>OU015744.1:78919097-78932286 GCA_907169655.1 Acomys percivali
TGTGTGTGTGTGTGTGTGTGTGTGTGTGTGTGTGTGTGTGTGTGTGTGTATGCAGGTGCCCAAGGATGCCAGAAAAGAACAGCAGATACTCTGGAGTTATATTTATTTATGAGTCACTCAGCATGAGTGCTGGGAACTGAATTCTGGTTCCTCCTTGAGAGTAGCAAGAATTCTTAACTCCTGAGCCATCCTTCCAGCCCCATCAGATAAAAGTCTTGATCACAGATGTCTGATGTAACCATTCATAGGACTCATTTACTGTCATGGTTTGAAGTATAAATGCCCCTCTCTCTCCTCCCAAAAAAAAACCCTACTCCTGTATTGAGAGTTGGGCTTGAGATACTGAGAGATGGTTGAATCTTTAAGAGGCAGGACCTAACAGAAATGTGGTGATTAGGGATGTAGCTTTGAAAGAGGCATTTGAAGTCTGGCTCCTTCCCCTCTCTTTTCCAGATACCATGAGAACAAGAATGCTACACTACATATCCCCTGATATGATGTTCTACTCCAGCCAAAAGCAGCAGTAAAAATATCTGAAACTTTAAGTCCAAAGAGATCTTTCCTTTTTTCAGGTGTGCTATCTCAGGTACCTTGCCACAGCAATTTATAACTGACCAAATCATAGACCTAGAGGAAACATACAACCTTTGAATTTCAATGGTGAAACTTCAAATGAAATCATATTATGCAGTAAAATGTTTGCCCTCTCCATTCCCAAATTGCTGTTTGATAGGAGAGTAGAATAGGTTCGTTTTAGTGGTTGCTACGTGTTCCACCAAGGGTAATAAATGGAGACACAACTCTATACCTTAATAAACTAATCTCTAGGTCCTTATCAATGCTCTGATGGCTAAGTGGAATTTTGAACTAAGTTCATGTGAGGAAGATTGATTTTTTTTTTTTTAAATTGATGAAGTTTTCTCAGCAATGAAAGTTTTAGTCTTACTGATTGGAGTGCATCTGGACAAAAGAGGAGAGCACTAGGTAACTCAAGCTCCGTTATTCTAGGCTCTTCACTCCATGCCCACCCTTCATCTACTGGCCACAGTGACTTCTCTTTGGCTTCCATTGAACTTAAAGACACCCATGATCAGAACTCTCAATATAATGAGAGACCATGAGAAGGATTGGGTCTACTATCATAAGGAATTTGGGGAAAGAAATCAATAATTGTTTATATTTTTAGAACAAATAAGCAATAATGGTGCTGGGTTTTATATGCACAGGGATGTTAACTTACTCATTCTCTGCATTAGGATTTTTTTTTTCTTCAGAGAATCTTGGTTTTGTGGTGCTGAGATAGAACCAAGAGGCTTGAACATGGTTAACTCAACAGTCTATCCCTAAGCTGTTTCCTCCATCCTTCTTGTGGGGATGTTGACCATCACTGAGATTCAATTCTCATGCTGTAATCCCTCTGGACTCTCAGTATCTTCAGCCTGTATAACATTGTACGTAAAAATGCATATGAAGTTATAGCCATCATATTGGTCTTGTGATTAAAGATCATTTGTCTAAAAAAAAAAAAAGAAAAGAAAAAAAGAAAAAAAGATCATTTGTCTACTGTGAAGTGCCTCATGGACCTGATATTTCAAAGTCTGAGAAACATCCATTGTTACTCTAAGACTAACTTATTCTTCTGAATCACAGAGAGTTGAAGTCTTCTATATAATACTAAACTTTATATATGACCTAGAGGTGATGTAGTTTGCAGATGTAAGACCACCCTTGTCTCTTACTATGGGAAAAAATGTAAGCATCACTACCTCTGCAGCTGTAGCGTACTTTAAATTTTTTCTGTCACTAGAATATTAGTGGCTTCCACCACAGATGTTCCACACATCTCTTATACAAGCAGAGAAAACAGTGAAATCCAGGCAAATTTCACAAATCTACCAAAGAAGAGTATAAAAGCTTTTCTAACTGTTAACTCAGGACTGGTCACCTGTCAAAAGAAGCAAGGAAGTCCAGGCTCATTGTTTTCAACGAAGCATCAGTACTTGCCCTTTGGGTCAGACTGTGAGATAATTTGAATAAAAGTTAGTATGTATCTACTAGAGAAATAAATATGAAATAGTGAGTCTTTCATGAATATGCTTAAGTTAATAACTTTCCCCTTGATCCTATTAGAGGACAATGTTAATAAATATGTTTGAGTGTTAGACTTTGTGGAGCTATAATTATAATAGTGCTTATGCTCTCCTGCCTACTCCAAGAGGAAGAAGCTAAGATAGGAGCCAATGTGTTAGACATGTTTTAGGGACTGTTAGATGCTGTGCAGAGGGAGCCAGGGCAGGCTGGCATGGGCACTCCACTGAGGTGTACAAGAAAGAAGAAATCAAAGGCTGACCTTGTGTGCAGGTCTCTGGAAGTTTCTTCAAGGCCACTGTGGAGTCCTTGAACCAAAATTACCATCATCGGTATTCCCTGTCTTCTAAGAGTGCCTCAGACTGCCTTACAATCCTTGTCAGATTCAGTCACTGGCTCAGAGAAGCCCTTGAGGAGAATTGCTTTGGCACCAAGGGCTCCAGGACATTCCAGCTGAGACCAACTGGCACTTGGCGTGTCCTACAGTTGGGAATCTGAGAGCAGCACATTCATGACCAGCATATTATTTATTCTGTAGACACCTGTTTTAGAGCATCTCTGTGGCTTAGTGAGCCATTCCAGTGACTCATACCAGTAAATGCACATGGGTGGTTTCAGCCATCTCTTTTGCTAAATTGGATTGGTGCTAACCTTTTCCACATTCTTAAGATTATGAGAAAGAATACACAAGACCACATTAAGTTTAACTCATGGCTGAAAATAACTGAAGAGGGCCAAGGACTATTAATGGTAATCCAAAACTAGAAAGCATGTATATGGCGCTATCCCCGCATTTGTCTTAGTAATGAACTGGAATAACTAAAGACAATACCCTCTAGTTTAAAAACTGCACCAATATACCATAAGTAACAATAACTTCAAATTTCCTCTTGCATGTTGCACAATCAAGTATATTTAACATATGTATCTTCTACTGTTATGATAAAATAACCATGACCAAAGGCAACTTGAGAAGGAAAGGGTTTATTTCCTCCTACAGCTTATAGTTTGTCACTGAGGAAAATCAGGACAGAAACTCAAGCCATGAACCTGCAGACAGGGAACTGAAGCAGCAGCCATGGAGAAATGCTACTTAGTGGCTTACTCTTTGTGGTTTGTTCCGCATACTTTCTTATACACCCCAAGAACGCAAGCCCAGAGGGAGCAGCACCCTAGCATGGGCTGGGTTCATGCACATCAATCATTAATCAAGAAAATGTATTGCATAGTTTCCTACAATCAACTAGAGTCTTCTCAGTTGATGTTCCTCTACCCAGATAACTCTGGATTTTGTTAAGATGATAAAAATTCTTACCATTATAATTGACTCCTTGTCATTCTGACACACCAGTGCATTGTCACTAAACCATAACTGCCCCTTTCTTGTTTATCCCCAAGATCTCACATGTATCATATCACTGTCACATCATAAAATATGAAAAATGGAAGAAACTACCACAGTCTTTAAAATGACAAACACTTAAAAAGTTCAATTTTTTAGAATATCCCTCATCTCAAAGTTTCTCTCAACTATCCAAGTCTCTCTAAAAGTCTCCTAACTGTGTTTTCCTTTAAAATCAAAACACAAGTGAAATGCTTTCTTATTCCCAGAGGGCATAACCAGGCACATTTATATTAAAATCAAAACAAAATCTAAGTCCAACAATGTAAAAAGCTCAGGGTGAGAGACATCTGGAATTCTCAGCATCTTCTGGGCTCCAAAGGGTCTTTCCTCCAGCTTGACCCTCTGAAGCACACATAGCTTGTCTCGTAGGCTCAGTGCAGCTCTACGATACAGCTACAACTGTACTCAGTGGAATGGAGAATACAGTCTTAACTCCTTAACAGAGCAAAGTCCCTCAAAACCCAGCTCAAACGTCTCTATGAAGCTTCTCGTTCACAAGACCTCCTGACAAGTTTCTGTGATGGTGGACATATTGTCCTTCTCAAATTAACCTTTTCATAGTCACCTGTCTCTGCTTTTACATTTAGCACACTCTCATGCTTTCATAGCATCTTCTAGATGCTTCCCTTCTCACTAGACTTGCCTTGCAGATGTTTTGTAGTTTTGTTGTTGTTGTTGTTGTTTTCTGTCTCCAAGCTCTCTGATCCCTTGAGCAGCGGCAATAACTGCTTCTCTTTCTTCTTCCCTTGCATGTAGTTTGTATTAGCTCTGATATTATAGTTGCTTTCATGTCAGGTGTCCTCTGTTTATTGATTTAAATATTTTCCTGTAGACTTATCAGCCCTGGCATCATTTTTGTCTGACAGAGTACCCTCAGAGTGGACATACAGAGAAGGAACAGGTCAACTTTCACCAGATGGTTTCTCTTTAGGCCAAGGGAGAGGGTGGGGTCTGTATCTTCGCATGAGCTATGCCCGTTTACTCTAGGTTCCATGCTACCCATCATCTCTTATCTCCTAAATTTTAACGATGTATGTGATGCTTCTGAACTATATTGTTTTCATTCCTCGAGCAGGATGTCATCCTGAAAGGCGGTGTACTGGTAATGCCAGGCCTGCTTCTGCACTCCTACCCTCAGAAAGTCTTTTGTTGTTGTTGTTGTTGTTGTTGTTGTTGTTGTTTCTTTTAGAGCCAGATAGATGGCTCAGAAGTTAAAGACTAAGGCTTCTAACTTGTGTTGGTTTGAATAAGAATGGCCCCATAGGCTCACATATGTGTATGCTCACTCATCAGGGAGTGGCATCGCTTGAGAAGGACTAAGAAGTGTGGTCTTGTAACACTTCAGACGTTATATTTACTCCTGTGTTCATGTTGATGCAGCTATAGCCAAACCCATTGCATTGCCAGACATCCAAAAATATACCACTCTATCATACCAGTGCAGTATCCAGCACTCAAGAGACTGAGCCAGGAGGATTGCAAGTTTGAGGGCAGTCTACAAACCTAGCAAGTTCCATTTCAAATTTGGAAAGGAATGGGGTTTTGCCCTAGGATGTGTGAAGCCTTGGGTGTGGATCAATAGTAGATAAAAAAAGGAGGAAGGGGAGGAAGGACGAGGGGGAGAAGTGGAAGGGAGGGTGCTTTGGGAGGTCAGCGACAATCTTCCCCTTGCCTTTGGAGACCTGGTGGACACTGGCTGCAAACAGCGTAACTCTTCTATAATGTAGACTGAATTGTATTGATATTTATGTGTATGATATAACTGTATGCTACGAAGCAGCGTTGTTGTTGAGATCTGGGCTAGGTATCTATAAAGTATAACTATTGTAGCCTGTTTTGTTCCTCTGGCCCCCTGAGGCTAATAGCCAGACCAAAGGGTTATGAATATGTAATACAAATACTCGGCAAAGTTAATTATACTATTAGAAATCACCTAGTTGGGATCAGTCAACAGTCTATGCTACTGTTTACTATAGCCACAAATCATGTCCCATTTCAATCACTGTCACAGGCTACAAGGTTATATTTTTCTCTCTCTAGAGATTTCTTGTTCAAAGATGGCTTCAGTTTTGTACCTCAGATCCTTGGTACATATAACAGTGAATCCAGCTACAAAATAAAAGTAGCTTTGTCACTAAAAAAAAACAAAAAAACAAAAAAAAGAGCAGGGTGTGGTGGCATATGCCTGTTACCCCAGCACTCAGGAGGCAGAGGCAAGTGGATTGCTGTGAGTTCAAGGCCAGCCTGTTCTACAAAGTGAGTGCAGGACAGCCAAGGCTACTCAGAGAAACCGTGTCTCAAAAAACAAAAAAAAACCCAAAACTAGTATGGTCTTGTTGGATGAAGTTTCAAAAGCCCAAGTCAACTTCTCTTCCTGCTGCCTGTGGATGCAAATGTAGAACTCTCACCTACCTCTCCAGCACTGTTCCTCCCTGTGTGTTGCCATGCTCCCTGCTATGCCAATGAACCAAGAAGCCTCTGAAGCTGTTAGCAAGGCCCAGTTAAATACTTACTTTTATGAACAGTTGCTGTGCTCATGGTGTCTCTTACAGCAATAGGCCAGTGACTACCTAAAAGGTCAATAAAGTCATTTTCAAGTGAAAGACGTGACTTAACACTAACACAATTAGTTTACAGAATGCACATTCACTCTTCCTGTCAAAGAGATGTTTCTCTCCTGAAAAATGACTCTTTTTCTCAGTTCCTCTTGATCAGTGCTTTTCTACACTTTTCTAACCTCTAGCTTACTCCTACTTCCCCTTCCTTAATAAGAACGTAATGAGGTGGGCACGGCGATGCTCACCTGCCATCCCGGCACTTATGGAGGCTGCTGCAGAATGATTGTATTTCAGGCCAGCTCACCTTAATGAACATCCTCGGCTTCTCAAACTATCATTAATATTGCTTGTACTAATTAACTCCTGACAACACCCAGCCGACCTCAAAGAAGATGATGAGCGTCAAAGAGCCTCCTTATGGACATGGCTTCAAAGGTGGCAAAATAACGACTGGGCAAAATGTCCTCGTTCCGCCACTAACAGAATCTGCCTAAAAATGGGCAATTTAGATGCAGGCAGAGTTGACTTCCGCACTCTGCCAAGTCAGGGTAAGCAAGTCCTCAAGAGTTCCTGCCCTGTGAACAAGTCTGGCAGAGATATTAGGCCAGAAAGCTGAAGATGAGGCTCCAATGTTATACAGTGTATTGGGGGACTGGTCAGGCAGTAAACTGTCTTAAGTCAATTTGTACATTTTGGAAACTGCTAACACACTCTACTGGTTCACTCAGGAATTTAAGTTTTATTCCTTCTCAAGTCTCTGAGGGGCATTGAAGACAAGATAATATAGTTCTATAACCAAGTTTAGCTGGGTAGGGGACAAGATCGTTTTAGATCAAGATAAAGAAGTTAAACTATTAGAGTTGAGATAAGATAGATATTGAATCTCATTTGGAGATCTAGACCCAACAAGACAGGAAAAACACTTACTTCAAAGGAGACAAATGCAGATGGCCAAGTCACTATGAATGTAACATATATAGTACTCAGTGTTCTCATGATTGTCACATGGTCCTCTCTGCTGTATGTTGTTTGTTTTATATATGTGTAATAAAATAAAAGTATATATTTTAAAAAATCATTAATGATCACATTAAAGATCATTAAAGATGCAAAAAAAATATTGCTTGTTCTATTAAATTTTACTTATTGGTTCTTATTGGCAGTAAATGAAAGCAAGAAATGATTTGGTTGCAACAGTGAACCCTCCAAATCTATTTTTAAACCTAAAACCAAATCAGGAGCAGAGCACAATTTTATGCATGCATACGTATGTGTGTGTACACATGTGGGGATCATGTATGTGTATGTGTGTGTGCGTGTGCGTGTGTGCGTGTGCGTGTGCGTGCGTGCATATAGAGGCCAAAGTCAATCAGAACCATCCCCAGAGGTGCTTTCTACCTCCTTTTGAGATAGGCTTTCTCATTGTCCTGGAGCTTGCCAATGTGGCCTGACTGATTAGCCAGAGAGCCCCAAAGATCCTCGTCTCGCTGTCTCAGCAGTGCTGTGATGACAAGGGTGAGCCACCACATGCAACAGCTCAGTGCAGTTTCTGGGGAATAAAATCTCTAGGATGCAAACGCTTTAGCAACTGCCGCGCCTCCCGCCCCCATGTGTTTTGGATCAGTGCAAACCCAGGCAGCAATACGAAAGCAACTTACTTAGTTTTCCTAAGAAATACATCTTGAACATTTCGTAAATTGCTTACAGAAAGGGAAGAGCCTGTGTGTTACTTAACTAGGTCAGTCATAACCTGTCACAGACATGGTGACTTAAGCAAAAGCGCTTTGTCAGCACTGGAGCTCGGCAGTCTGAGATAGGGGGCACGCAGAGTCTGCTTTTTTCCCTGAGGCCTTTCTCCTTGGCTTCCAGGTGTGTGGCTACCTTTTCACTGCGTCACCTCATAGTATTTCCTCTGCGTTCCTGTCTTCTTTTCTTCCTGTAAGTGTGCCAGTTATTTGGCTGGGAGCCCCACCATAATGGTCTCTTTAAACACCTACCCTGCAAATACGGTTGAGATATGTGTTGAGATACGGAACACCGCAACTTCATTTCACATTTGGGGGTAGGGGCACAACATATCAAAGTAAGGAGGCAGCCCTAGACAAAATTTAACTTAATTAAAAACATACGTGCTGAGGTTCCAAACACAAATACAGTCAATAGTTGCCAGCTGTGGGCTGAAGTCAAAGGCGGAAGGCACCCACTGGCGGCCAAGGAAGGACCGGAAACTCAGGAAACTCAAAATAAAAATATAAAAGAGTGGACAACTTGTCAGCAAGGTCCTGGGGAAGACGCTGCTCATTTATAAAGGAAATAGGGTAGAGCGCTGGCTTGACAAGACAGAGGGATTGCTGCAAAAATTCAATATATTTATGAGGATAACCACTGCTTTTAAATCATGCAACTAGAAATGCAAGCGCATGGCCATTAAAAAATACATACATAATTTTATAAACGTCAATGATTAATGTATGGCTGCTGGCATCTCTTCCTCCCTCCCCAAATATCTAAAGCCTCTTTGTAAATATTCTTACTTCTCTCGTTGTCCTCTTCCTTCCCCTCATGAAACTAAAGCAAACAACACATCACAGAAGTAAAAACTATATACTGCTATGCAAAGCTGTGCTCAAGGGGATACTCTTCCGCCTTCATTATTCTGACCTTCTTTGGGAAGAAATCCAGGCAGTATCCACGTTATAGCTTTAACTTCTCCAGCTTAGTCTTGCCTGACGTCACAGTCATGTTTGCCCAGTAAAAATATTCCTGGACCATATCCCCCTATGCATACTCTCAGGCCAAAATGCCTAGTCTATCCTCCCAGCAGATTCCTACAGGTGCATGGCCAGTGTTGGCCACCAGGGGGCAGGCCCTACTGCCCAGGCGAGGAGGTGTTACTCGGGGGAGTTGAGCCCTGGTGTGGCACCAAGCCAGCGGGAGCTGGGTTCCGGAACTGGTGGCACAGCAGCTGAGTAGTGTTCGTCTTGAATCTGATTAATTGAAGATATGGAATTTGATTCCCACCCCACCTTGGTCCGTCAACAGCTTTGCAGAGATTCCTCTCTCCAGGGAGGGTGGGGTCCAGAAGCACGCAGGTCTGCCCCAGTCTGCTCCAGGTGAGGCTCGCAGCAGATGGACCGAGGACGCTCCGGGTGATGGCAGCCTGCCAGGATACCGGAATAGTCTAGTTCCTAGAAGGCCTCGCCTCCGGAACAGCCCCCACAACTAACCAGCCCAGTCCCCTGCACAGCCCACCCAACAGGACAGCCCCGCCCATAACCAGTCCAGTTCTCTGGATAGCCCTGCCCTCTAAGGTACCGCCCCCCTGTGGGCCCCGCCCCTGGACCAACTCTTATTTAGACAGCACTCCACTAGGCAAGGTAAGTGAGTTTTTCAGTCTGAGTTTGTCCTAGGTTGGGGCTGGGTGTGCTGTGGGAGGACTTTGGGCGACGCTACGAGGGAATCCTCCTTAAAGTGCCAGAAAGCTACAGGACGCCATTCCCGACAATCAGTGTATCTTCTCACAGGTGTGTTTTTCTTTTCGTTTCATTTGACTGGTACAATTCTCTAGTTTACTCAGAACTAATTTATCTCCGTTCTTTGAACTTGTGTCACGAATTTAATAAAGGTCTGTGTTCCCGCATGCAACTAACTGCGTTTAGTTACAGAGTGGTGGGACTGTCATTTCGGGACAGATTACCCAAGTGTTTTGTTTGCTCATCCTGCCAAACTAGGGGAAAGTGAGGACTTTCTATGCAAACGAACTTATTAAGACATTGAACTTGGGATTGCTGATCCATCTGCTGCCCTTTTCCACCCCTAAGCAGAGTTTTCCCACAGTTCACTTTCCTGGGAGCAGCCCTATGAAGTGAGACAGGAAGTTGGGGTAGTGAGGCACTTACAGACGTGCCAAGGCCAACAGATATTTCACCTCGCAAGGAGTGGCTGAAAAGTGAAGGTTCTGTAGTCAAGGACGCTGAAGGTGGGAATGCGTTCTTCAGAGCCGGGCCAGCTCAGCTCAGCCTGGTCATGGCCACAAGCCCAGTGGACTGGCCTTTGAGGACAGGTGAGAGGGGACCGCCAACATGAGCAGTTGACAGTTCCCGAGAGCAGGAAGAAGAAAGGAGCTAGAAGGAGCGCAAGGGAGTCTGTTCCGCTCAGATTCTCCACAGAAGCCTATTTGGGAAGAGAGCCCTAAAAAGCCAAGGGGAAGACCATTGGGAGAAAAAAGCAAAACAAAAAACAAAGGAGAGAACGCAGTAAGAACTGAGGCTTCAAGGCTCAGCCCTTCTAGAGACTCTCCTAGGATACACCTCAGGCAGGCGCTGGCCATGTGGCCATGGCTCCCTCCAGTACCTCAGGCTAACTTCGGATGTCAGCTCACAGCCATTGAAGAGCTGCCCTGTCAGTGAGTGAGTATGCAGGAGGTTCCCCCGTGATGAGCTGCTCAGGTGTGAGTCAGGAGAAGTTGTGTAGAGCACCAGCTACACCCCATGGCCCTCAGGGAGATGAGAGGGGGAGAGAGAGGGGCACTCACACACCGCTTGGACCATGTAGTTTCATTTGTAAACCAATGGTCCCCACGCCAGAGTGATTGGTCCAGAGAGGAAAAACTCTGAAGAGGGTACTGGAGTACGTCCAGCGGTCAGCATACTAGGCTTCAGAAGAATTTGAAAAGACCTCTGGCCAGACAGTTAAAAGCAGGGACCTTCCTACTAGGGCAGAATTGATCAGTTGGAAGCCATTTCCAACAATGCACACAAGGGTGTCAGAATTAAAGTAGTTTCTGAAAGATCATGTGACCCTAACTGCTGCATTTGCTTTTATTTATAAGCCTACTTATTTACTGTCTTTACTCTTATACATTGAGTCATAAAAACGGGGTCATTGTCTGCTTTGCTCCTCATTTCATCCTCAAGGGGAGACACTAATATATTTTGCAGACTGATTGCATTTAGTTTGTTGCCTCTTTATTTTATTTTATTTTCTGGCTCCTCAATTTGTTTTGGCCAACCCGAGTCTTTGCTTCCTCTGCAGCAGCTGGCGGAACCATGGCAACAACTCCTGATGCTGCCTTTGAGACCCTCATGAGTGGAGTGACCCGCTGGGATCTCCCTGAAGAACCAGTTCCCAGTGAGCTGCTTCTTATTGGGGAGGCAGCCTTCCCAGTAATGGTGAATGACAAGGGCCAGGTGCTCATTGCTGCCTCTTTCTATGGCCAAGGCCGCCTTGTGGTCGTATCCCATGAGGGCTACCTGATGCATGCTGGCATGGCCCCATTTCTTCTCAATGCAGTGAGCTGGCTCTGCCCCTTCCCAGGGGCTCCCACTGCAGTGCACTCTTCCTTGGCATCACTAGCTAACATCCTGGGTGACTCTGGGATAGAGGCACTGGTTCAGCCTGAACCTGGAGAGACCCTGGGGGTTTACTGCATTGATGCCTACAATGACACCTTGACTGAGAAGCTGGTCCAATTTGTGAAGCGTGGTGGGGGCTTGCTCATTGGGGGCCAAGCCTGGTATTGGGCCAGTCAACATGGTAGGGACAAGGTACTGTTCAGTTTCCCTGGGAACCAGGTGACAAGTGTGGCTGGAGTGTATTTCACAGACATCTATGGGGATAAAGACCGGTTCAAGATCTCTAAGAAGGTACCCAAGATCCCATTGCACATTAGGTGAGTGTGTCACACCAGCCCCTTGAGTAGCCATTTCAATGCAAGTGATTCTCTTTACTCTTTTCTTATTTTCCTTCTCTTTTGGGGTATTGGGGGGGGGGGCGTTGGTTTTTGCTTTGGTTTGGGTTTTTGAGTCAGGGTTTCTCTGTCCTGGACTCAATTTGTGGACCAGGCTGGCCTCAAACTCACAGAGATACCCCTGCCTTTGCCTCCCCGAGTGCTGGGATTACAGGCGTGTGCCACTGCACCTGGCTTGTTTTTACTGCCTTCTAACTGCTGCAAATCAAAAACCTGGTCACTAAAACAGTCAATAAAATGCATCGAGGCACAATAAAAGCTTGTCCTTCCAGCCACTCCCTTCTATGGAAAAGCTATCATTGGGTTACAATAAGAACTCAAAGCTGGGCGGTGGTGGCACATCCTAGAGAAGATATGGTAGTCAGCGGAGATAACATCTGAAGAAACTGCCTATCTTAGGGCCGTTATCTTTTCTGCTTCAACTGAACATGGTCCACCTCTGGCTCCCCTGAAGGTAAGGCAGGCCAGCAAATGCAACACAGAAGAAAACAGAGCATAGATAATGGCCATGAGTGCCTACGAGCAGATCAGCAGCTTGGAAAGTAGTATTTGAAAAGACACACCGGGATAAGGGAATGGGGCTGTGCTAGCATCTCTGGGGAGCAAAAAGGAAAGAAAACCTTAAACAGAAGCCAACTTGGCATATTCCAGGAACATGGAGGAAGCCAGAGTGGTTAGAGATGAGTGAGTGAAGGTCGCACTGCCAGGCCATCTCAGAACTGATTATCCATGGATAGATAGAACAGCAGATCTTTTGGTTGTGAGACATCAAGACAGGTTGGGATACAGAGAGAAAGAGGATTGATGTGATGCAGCCATTTCCAGAGGAACCTTATGGTTGGTGAGTAGATGGTAAGGTAAAAAGTCAAGGAGGACACCCATAGGAGGCCACAGAAACAGACCATGTGAGAACTGCCGATGACATGCCAGCATGATGGTATCAGAGCTAGTGGGAAGAGATGTAGTTGTGGCTCTGCTCCCAAGGTAGGATCCAGCAGTCTGCGTCAGCGGACCAGACATGGAGCAAAAAGGGGAGAAGAGGAATTGGTATTTTTGATCACAGTGATTAAAGATGATGGGTGTCATTGACTGAGTCTAGAGGGGATAAGGAGTTTAATTTTGGATTTGGGGGTTTTGAGATGTTAATGACTTATTGTGCTTTTCTTCCATATGTAAAGTAATCACCATGGTGGCTTCTGTGTGCATATCTCTTCTGAAACAGGAAGCCCAGGTCTAGGTCCGTGACAGTGTTTCCACAATGTCCCCATGTCTACTGTGACTTGTGGGTTTTGCCTTCTGTTACAAGATGGCCAGCACTGCTCCAGGCTCCATAGTTACACCTAGGCTGTGATTCCTGAGCAGACACACTAGCAGAGTCCCTTTCTCCTC
>OU015744.1:78932296-78947497 GCA_907169655.1 Acomys percivali
CTCTCTCTCTCTCTCTCTCTCTCTCTCTCTCTCTCTCTCTCTCATTTAATGGTCCTGACTATTAAATGGATCTCCATTGATATTTTAGTAGAAACAAAACTTAATCAGGTAGTCCAAATTTAGCCACCAAAGGGTCTGAGCATATTTTAGATGGACATCACGGAAGAAATCAAAATTCTGCCCCAAGGAAGAAAGAGAATGTCACTATGGAACAAGTAGTTAGCAGTGCTCTGGGCCCTCAGCCTCAGGGAAGACTCATGAGATTTCTTCCTTATGGTGAGGGGTAGTAACCAGGCACATAGAGGTGGGTCTGATTTGCTCCAAACTGGCTTTGATTCTCTGGGGAACTGACAAGCCCAGGCCCATGGGCCAGCCCCTTGTTTTTGTAAATAGTGTTTTACATGGAGCATAGCCATGACCATTTATTCGCAAATTGCTTGTGGCTGCTTGCTAGTCACAGCAGTCCTTTCAGCAGAGACCATGAACTCCAAAGTATTGACCTGGCCCTTTAAGAAATGTATGGCGGCATTAACTCTCAGCGCCACAGTTCTCTCTAATTGTCCAAAGAACTTTCCTTTTCAACAAAGGAGACCTGTTTCTCTTTGTATCCACTTGGCACTTTCCATCTCTGCTACTCGCTCTGAAGTTTCCTGGTTTTGTGTTTTCAAGTCTCACCTTTTCACGGAACTTCAAGTGTACACAAAAGCAGAAAGAATAATATAGTATTCCTCTGGGCAGTTGTGGCCCAGTGCCGAGCGTAGTCAACTTATGGTCAGTCTTTTTTTTTTTTCCGATTTTTTTTATTAATTTATTCATATTACATCTCAATTGTTAGCCCATCCCTTGTATCCTCCCTTTCTTTCCTCCCTCCCGCTTCCCCCTCTACTCCCCTCCCCTATGTCTGTGACTGAGGGGGACCTCCTCCCCCTGTATATGCTCCTAGGGTATCAAGTCTCCTCTTGGTGAAGTCTTATTCATCTACTGCAGGAAATAAGTCAGCAGAGAAAAGTGGAAGACTAGATGCAGTTTGACCTCAAAATGGTGAGAGTAGACTTTATTCGTCTGAGAGGTTGGCTCCCCCAAGCCCTGAGGCTCAGTCTGGGAAGATCCAGATGTGCTGTGTTGCCTCTGAGAGTCAGCTTCTACACTGGAGAGTGGGGTAGTGGAGGGTCTGGTTGTGGCAGCCCCACATTCAGATATATGAAGAACCGATAAGCCAGGTCACCTGTTTTTGTTACCTCCCAGCTCCAGGCTTTCAAATTCCAGGGAGGGCATTTTTCTCGAACGGCTGTTTTATAGGCCTGATTTGGGAGAGGTTTTCCTTTAATCTACAGCCTCACCTCTGATTAATTTGAAACAGATAGCACACATTGGCACGTTCTATCTGCACGATTACATATTTCTAAAGAAGTGGACTTTGGAAAACATAAGCAGAGGGGTGTCACCAGCGCCTTCTGCGGTCCTTGTCAGGCTTCCTTACAGTTTGGTGTGAGAGGTTACAAGTCAGTCATGCATATCGCCTGTCTCAGAGCTGGCGTCGATGATTTCTCGAGGGATTCTGTTCCTTTTGTGGGATGTATTTCCTGGTACTAGGTTGATCATGTCTATAGACCTCAGTGATCAAAACTAAGAAAGAGCTCCCCGCTTCAGGTTCAATAAATACATCAAAGAGTTCATGTTGATGCTTCTCATTTGTATTGAGGACAAGGGCAATGTTGATTTGCATGCCCTCTTGTTGAGATCTGTTCTTCTTTTCCCTCTTTTCCATTTTGTAAGATACCATCATAATGAACTCTTTGCTTTACCCTAACACACGCCCAACAGTTGCAAAATTCAAAGGGCAATGCTACCAACAGCAAATGACATGAGATTGCTGAGTGACGGGGAAATTCCAAGTTGTGTTTGCCAGCATCACCGAGTTCACTTTGTAGGTTGGGCTTCCTAAGAAAAGCGATAGAGAGGTAGCAATTTCTCCTTTTGCAGGTTGGGTTTTCTGGGAAGCTGACTCAGACTGACTAGTATGTGAGAAGTTCCTTAAAAACTGCTCTCATTGGGGTAAAAGAAGAAAGGCGGATCAGGGACAGAGGGTAGTCAATTGGCAACAAGGACTTCTTGCTAATAAACCACAGCAACGAGTACTTCCTGTGCCGTTTTATCCTCGTAGCATATTTACCTAGGGATATATTAAGTTAGGTTAGTGTCTTTTGATGCTCTTTAGGATAGTTCCCTTTTTTGTGCTCTTACCACTAGCTAGGTAGCTAGGAATGTCCGGTCACTTGTTTATTTGTTTTGGCTGTTTATTTGTTTTTGCTCCTTGGCTTTCTAGAATTGTTCCAAATAGTTCTCTAACTCAAAAATAAAATTTAAAGCCTATATTCTATCTGCTCCCCCACGCAATTTCCTTCTCTCCTCCCTGTTTAAATTCACTAATGCTTCATACTTTCTTCATGCAGATCAGCCGACATATACATATGTGTCAGTATCCTCTTTCTTTGAGAAACCAGCGACACACTCCTTTTTCCTTTACTTACCTTTTCCACTCTATAGCATTCTGGATTGTCAAGCTGGGTATAGCTGCATAACAGAATGTCAAGATGCCCTGAATATCCTATTGTGCTTCCACGTGTCGATATCATATACTCTATTCTTAAGTTCCTCAATGATACACATCTGGATTCGCAGTATGACTTGTTATTTTTCCAGTATTTTTACTAACACAGATGGGCTTTAATGAATACCCTGGTAGATGTGTCTTTATAACCTTGTTGCGTCCATGCACTTGGGATGGCTGGTTGACAGGGGTCATGAATGCTGAGTTTTGTTAGCATTGATTGCCCTGGTACAGACTGGATTCCTAAGAAAGTGACTCAGAGAAGGAGATGTGTGCTGGCACCTCAATAAGAAGCATCCTCAATGCAGAAAAAAAAAAGATGGGGCGGAGGCAGAAAGAAACTGAGAGACAAATATTTAGTACATATTTCTTAGCAATATAGTCACTATTAGTGAAACATGGTAAGACATACATTGTCTGCAATAGAAGACTCTTAATAATGAATGGTATATACTACAGTAACTGGCTGAATAATTATGTGGCCATTAGAAGTCATATGTTCAGAGACCTTAAAAGGAAAGCAAAATACTCATGATGCAGTAAACTGTATTAAGATACACAGTTCTGTTAAAATAATGGTAAACTCATGGAAATAGTACATATGCAGTTAAGAATATGTACATCATATAACAATGTGATAACAGGTGTATATAACTTGGGAGGGATGATAATGATTATTTTCAACTATAAACATTTAAGTCTTCACCAAATTTGCTGTAATTACAATGTTAAGCTTCTATTTTAAATAATTTTATCTTATTACATCCATTAACATTAAGAAGATGCTTCTTGATCACATTCGGATGCCATCCTTTTACCTAATATCATGCTATTATTTGAATATGAAATGTCTCCCACAGGTGCATGCATTAAAGGCCTGGTGGTTTGGTTCATGAGGGCTCTGATATCACCAATGGCCTGATCAGTTGATCGATTGATGATGTGATGGCATTATTGGGAGGCAGTAGAAACTAGGGCATGGCCAACAGCATATAAGATAGAGTAGAACACTGAAGATATCCCCTGGAGGGGCATATCTTGTTCCCTGCCCTGTCTTTCTTTCTTTCTTTCTTTCTTTCTTTCTTTCTTTCTTTCTTCCTTCCTTCCTTCCTTCCTTCCTTCCTTTCTTTACATACTTTCTGCTTCCAGGCATCCATGAGTTCTCAATCCACTTTCTTATTATGTAAGCAAAAATGAATTTCCCTTAACAAACAACTTTAAGTAAAGCTATTTTCTAATTCATTTCAAAAAAAGATGAATTAATAGTAGTAAAATTTTATCTTTTGATTCTGGGATTCCATAATTTTATGATTTGATATGAAGGATAGATTCGTAGACATGTTACTATCTGTCTATTTATCTGTTGATAGCATTTCTGAGATAGCCAAGAAAGACTTAACTAAAGTCAAGGTGCTTCTGTCATGCAGGCTTTGATCTGAGGCCCAGTTTTCCACTTTCCTTTGCTTTGAGTTCACGAGCAAGTTATTTGACCTCGTTAAGCATCATTTGTATAATTTTCTAAATGATGCCTTATTTGAGTGCCCAAAGCAACAAAAAGAACAACAAAAACAAACAAACAAAATGAATGTTTGTATTGTTTCCTTTCTCCGCTATACAGTATCTCTTATTTAGTTCTTATATAGTTGGATGACTATTAAATTCTATACTTCGTTCTTGGCAATGGAGTTTAGACCTTAACAGAGATGACTGCTATGAAAATAATTTTTCACATTGCTAGTTTTCAATACTTGCAAAAACAAGGGGGAAAGCAACAAGACATTAAAGTAATTGAATGTTTGTAGTTTTCATTAATGTGATTCACAAAGCATTTACCTACACGCATCTTTCATCCTGGTCTATCCAATTGTCTATGTAATTACATACTCCTACTTTACATTCTGTTTTAAAATAATTTGATGTTTAGAAAGAATCTCCTTAATGAAAATTTTTAGTCACAGTAAAATGCCGTAACTTGCGATAGGTACTTAAATTATTTTCTTTTCTTGACCGCGCAGAATACTATGGTTTTGTACATTGAGGGAGGAAACCAAGAACCCTCTAGTCATTCCATGATCAATTCACATCTTTAAAATAATTTCGTACTCTCTATCAATGCAAATACCGCAACACGTGGCATTAAATGTCTTGTTTTATCAAAATATTAAGATATTAAGGTATTTGGAAATCTGGCTATTTAAAAAATCTAAGTAATTAATGTCAAACACTTGACTTTCTTTTTTTGTTTTGTTTTGTTTTTGTTTGTTTGTTTGTTTTTTTCGAGACAGGGTCTCTCTGTGTTGCCTTGGCTGTCCTGGACTCACTTTGTAGACCAGGCTGGCCTTGAACTCACATCGATCCACCTGCCTCTGCCTCCCAAGTGCTGGGATTAAAGGCATGCGCCACCACGCCCGGCTAAATACTTGACTTTCAATTTGCTTTTTCTATTGTAGATCTCTCAGCTCTTAAGATTCAAATTTACCTTATTCAAAGTCAACACTAACACCCTGATAACAGGAGCCCTCTCCTAGCCCTATTGAAATTAGAGTTTCACTTTACCACACTTCCTCAATTCCTGGGTACACAGCCTAGCACCATCTCCATGTTAGTCCCCTGTCACTTGCTGATGTCTCTAGCCTACCGAATGTACAGCTTGGACAATGCCTGGATGTTATCTGTCCTGTTTCTGTTTCATTTTTGTTACCACCTTGGGGGTCTTGATTGGTTTTGTTTTCTCTGCCAGCTAAAAATTGAAAGGCAGCAAACATCTCTAGGGCTGCATACAGCAGCAGGGAAGGTTTCAAACACAGCCAGCAGACTCAACTGGTAAAGGAAGGCTTTTATTAGGGGTGAGGACACACACGCATATACAGAAATATACAAAAAGAAAGATAGAGGAAAGCAGGAGGCCTCTCCTTGAGATCTGGGTTTTATTTTTGTTTTGTTTGCTTTTTTTTTTTTCCAAGTCTTTGAAGGGTCTTCTTAGGGTTGGTCAGTTTGAAGGAAGACAGAGCAGCAGAGCAGCCCATGGCTACAAGGGAACATGTCCAGGTCAGGCCTTAACCTTGTTCAGCCAGTCCCTCAGCAGCGGTGCCCTTACTGGTGGGAGTAAAAGCCCACAAGGCCCTTGATTTAAACTGGCAAGCCTTTGTCTCTGTGCTTAGGGGGGTGAGGAAGAAACTAGTCATCTCAGAGTCTCAACATCTTGATTACCTAGTCATGGCCTGTGTCCTATCTGTCTGCTTCCAGGAAAACTAACTCCTACTCCCTCAATTCTAAGAAACCATGTGTGAAAAACCAGAGTCATTTTTCATTTTCACTGATTAGAATGGCTCTTCTTGTCCTCTCGCCACACAGGGAGCTTCTTAATCTTTCAGTCTTCAGTGCTGGCCAACGTCTCAAGGTCTCCTCTTTCCTCACTCCCACACACACTCATGGTCCTTGGCAGGGAGTTGGTCATACCCTCCTGTGTGCCATCACCTCTGCACCTTGTACATGAATGAATGTAATGAAAAACACATGAAGGATATGTAGGGAAGGCCACCCCAGATGAAAGGTGGCCTGTGACCCTAGTGTTAGCTCTGCAGAGAACTTTACATTATGGAAGGCAGTACAAAACTGAATTTCATGAAGGCAACCAGAGGAGGGCTGATGACGCCTTTAAACTCTAAACTCTAAAAGTACCCTTAGCTTGGATTCTGCCCTGCTTCTTACTGACTCCTTGTTGAGATATTCATGAATCTCCTTGCTAACAATTGCCCACCTGCCCCCAACTGACCTGACAGGTTCCTTAGTCACAGATCATTGCTGGAAAGTCCTGCGTGGAAGGTGGTGGCTGCTCTCTGCACCACCCCACATCATCTGCCAAAGGCAAGAGTAGGATCATAAATCCATCAATAATCTTTCCCCTCCTGTTGCCAAGAGCAGCTGACCATGTGCCTGTTTGTAGTGACTTACCCTCAGCACAGTCCTGTAGAGTAGAAAGCTCTTTATCCCAGGATCTCGGGTTGTAAGCAACTTGGTTCTTATTTTACACTTTTAAACCTTAGGTCACCATGCTTGGTGGCAAGCAAATTTACCCTCTGAGCCATCTCACCTGCCCTAAGTGAGAATTTCTAAAAGATATATGGCTATATAAATTAAGTAAGTAAAAAAAAAAAAATCTTTACTTGTACCATGTTCCTGTTTCTGAGCAAGCCTGTGGAGAGTCCTCCCTGTGATGTTTCTGTGATCTTCTATCTGAAGACTCACTCCAGGGGGAGCATAATAAGAGTGTTGTATCTATCCAATACACTAGCTTTTCCTGCTTTGTTCATGTATGCCTTAATGATATCTCTATCTCATATGGTAGGTTTTCCAGCTTTAGTTATATGCCTTAATAATGTTTAAGACACATGGAAATCAAGCCAGAATATTCACTTGGCTAACTGATAGCAAGAATTCTTAGAAGGATTCAGTTGGAGAATGTGGAATTTTGTATATATGAATAAGGTCACTACCTCTTGCTTCAAGTCTATGGTAGCCTCAATTATGAGAAGCACCAGTGTTTTGTGTGTTCCTAAGCAAGAGGAAACATGAACAACAATGTGCAACTAATTGTGAGATGGTGGAAAGGTGCACTAGGTTGTAAGCGACACATTATTAAATCCCAAATAATTATTGGTAAGAAACCGAAGATTGATGTCATGAACCATGTCAAGAACTATCTCATCTTTCTTCACTCACTGGTCTGTAGTGAGTGGCTCTTTAGCTGGATACAGCCCCTTCATCTCTCTCATCTTCTTCCCAGGTGTTGGGAGGAGCTCAGGCATGACCAGGAGCAACTTCTGCATGGAATCTCTGAGTTGGACATCAAGACTGAAGGTGTCCCCTCACAGCTGTTGGTGCATGGGTCCCTGGCCTTCTCTCTGGGGCTCGCTCCCTCCTATTTTAGCTGCTTCCTAGCAGCTGCCCGCTATGGCCGGGGTCGTGTGGTGTTGGCTGCACATGAGGACTTGTTATGTGATGCTAAGATGGAGCCCTTTTTGGTCAATGCTATACACTGGTTAGCCAGAGACCAGAGAGACAATATTGGGGTGAACAAAAGTCTCAAGACTCTGCATTCCCTATTGTTGGAGCATGGGTTGAAATGCAGCCTGGAGTCCCACTTGACCAACGACATGCATGTCTACTGCTGTATGGCTTATAGTGACCAGGATGCCAAGAAAATACAGGAGTTTGTAGCAGAGGGTGGGGGGTTGCTCATTGGTGGCCAGTCCTGGTGGTGGGCGTCCCAGAACACAGGCAGTTCTGCTTTGGGCAATTTCCCTGGGAATGTCATCCTTAACACCTTTGGCCTCAGCATCTTGCCTCAGACCCTCAGCACAGGCTGTTTCCCTGTCCTCCTTGAAGATATAAGGGAGTATCACTTTCGAAAGGCTCTCTCCGAGTTCCAGGCTATGTTAAACCACAAGGGTGGGAACTTAGTAAAGAAGTATTTGGCAAGGTTGGGAATAGATGCTTCAGGCTTCCTTCAGATTCCTGCGCAGGGAATTCCTGCTTATAAATCTGTGCACCGGATCCTGAGGAAGATGTTGCAAGAGGCAGGCCTCCCAGCTGTGAGCAAGAAAAATCCAGTCTCCAGTGACTCCTGTGAGGCAGCAATGCTCCATATAGCTACAGAGCTAGCACACTCTGGGACTGATTGCTCCGAGCTAGCTCATAGCCTTGGCACACACACCGGCTCCTCCAGTCTCTGCCCCTCAGAGCACCCCATTACTGTGGAGATCAATGGAAGCAACCCAGGTATGAAATGAGCAGAGAATGCTCAGTGTATTCTTGGCTTGGGAGAAGGTGGGGTTTGTACGGCTTTGCAGAACTTGAAGGTTGTGATCCTTGAGAAGGCTAGCTCTGCCCTTTACTAGAGACTTCAGATAATGGGAGCTCGGATTGTGCTTAATTAAGCCAAAGAGGAGTGGGCCCAGGGAGTGTGGATGGATGACTTGTAGTTCATGGTCGAACAGTGTCATCTGTAGGAGGCTCCACGTGGAGCCAGGCCAGGCAGAAATACAGAACTCAGCTTTCTCTATGACTTGTCAGGTGATAGCGATGCCTGGATGAGCACTGGTCTTTACCTCCTTGAAGGACAAAGTGCAGAGATCTCTGTCTCTGAACCTGCTGTGTCGGCTGGCTTGAAGGTAAGGCTACACACCCAGAACCTCCTCAAACATAGCCAAGATTCTCCTTCATAGCACAGTGTTCATATCTCTCCTACTGAGTTTATCTAGCAGGAGCCCAGGGCAGGGTCATTCTGGCCCTCTTGTAGATGGAACAGCAGAGTGACCCAAGCTACTAATGACCCAAACTCATTCCTAAGCCTGATTTCCTTATGTGACAATCTTAGCTGCTTAGAGGGATAAGGAAGAAGAGTGACCTTATACACCGGCACTCACCAGTCTTCCTGATAGCAGAGCCCCGAGTTTCACCCTTGACATCTAAAGGGTGTACCTAATCCCATTAACTTCATCATGACAAAATGCAACTTCTATGGAGAATGTAAACTCCTGTGCCTCCTCAGTTCTGAGAATCATTTCCTCATTTCCTACCACAGTTAGGAGCTCTTTCTTTCTTTCTTTCTTTCTTTCTTTCTTTCTTTCTTTCTTTCTTTCTTTCTTTCCTTCTTTCTTTCTTTCTTTCTTTCTTTCTTTATTTCATTTCTTTGTTTGAGATGGGGTTTCTCTATGTACCCCTGGCTGCCCTGAAACTCACTCCTTAGACCAGGCTGGCCTTGAATTTACAGAGATCTGCTGGCTCTGCCTCCCAAGTAGTGGGATTAAAGGCATGTGCCACCACTGTCCGGCTCGTTAGGAGCTCTTATATCAGTATTTTCTCTGGTTTATCTGCTCCAATCATACAAAGGCAAAAAGGCAACCCCAGAACTATAGACAGAGCAAGGAGGGGTAAACTGGGCACACACACACACACACACACACACACACACAGAGAGAGAGAGAGAGAGAGAGAGAGAGAGAGAGAGAGAGAGAGAGAGGATGAGTTTTCTGCCTCGTGGCCAGATTCTGTAGCATCTGGATGGACTTATGCTGTTCACAAAGGGTAGACTGGGATGGCCTGAATCACTTGAAACAGAACCAACCACTGTTTAAGTCTCATGTAAGAGCCCAGGATTCTGCCTGGTAGTGAGACTACATGGGTCCCTCATCAGTTATGCCTAGTGATTAACCAACTTCAATTGAAAGGAAATCCACTGTGGGACTGTTTTACATCCCTAAGAAAATGCTTAAATATGCTGTAAAGTCCAGAAAATTTTGGAGTGCTACAGTTTCATAGATTGTGTGCGTCCTTCCCAGAAGGGAGAAGTTAGGATTTTGTATATAATCACCACTCTTTGTAAGCCCCTAACAAAATCCTGTATGCTTCTTGAGTGCTCTGCTTCCCTTCATACCGTGCCATTGTCTGTCTAGGTGCAGATTGGATGTCACACTGACGACCTTAGTGAGGCCAGAAAGCTATTTCGAGCCCCTGTGGTAACTTACCAGTGTTGTATGGACAGAACCCAACGGTCAGTCGGCTGCCTCTGGGGTGGTCTCCTGTACATCATTGTGCCCAAGGGCTGTCAACTTGGCCCTATATCTGTTACCATCAGGAGGGTAGTGCCTGCCCCATACTACAAACTTGGTGAGTACACTGGGCATTGAGGGAAAATTAAACTGCATGCGCCTTGGTGACTCTGAGGTTGTTGTTAATAGCAAGGATCAGCAGAAAGAAAAAACCCCAGAACTAGTCAAAATGGGTCTACAGACAGGAGGTAGGATCTCCCTGTGTCTATAGAGACTTTGGGCACAACAGAGAGCATCTAACACCTGGTCCTTCCTCCACGGCCTATGGACCTGCATGACTTCTGGCCATCATGTTAGTGCTCTCTTTCTGTGCTCTCTCGCTCTCTCTCTCTCTCTCTCTCTCTCTCTCTCTCTCTCTGTCTCTCTCTCTCTCCTCAAATGGAAACGGATGGCATGTTCCATGCTATATATTTCCAGGTAAGACATCTCTGGAGGAGTGGAAGAGATGCATCCAGGAGAACCCAGGCCCCTGGGGAGAGCTGGCCACAGACAACATCATCCTGACGGTGCCAACTGCAAGCCTCAAGGATCTGGAGGATCCAGAGCCTCTGCTCCAACTCTGGAATAAGATGATGCAGGCCGTGGCCAAGTTGGCAGCCAAGCCCTTCCCTTTCCAAAGACCTGAGAGAATTGTCGCTGATGTGCAGATCTCAGCTGGTGGGTGCCCCAGGGAGCTGCTCCCAGTGAGCAGACTCCATTGTGTTATTATTTTACATTACTTGTAGTTCCAAGAGCTGTAAAGCATAATTTTGCTTTTCAAGTGCAAGGTGGGAGAAGAGGGGGATATAAAAGCATGGAGCATGATGAGAGTGAAAGATGCTTGTGAATAAAAGGCAAATTATTGACATCTTTCATGATGCAGTTTCCTAAGACAGTAATTATGCCCAAAAGCTTGGTGCTGGGAGCTTACCTGTGCCTCTGCAGATCTTTTCAAAAGGAATATTGCAAATGGACTATTCTCTTCAGACATAGGTCAGAACTGAAAATGAGGGAGGAGGGGAAATAAAGACATCCTCAGAGGTACTGGTACCAAGTATTTTGTGGGGAAGATACATAAATGTAAGGAAATGTTTCAGAGTCCTGGTTGTCACCTAAGGAAAACAAAAATATCTTTTTTATGCCATGCAAATTTGGTTAAAATACTGATTTGGGGGAGAACTGTCATTACCCTAGCTTCTCTATAGGAGGCACAGACTCTCAAGCAAAGGAAGCTCTTTAAAAACAAAGCATCAAATTCCAGAAAGGGCAGTTATGTAAAGTATCTTCTCGCCCTTCACCATGAGAGTAAGGACAGGCTAACGCTCAGTTGGGAGAAGCTTGGGAGGGGTGAATGACAGTAGGAAAGCACGTGCTTTCCAACCAGCTCACATCTTCTGGAACTACTGGATAAACCCTGGCTTCGGAAGGAGAAACTCATTGGTGGTAGGGGTGGGAGGAGACAGTTGACGCGGACCTTGCTTTCTTTGCATCCCCAGGCTGGATGCATTCAGGATACCCCATCATGTGCCACCTGGAGTCCGTGCAGGAGCTCATCAATTTGAAAAGCATAAAAAGTAATGGCCTGTGGGGACCCATCCATGAGCTCGGCCACAATCAGCAGTGCTGGAATTGGGAGTTCCCCCCACATACCACAGAGGCCACCTGCAACCTCTGGTCAGTCTATGTTCATGAGACAGTCCTGGGGATTCCCAGGGCTCAGGCCCACCCTGACCTGAATCCCAAAGAACGAGAGAAGAGGATCAAAGAGCATCTTCAGAAGGGAGCACCCCTGAGTAACTGGGACGTGTGGACAGCACTGGAGACATATCTGCAGGTACTGAGCACAATTTCATGGAGATGGTGAAGACAGACTCCTCAGTCATGTAGCCGCCGCCGGCCTTCCTAGGGTTCTCCAACTCCTACGTCTGTCCCACAAACCTGGGGCTACCACCACCACTACAGGATGTGGGTCACTGGTGGCACTTCTCAGCTTATCTGCTTGTAGATAAAAGTGAGAGCCATCCCACCTCCTGACCTATGATTTTGAAATAGGCACGAAAACGGAAAGCACGGAAAGTTTGTCCGTACTGTCCTGAACCTTGACTTAGATGGAAGGCTCTGAATCAGACATTCCTGAGACTTGTCACTAGTCTTCCTCTCACTGGCTTTGTCCTTCATCCAATAGCAACTGTTTAGTAATAGCCACTGCTTTGCTGTGTTTTGTTTTCCTCACTTTTATGGGATGAATGGCTATTAACAGCCTCTTATAATGAGAGGGGCATGTCTACAGGGAAACTTCATTATGTGGGTATTGTAGGAAATAAGTCTATTAACAAGCTTTTCTAGGCTTTGATAACTCCACTCAGTAGCAGAAGCATTGGTTGTGTAAATAATGACCAACCAAGAGGAGAACGATGAAGTCACAAAATTAGCTCATTTCCTGTGGCAATGCTAGGTGAAATGACAAGCATCTCTCCCTGGCCCCTCCCAAAAAATGTGCTTTCAGTTTTCATGTCAAGTCATCAGTGCTTCTGCCCTTGCTACACCTGCTGCAATGCCTACTGCAACCCTATGTAGAGGGCTTATACAGCTCCCTTGTCACAGGGGCTCATAAGTCGTAAAGAACTTAACCACTGTGGCCAAAAACAAAGCCCTCTGAATGATAGATCTAGAACATAGAATCAGGAGTTACCAGCAAGGCCTGGCTTCTTAGACTGCTACACCCTAATTTTTCCCTTCCCTGATTTTGAAGAGTGAATGAGAGGTACGGTCTCAATGAGCAATTCCACTTAGTCAGGCTGAAAAATGCACTTAAGATCTGGGTAATACATTTTTCACACTAAAGCTAATAGCAGTAACTGTCATTTACTAAATGACTCTTTTTATACCTTAAGGTTCCTGAGACCCCGCATTTACTGAATTGAGGGGTCAAGCTTGATGGTCAAGAGCTACTATGACCCAATGAGGTAGCATTTATACAGAGTCACAGGACTGGAGGTGGGAAAACAATGGTTTCAAAGCTGATTATGGGAAGCAGTCACTGACAGTGAGCTATCCATGACCATGAGGCAGCAGTCGCTTTGGCAAACTCAACACCACATTCTTCCTTTTCTCTCTTTCCAGCTTCAGGAGGCGTTTGGATGGGAGCCATTCATCCAGATCTTTTCTGACTACCAAACCTTCTCTGACGTCCCCAAAGACAACGAGGGCAAGATGAACATATGGCTGAAGTTGTTCTCTGAAAAAGTGCAGAGGAACCTGGTTCCTTTCTTTGAAGCCTGGGGCTGGCCTATCCAGGAGGATGTGGCCGATGACCTGGCCCGCTACCCTTCCTGGTGGGATCACCCCCTGAAGAAGTACATGGAAGACTAAGGCCTGTGGAGCAGGCTGGGGGTGGGGCAGGGGCTTTGGAGTGTAATACGTGGGGCATTAGGAAGGACCACGCTGCTAGCTTCACCACTGAGTCATTCACTGCCTTAATTATATTTCTCAACTGTTGTTAAAAACATGTTTTACATATGATTCCTAGCTTTCTTGAGGAAATTCCTTGTGATAGTGAACCTAGAAAATGTCTTTTTCCACAGTACATACTTACTCAGGGACCATTGCCTTAAATATCACCAGTATCCCTTGCTGATGCTTTGTACATGAAAAGTACCAGCAAAGTACTTGCTATATGAGAGAACACCAAGGTCTCCTGACATAGAAGGAATGGTCTGTCCTTTGTCCTAGGAGTGTGTGCAGTGTTTTCTGTGAGTTACATGGATAATCTCCCAGCAGATACAGTTAACATCTCCTCATCACACAGGAGAAAATGGCATGGATATTAAACAACTTCTGCAGTCAACACTGAGAAGAGAAAGTGTCCAGATTGACAATGCTAGACTATAGATCTTATCCTCAATAGATTTATAGTTTTAATAAAAATCTGCCCTCAAGTTAGATGAAAGCTTAATGACCTTTAATTTTTTTTCCTGTGCTCACAATTGGATGGTGACTAAGTACACACTACCTCTCAGTAGGATCTGGAACCTTGTGGTGGTTTCTTCTCACTCTTGTAGAAAGACTCTGGTTCTGACTCTTGTTTTTCTGCTCATGGCTAATGTCTGTGGCTGCAATAGCCACCTATTATGCTTGAGTACATTTAAAAAACTGATTTTTTTCCTTTTCACAATTTTATAGTTCTACATTTAGAAAGCTTATTAAGAGAAAAACATTCAAGAATAGTATGTTTAGTAAATTCCTAGCACAAGTCATAGAGGGGCCGTGAAGTCCCACCCCTAGTTGGAGAGCTGTTGGCAGTCTGTGGCTTCGGGGAGGAGAGTCGGCTTGCTTTAGATGTGTGGTCCCTGAGAGGCTACCCATGCTCTACACCAATGCGTGCACACGCAGCACTAAGTGGACTCGGTGGGTTTAAAACTTGAGCGCATGAATTCAGCAGGGAATGGATGTGTGCGGATAGGGGAGGGAAGGGGATGGGAAGTGGTTTTGATCAAAGCTCTTTATACATGCATGTATGGAAATCTCAAACAATAAAAAAAGAACAATTGCTTAGACACAAACCCAGCTTTTCTTCCTTGTGATTTGTCTTAAACTAAACACTTTGGCCTGGTCATTTCTTGGATCTTGTGACCTCTTGTGCTGTGAATAAATCAACCTCTTTCAAATCACCTTGACTCTGTATTGCAGACAAAGAAGAACTGATGAGGATTTGACCAAAAGATAGAAAGTAGCTCATGAGTACGTAGAAACCAATTTTTCTTCTCACAATTTGATAGTTCTATGTTTAGAAACCTGGATTGTTTGGATGTTTCCCACAGAGCCTCTTTGGCCAACAATGTGATTACATGCACCTTGTTCCTGGCACTAGAGACTTCATTTGGTAATGAGAGATGTCCATTTGGGGCTCTGTTTTCCCTGTTACTTGACAATTCCATTTAGATGACCTTTGTGTGTGTGTGTGTGTGTGTGTGTGTGTGTGTGTGTGTGTGTGTGTGT
>OU015744.1:78949701-78959965 GCA_907169655.1 Acomys percivali
AAGGGGTCATGAGCTGCAAGTTGACAATCACTGCCTTAAGGTATGATCAACATCCTGCACCACCTACACAAAAGGACATAAAACCTCAAAAAAAGAATTTCCTGGAGTCTTGAACATAGTTTGCCTTAAGTTCATGGCCTTTATCTTTTTAAGGACACTCTAGCTTCATCGATACTATAAACGGCAGGAAAGCCCCGATCTTCTTATTAGGCATTAAACCCAGTGTTTGAGAGGTCTACATTCCTAGCAAGATGGATGCAGTTTGAGGTAAGTCACCCTAACAAAACTTAGGGGAGTACTTATTACTAGTTGTAAAGAAGAGGAAAAATACCCTCTCTCCATGTGCTTTGCAGAATGTGATACAGCCACTGGCGATTAACAGCAGGCAACAAGAACATTGGTATTTTTGTCTCACTAAGCGAACCACCAAATAGCCTCCCGCTGAGAAATACTGCTAAAATGAAATAACAAACACAGTTTAGGAGAATCACGTAATTTCTGTAGAGAATAGGCCATGCTTCTGTGCCGCCTACCGTGTTTTCTCTCCCCCTTGTGGCCATTCACAAGCATTACAGCTTCTGCCCTTCAAATGTAATGGGAGCTATTCTATCAAGGCAAATTCAGTTTCTAGCCCTAATTTTAGTTAAAATGAAATGTTTTGCTACTCTTCTCCTAAGCAGATTGTTTTAAATGTGATTTTATTTTTTTCTTTAAACTTCCCCGAAATTAATATGTTTTAACTGGAGGGAAACATTCACATATACTTTTTTAGTTCACAATATTGTGCTAGAATGAATTTAGCATCTTAGGCTACAATAGCTCTGCTTTCCCCAATTACATACATGCAATATATTTAAATGGTATTTCATTACTTTTATATCTTCTAATAACAAGTAATTATTAGTAAACCATTCCAAGAACTTTCTAAAACTGGTGTTCCTGATGTTCCATGTTTCAGGATATCAAAACATCTGGACTGCAAAGAAATATGTTCCCAAAGCAGACATGGCTTTTCTCACCTAAGCATCATCTTCTGTAGAAAACATTGACAGGTTATCATGATTTTATAACAAAGAAAAATAACTTATTCAATATTTGGACAATATTCTCCCATCCAATCTCTGTGTGTGGGGATCTCTGAGAGAGGCAAGAAGGTAGTTTGGTTCAACACAGCTAAGTAGCTAATGTTGACCTAAACTTCAGGAGTCTGACCCCAAGTAGTTTATTTTAGGCATATTTAGGCATAGTACAATTTGGTGGAAATTCTCCTGGTGATAAATAATTCAATCTCATGTTCACAATGAAGCTTAACACATGACTACATCAAAATTCTTTGTAAAGTACATGTGACATCTTCCATAAATATGGGTTCCATAGGTTGGCTACTGTAGAGGTCTGTTCTTTGTAACATGGCTAAAGTAATTTTGTATTCAGTATCCATCTTTGTTCATAAGGTGAAATTAAGTTAAAAATTGTTACCTCTGCTTGCTAGAAGTAGTTATTCCTAGCTGACACTAACACACCCTGCTAAAGGGTCAAGGTGACCTACACTAACAGACCCTGCTAGAGGATCAAGTTAACCTTATGTTTTACTATGATGCAATGGTGTCATAATTCATGCTCTGTTGTCTCCACACTTGGCTACCTACACTCTGGTTGCACTCTATGCTATCTCTGCACTTGGCTGTACTCTGGAAGACCCTAACCACCACCTCACTTACCTCACTTGGGACCAATCAGCTTAAAGGTTAGCCAAAATGAACTGAAAATGTCTGACTGCTCTCCCTTATCTTCTGCACTTGGTTTTCCTATAGAAAGGCTGCCGTAAATGAGGACTAGAATCAGTCTGGCTCTCAGGTCCTCTCTGTGTCCTTAGTTACAATTAGTCTTGGAGTGAGCATTCAATAAAGCATCCATCTGAGACCAGAGTCTGAGTGGTTTGTGTGGCCATTCTTGGAATACAACAGCTACATGCCACATCTTCCATAAAGATGGATTCTATAGATGGACAAGCTCATGCTGAGGGTCTGGGGAGGATCCAGTGTGGTCTCAGCCACACTGTGTAAATGTCAATCTTTTTCAATCTCTCACAGTAGGGATTAATTTCAACTCACAAAGCCTTGGAAAACATTCAAACCACGTCCAAGGAAAACAAAGTTGTATAAAATACTGAGTCATGAGAGCATTTTCTTAGTGAAAATGCCATTAAGATTAAGTCAACAAACCAGGCTTGGTGGCACACGCCTTTTCAAACAATATATTTTATTAATTTATTCTTATTACATCTCAATGGTTATCCCATCCCTTGTATCCTCCCATTCCTCCCTCCCTCCCATTTCCCCCTTACTCCCCTCCCCTATGACTGTGACTGAGGGGGATTTCCTCCCCCTGTATATGCTCATAGGGTTTCAAGTCTCTTCTTGGTAGCCTGCTATCCTTCATCTGAGTGCCATCAAGTCTCCCCATCCAGGGGACAGGGTCAAATATGGGGCACCAGAGTTCGTGTGACAGTCAGACCCCACTCTCCACTCAACTGTGGAAAATGTCCTGTCCATTGGCTAGATCTGGGTAGGAGTTTGAAGTTTACTGCACGTATTGTCCTTGGCTGGTGCCATAGTTTGAGAAGGACCCCTTGGCCCAAATCTGCCTATCATAATGTTCTTCTTGTAGGTTTCTAGGACCCTTTAATCTCAGCACTGGAAAAGCAGAAGCAGGTGGATCATTGTGAGTTTGAGGCCAGTCTGGTCTACAAAGTCCCTGAGTCTACAAAGTCTGATCTGTAGAGTCTACAAAGTCTGATCTGATCAGGGTCCCTGTCCCTGAGTCCAAGTCTATGTGTAGCCAATGGCTACACATAGAAACCTTGTTTCGAAAAGCACCCACCCGAAAAAAAAAAAAAAGCTTAAGTCAACATATTATAGAGATAATTGTATTGTTGCTAGGCTATAGAACCAACCCAGGTGTCTAACAACCAGAAAACAAAAAAGGCATTGCAGTAGATATAAACATGGGATTTATTTCCATCACAGAAACTAATGAAGACATGTCATTTGCAGGAAAATGGATGCAACCAGAGATGTTAAACAAATTAGAAGCCATTCTCAGGAAAACCAAGGTAATCAGGTTTTTGCTTGTGTTTGGTATCTAGGTTTTATTTAGCTACAGAAACTTATGTGTGTATAGAGGGCCTATCAGTTTGAGAGGAAAGAGAGTAAAACAAAAACCACAAAATAGACAGAGCTGCATGTTTTAATTATGTTGTGGTAAAATACACTTTGAAGAAGGAGAAAATGTATTTTAATCAATGTTGTCATAATTTCTACCTAGCTTATGCTTTTATAACTAAAGCATCCAACATTTTTCATTTTATCATAATATATGTCGCGCTCATAAAATATGTTGATAGGAAATGTAAAACTTAAATGAAAAATTTAAAACAAATCACAACAAATTAGGAGATTATAAGCAATAACAAGATACCTCCACCACCTCTACAAAATCCCTTCAAGAGCGTAGACCATGCTACCAACAGCTAGATCACTAACCATCAACTCTATCCATGAACAAAGTTATAGTAGGTCAATTTCAGTTTTGCCTAACATTGCATGAATGCAGTACCCATAACTTACCCTTGCTATTGATAGATGCTGCATTGTTCCATCTGGGGGCTTTTTTGCTGCTGTCTATGTGTAATAGTTCCTCAGATGTACTTTATTAATGAAATTGATGTATCATAGAATACACAAACCTTCAACCTGATGGAGGCAAGCCTAAGAGTAATCGTACCTTTTGAATATTTAAGTTTCCATTGCTTTGGGCTCATGAACAAAATCTCGCTCTACACTCTTTTGTCATTGTTTTAGTTTGTTTACTTGTCTCCTAATGCAGTCAATATTGGAAGTGTGTTTTATGTGATCACTTAGTCTTTTGGGGGCATTTTAAGTTTTCTATTTGCCACAATATTTTAAGCATGAATGTGACCATTCATATGCTGCCAAGTAACTTGTCCTCTGTGGAAATACATATCACCTTTCTTTGCCAGTCATTTAATGAAGACAATTTCTCCTTAAATTTAATATAATGAGTGGCATAAACATTTTCTGTATGGGCAACACTTCACATCAAGAGTGAAAGAAGACTATTTATCTATATTTCTTTGGGTGATTTGATACTGGAAAATCAATCAGGGACCTTATCCCTGGAAGAGACTAGTTCTCTCTTTCTCTCTCAGAAGTCATCAACTGTCTGTAGTTTTGTATAGGATCAACCCTAAAACTACACACTATACACACACACACACACACACACACACACACACACACACCAAAAATAGACTAAGCGGGATATATATATATATATATATATATATATATACACACACATATATATACATATGTGTATATATGTATAATGAAAAATATGTTATTAATTCAAGAATTTGGCTGGAAGGAGGAAAGGGAAGGGGAAAAGGATGTAATTATATTTTAATTTAAAATGTATTTTAAAAAGAAGTTTGATATTATCTTCTAAGAGTATATGATGTTCTTTTCAAGCCTGTATTTTCCCATGAGTTTCGTGGTCTTGTGAGCTAAGAATACAATAGCAGTTTTGAATATGATTGAGCTCCTTAGGAAGTTGGCTCCTTCTCACTCATTTTCACGCTCAAGTGTCTGTGTATGTGAGGATCTCGCTGGAGCCCGTCTTCTTCTTTTCTACTTGTTTCTTTATTTCTGTCATAACGTCTTACTGTAATATCTTCCTAATAAATCAAAGAATTTATTCTATTTTAATTTTCTTCAAAAATCTTCACCAATTCCTGTATCTGAGGCCCCATTCAGCACTCTAATGGCCTTGTACTAAGGCAAATAAGGATAGCAACAGGAAGCCCTTTGGAATGTTGATCCTAAGTGATTTCTTCAGGCCATAGGTTAATACATAGAGAAAGTCCATCTTTTAAGAATAGGTTCTCCTCCTTCACTTCTAGTGTTGCATATTGATACTTTCTTACACTTTTACTTACAGATTTGTGGGGCTTCTCAGAAATATACATGTTGTTTCTCTACATTTCTTATTTTATTCATGGCAGGGTGTACGGGGTGGTGAGACAGGATTTGCCTGTAGCCTTGAACTCACAGCAATCCACCTGCCTCTGCCTGCTTGAGTGCTGAGATTAAAAGCCTGCACCACCATGCCCAGCCCAACTCTTCATTTATTATTGATTCATACCTATTGTAAGTGTGCTAATTAAGACTTTGCTTTCCAGATTTTGTAATCTCTTTTTAAAAGTTTGTTTGTAAGTTTGTATATATTGTATGTTGCACATGTTCCACTTCATATACCGTACATGGCTTTTTTCCCACTCCTCCTTCCCATTAGTACTCTTTGTCTCTCTCATATCTTCCTGTCATATATACACACTACCTAACACGCATTCATTTGCAACCTATGTATGCCTTTAGCTAAGTGAATGAATACTGTAGAAATGAAGGAGCTATAGCCTCTCCTGGAAAAGCAAAATTCAACAATATTTGTCACACCATGCCAACACTCCAAGAAGTGCCATTCCAAGCAAGAGGCAGAATGCTAGCTGTTATCATGAAAGCAGACAGGAGGATAATTCTTCCTAGTAGACGAGATACACACAAGAGAAAGAGAGTCAAACCTCGTTGATAACAAAACACCCAATCAAAAGGATGAAGTAAGGAGTAAAGGATTTACGAAGCAACCGAATGTTCATAAAATGACAGGAGAGACAGCCCCTTCTCCATTAACAAGAAGCATGTACGCGAACAAATTTAGAGGACGAGTGGATTAAAAGCAAGACCCAGCATTGTGCTCTGAAAAGGAACTCTTTTCAATGATGAAGGCGTACATAGACAGAGAATATGAATTTACTGTGGGGGAAACCAGAAGCAAGAAGGGAGAGGTAGGTAAGCACTGCTGATAAATTGCCTTTAAGTAAAAAACTATTCATTGTGTATTAATCAAGATCAATTCTTTGGCAGGCAATAACCATTATAGTCATAAATATGTCTAATGCTAACACACAATTGTATATTTCAATGGAGAAATAGATTCCAATACAATGCTTGAGGACTTTGAAAGCCTACTTTATCAGGGAAGATTATTTGAACAAAATATAATAAATCTTCTTTGGAGGAAAGAAATAACAAAACTAATGTGTGTGCAAATGAAATTGAGAATCAAAAAAAATACAAAATATTGATTTTATAAAGAGATTTTTAGAAGAAAACAAAATCAACAGATTTTTTTTATAGACTAATAAGGAAAAAAGAAGAAATTTAAATAAATAAAAGCAGAGGTTAAAAGGAAACATTACAGTGGATACAAAGAAATAAAAGACTTATATGAGAATATCATGAACAATCATATGCCATCTAAAGCTTAGAAAACATGGATAATTTTCTGGACTGATATAATCCACTGTATGAGTTATAGGTGCATTACTGTGACAAAATTTCCTATATAACAATCTAAGGGGGACATGATTTCTTTTTCTAGGCACTGGGCTTTTAATAATTTGACTACTATGACTATCACAGCAATGAACACAGATATGCAAATATCTCTGTTACAAGCTGGCTTTCACTCTTTGGTGTATGCAGAAAAGTAACACCAATTCTTCTCAAACTGTTCCAAAGAATTGAAATGGATATTACCTTTCCAAATACATTTTACTTAATCAGAATTACTGGTGAGCCAAAATCAAATAGAGACACATTAATAAAAACTATGAATCAGTATCCCTGATGCAAAGGAAAACATATTAAAATAATAGATTCAATAACCCATCAGAAAATACAGTTATGGTCAATTTATTCCAAGAATGCAAGACTAGTTCAAAATATGGCTATTAATAAATGCATTTTATCATACTAACAAAATGAAGGATAAAAGTTATACAATCGTCTCAATTGACACAGAAAAAGACTTAGATAAAATTCTTATAACTAGATATGACATGGGCATGAGGAAAAACAAAATACTATTGTTGTGCTAAAGGAACACAGCAATAAAATGTCTCCTAATAGTATACTTCTATACCCATTGGTCAGTCCTCACTCAGCCATCATTAGACAAGCTTCTTGCATAAGGTGGGAACTAACACAGAGACTCAGAACTGAAGAACATGCCAAGTAGGAGACTTTAGAGCACTTAACCCTAAAAGGGATGTCTTCATCAAACCTTTCCCTTTGGGATCAGAGAGCTATATGGAAGAGGAGAGGACAAAAATTATAAGAGCCAGAGGTTATGGATGGCCCCAAGGAAACCATGCCTTCCAAGTACAACAGAACATGTGTACATATGAACTCACAGAGACTGTGACAATATGCCCAGAGCCTGCACAGGTTCAAGCTATACAGGGTCCCAGCCCTGAGAAGCAGAAGTGTACATAAGCTCCCAGTCCCAACCAAGAAGCTCTCTGCAACTGATAGCCACTAGTAAAAGAAAAAAGGGTCAGTGTTCTCCAATGGATTCTCACAGAATATTTTAGCAACACTTCAGAGTAGAAACAGAGTTCGATTCTCAGCATCCTTTTTGGCACATTAACAACTACATGTAGCCCCAGTTCCAGGGACTCTAACAGACTCTTCTGCCCACCCACCCCCAAACACATGTGTACACTCCCACACCAGACATAAACATACATAAAAATAACATCTTTTCAAAAGAAAGAAATATCATTATGCATTTCCAGAGTGTGTACAATTATTGCATGTCAGTTAAAAATAAAGCATAGTTTTTAAAGTGGCAATGGACACCTTTATCACTTCCTGATATCAAAGGGAAATATTTGGCCTTTTCAGAACTTAACTGTTCTGTTTAACTCAAATTCTATATATACCTATTATCGTATTTGGAAAGTTTGTATTTATTTTCTAAGAGTTTTTTCTTTCTTTTTGTTTGTACTTTATTTATTTATTTAATTTATTCAGATTACATCTCAATTGTTATTCCATCCCTTGTATCCTCCAGTTCCTCCCTCCCTCCCACTTTCACCCTATTCCCCTCCCCTATGTCTGTGACTGAGGGAGACCTCCTCCCCCTGTATATGATCATAAACTATCAAGTCACATATTGATAGCTTGCTATCCTTCCTCTGAGTGCCATCCAGCCTCCCTATAGAGGGGACGTTGTCAAATATAGGGCACCAGAGTTTGTGTGAGAGTCATTTCCAGCTCTCCACTCAACTGTGGAGAATGTCCTGTCCATTGGCTAGATCTGAGTAGGAGTTCGATATTTACTGCATGTATTGTCTTGGTTGGTGCAGTAGTTTGTACAGAACCCCTGGTCCCAGATCTGCCTGTCATAATGTTCTTCTTGTATGTTTCTGTAACCCTCTGGATCTTTCTATTTCCCCATTCTCACATACTTTTCTCACCTAGAATCCCAAAAGGATGACCTCTCATCTATCCCAATTTCCTAGTATGTGAGGTCTTTCATGGGACATGCCCCTTGGGCTAGTGTCCAATTACAAGTGAGTATATACCATGTGAGTCTTTCTGCTTCTGGGTTAACTCACTCAGTATGATCCACACATTTGTCCACACATTTCGGGAATTCTTTGTTTTTAATAGCTGAGTAGTATTCCATAGTGTAAATGTACCAGGATACAGTTTCTTTATCCATCATTTAACTGAGGGACATTTAGGCTGTTTCCATGTTCTGGCTATTATGAATAAGGCTGCTATGAACATGGTTGAGCATATGTCCTTGTTGTGTGCTGGAGCATCTTCTGGGTATATTCCAAGGAGTGGACTAGCTGGATCTTGAGGAATCCCCATTTCCAGTTTTCTGAGATAGCACCAGATTGATTTCAAAAGTGGTTGTAATAGTTTGCATGCCCATCAGCAATGAAGGAATGTCCTCTTTCTCCACATCCTTGCCGGCATGTGCTGTCACTTGAGTTTTTGATCTTAGCCATTCTGATGGGAGTAAGATGGAATCTCAGAGTTGTTTTGATTTGCATTTATCTAAGAGTTTTTTTTTTTAATGAAAAACCTTTGTGGTTAACAAAAAGTATTTCTTCAACTCCTGAATATGTCATTTTTTTCATCTATTAAGTAGGTGAATGTAGCAAATTGTTTTCTGATGTGACACTAACATTTCAGTTCCAATTAGTGTTAACCTAATTAGTTGCATATATCGTGATCCATAGAAATTATTGTTTATAGTTTTAATGCTGTTTTTTGACTCTTTCATCTAAATGTATAGGTTACACAGGCCTATGATTACTGTTTTGTTGTTCTTACCATATTCTGACATCACACTTACATCCTTCTTCATAAAACAAGTGATATGGTATTCCTTTTTTGGAAGGGTTTTGTAACTTTTAAAGTTATCTGTTCTTTAAGCCTTTCAAATAGCTCACAAGACATTGTCTGAAGTCTTCTTTATAATAAATTTTATTTTAATATCAGTTAACAGCTTCAGTTCAGTTTTTGGAAGCTATGCATTAAATAACTCCTTTATTTTTGTCTGAATTCCCAAGCGTATGGGTTTAAAATCACTCACAGCATCTCCACGCTATGGTGCTACCACTGCATCACCTCCCACTTTGTTCCTTTTTCAGTTGCAATATTAGTTATTTTTGCTTTTCTCACTCCTAGTTCTTTCTTTGTAAAAAGTTGTTATTTCAATTAAATAATTTGCTGTTTGTTTGCTTGTTTGTTTGTTTCTACTTCCTCCTTAAATACGGTCTGCTCTCAGCTTCATGTCATTCCTTTTGCCTTGTGAGAGCACTGAGATGAGCCATGACAAAGTGCCATCCATTTTTCCTGGAAACAAGATGACAAGTGTGGCTGGAGTGTATTTCACAGATGTCGGTGGGAACAAAGACTGGTTCAGGGTCTCTAAGGAGATACCAAATTTCACACTTTATGTCCAGCAAGTAATGCTTTCCTCAGAGGACTCTCATTCTTGTTCAATATCAACCCTGTTGTCCTATTTTAAAAGGAGCTTCCAGCCTAACAGTGGCTAAATGGGTTATCACAGAGTGATATAATTATAAATACTAATGCAATTATCACCTATAGTAATTGTCTTAGTTAATGTTTTATTGCTGAGAAGAGACACCATGACCACACAAACCCTTATAAAAGAAAGCATTTAATTGTGGCTGACTTATATGGCATGGGCAGCAGGCAGGCAGACATGGTGCTAGAGACGAGCTGAGAGTTCTGCATCTAGATTGGCAGGCAGGAGACAGAGAGAGAGAGAGAGAGAGAGAGAGAGAGAGAGA
>OU015744.1:78961082-78971942 GCA_907169655.1 Acomys percivali
TGTGTGTGTGTGTACTCACCATGATCAATTTTACCAGTTTTTTCTTTCCTTTCTTCCCTTCCTCTAACTTCCCCTTCCTTTTTATCCCAGTAAAATGAATTTGAAGATGCATCACAGTGAGATAAAAATATCACTCTCTTCTGTTCACTACTGGAGGTTTTACACTAACAGAGCTGAGGTCTGGAGAGATCCCTGCTTCCTTACCTACACTCACTTCTCTTGCAGGCACTGATGTGAGAATTGTCTCTTTTCAGGTGTGAGGATGAGCTAGAGTATGACCAGGAGCAGCACCTGAAGGGGACGTCTGAGACGGATGGGCGAAGGGTCTGATGCTTAATCAAACCATGCTTTCATTTGTTCTCCATGCTTTGCACTGCCTGATGGGGGATCAGACAGGCAGAATTAGGTTGGTTTCAGAAATGAAAGCACTGAAGTCTATGTAAGCAAAGAGCGCCTTGCAGTGGAGTGAAACAGAACTTATTCACCAGTGACTCAAGAGTCTTTTCCTGCTGCTCATTCACTGATATAGATTCCAAGAAGGTAGAGGAATTTGTGGCAGGAGGTGGAGGCTTGCTAATTGCTGCAGAGGCCATGTCAGGGCATGGTGGGAACCCAGACTCTAACTGCAGGACTCCATACCCAAATAATGTTATCCTTAAATGCTTTGGCCTTGGCATCATAACCGGTGTAGTCAAGCGAGGCTCCTTCCCAGTCCCAAATCCTGAGGTGGTAAATTATCACATCCACAGAGCCCTGTCCCAGTTTGAGTCCATGATCTACAGCCAGGGAAGCAACTTACAAAAGAGCTGGCTGGAGAAGCTCATAGCAGATTGTTCCTACATTTTTCAAATGATGCATCAGATAATTTCCATCTACGACTCTGTGAAGAAACATGCCCTGAACATGATCCAAAGCAAAGGCTTTCCAAGTGTAAATGAGCAACACCAGATTACAAAGGGAGCCTCTCAGGCTTTTCTGCTATTCCTAGCTTATGAATTATTCAAATCTGGAGTTGACACATCTCAGCTACTTTCTTCTCCCTCCTTCCTACTCCCCACAGAATCTCCCAGGACCAATAAAATCAGTACAGGTAAGGAACAGAGAGAGGACCCTGGGCATGCAGGATGAGAGAAACAGGGGTCTGGCTAGCTTCAGAACCATCCCAGGGAGCTTTCTTCTCAAATGTCCATATTATTTCTTTCCCCTAAACTTTTAAGAAGGTAAGATTAGGAACACAGGCAGCTTGGATGGCTTGAGAATGGACAGGAGATCCTTTAGCTCTGGAGTGGTGGGGTGGAGTTTGGGGAACTCTGGGTGAAGGGAGAATCATGGATAGAAAGCCAACAACCTTTCCTGTGATTCTCACCAGACAACTGCAATTCCTGGGTGAGCACTGGATTCCACTTACCTGAAGGGCAGGTTGCACAAGTAACACTTCCCAGTGAAGCCACTAATGCCCAGCTGAATGTAAAACCAGTTGACTCTCTATTAGGTATACTTCTGATATGAGCATAGTTAAGGGTCACCCATCCTGTGGAGTCTATGTGACAAATACAAACACAGGCCTGAGGCCACGACCCTCAAAAATGAGAGAGTCTCCTGGACTGGGGCTGAAGTTTCTGGCAAGAGAAATTGGTCACAGTTCTTTTCTCTCATCGTGCTGGAATCTGTTCTTTCTAACTCTACTTCACTCCCAAATCAAGAATTTTCAGGCGTAACCATGCTTGCTAGGAGATGACCCTGACTCGGGACTGCAGCCAGGGACTGTCCAGGTCCAGAGTAGTTCTGCTTCACTTCTACTTATTAAAGGAAACACTACTAGAAATTAATCATTAGTTAATAAGTTATATTAGGGCTTGCAAAGAAATAGAGTATTTCAAAAAATTCCAGATGATGGCTTTTAGATATCCGAAGAGGGAACTAAAGAAAAGGAAAAAATTGTCTTGGCACACAGGTGCTGGGCACAAGTTTTGCTAGGGAGAGAAGACTGACCCTGGACAAAGGGAGCACATGCATATTGATACCAAGCCAGTAACTTAGAAGTGATAACGTCTTTGCTGTGTGTTCTGTACCCTGTATTGTTTTATTCAAAGTTGTGATTCAAAATGTGACAACACAATAATTTCACATTCTGTACCTATACTGTGTATGCCTGACTGCTCATTGACTTCCTTGAATCTGCTCTGTGGGAGAATGTAACCACAGGCCCCCCCCTTGCTTTTGAAATATATATTTAAAAACTTATACTGCTTAGCTACAAAGTACACTCAGTCGCAAAACTCAATCTTGAGACACTGTTTGCCACTCCTTATCTCTGTCCACCCAAGCTTCGAGAACCCCTGTTTCCAGAGACCTATCCTCAACTGAGCCAGTCCATGGCACATAGTAGCGTTACATCCTCTTCTAGTAACCTGTTTGTTTACTTATTTGAGGCAGGGTCTCTCTATGTAGCCCTGGCTATCATGAAATTTGCTGTGAAGAATAGGCCAGCCTTGAACTTACAGAGATCCTCATGCCTTGTTTCAATAACAGTTTAGATTCTCTCAACAGCCTCACCAGGCATATGGGTTAGAAAATACCCTCCTTCTTAGAGGCATAGACAGTCATTAGAAAGCTGAATCTTGGTACATAATAAAAATTTAAGAAATTCATTTCCTTTATCAGCTCTCCATCTTGTACTTACTACCAAAGCTTATCTCACTGATTTTCTTTCCTGGAGTTTCTGAAATACTATCCAGATGTTTCCCAAGCTTCAACTCCATAAACCACTTTCATAGTCCTCTCTTGGTGAGACCCAAAGAAAATGTCAGAGACATAAGCAGTGTGTTCTCTGAGTCAATATTTACCTAGGAACTAGTTTTTTAAAGCTCCAAGTACTTATGAATAGATAAGGGTTCCCTAGAGAAAGCATATTCTACTTATGCATGAGACAAGACACGTCATTCTGTGGGTCTTTTAGAGATTTGGTCATTCTCACTAAGACTTATGCTCACTATGGTAGATCTCATTGGATGTCACATGGACAATATAAGCAAAGCAAAAATTGACACCTGTACCCCTGTGGTGACCTATGTGTCCCACTTAAATTCATCACAGAAGTCCATCTCCTGGCTCTTTGCGGGGTTTCTCTACATCATTGTCCCCACCAAATATAATCAGAATGATGTGTCTGTCACCATCAGCAGTGCTGTGTCTGCTCCATACTTCAGGCTTGGTGAGCAGGAGAGCCAGTTTCATAATGGAACACAAAGCTGAGGGGAAAACTGGAGGGAGAGAAGTGACTTGAAATACAATGGAGTGATGGGAGGGTGAATGAGTCCCAAGACAGTAAGTCCCAAGAGTAAAAACTATGAACACAATCTTCTAGGAGGTCTGATAGAAGAACAGGAAGAGACATAAGGAGATGTATTACCAAGCTATCTCTCCTTGTGTCCCACAGTTGAAGGGCTACAATGAAAATTCAGAAAAGGTGGGGTGGGCCAGGCCATGTAACCTTTCTATTTCCACCTGAGATGACCAAGGAAGAATAGAAGAATCTTACCAAGCACAGTGAAGCTCCCTGGGGAGAATTAGCCACAGACAATATCATCCTGACGATTCCAACAGTAAATCTCAAGGTCCTTCAGCACCCCAACCCACCGCTCCAACTCTGGGACAAGATGGTACAAGCTGTAGCCAGGCTGGCAGCCAGGGCCTTCCCTTTGCAAAGACCTGAGAGGGTTGTAGCTGACAAGCTGATTTTAATTGATAGGTCCTCCATGGGAATGCTCTGAAAGTTGAGTTTCAATTGAGCTAACATCACTTTATGGAGCCCAGTGGGCAACATAGTCCATCAGCATTTAAATCTCCAAGATGCAAAGAGTTATAGCATAGAGAGAAACAAAATCTGCAGCCTTTTCAAGTGTGCCCTCACAGAAGATAACTGGACCGAGTTCAAGCTGGGAAGGAGAAGGGACAAGAGATGGACACTCAGGAGCTTCCAGCAGAGTCAAGAGGACAGGTTACTTCTGAATAAAACAGGAGAAATAATGGGTGTGCAGGTTACAACAAGAAAAAACTAACAGGCATCTGCAGACTTTCAAAGCAATTCCTTAAGATTAAGACCAAACTGGAGGAGAATTATACTGTTTCTCCTCAGTATTGGACATCTAGGCATAAGACCTCATGACACGCATTCAGTCAGCATTTCATTCCTCATATACCTACTCTTTCACAATGAAATGCAGACAAGTGTCAAATTCTGCACAAGAAAAAGAAAGGAAAGTCTGATGGGCTGCAAGTAAGTTTAGGTAATGAGTAGAGCCAAAGTGATCGTACTCAGTGTATTCTAGTCTTTGCAGACGGTAGGGGAGGGACAGACTACAAAAACGCAGAGATGTCCTTTCACCTCTTATTTCCTGTTCTTTTTCTCAGGTATTCTTCATTCTTGATACCCCATCATGTGCCTAATTAGCATGGCAGGAGAGATCATTAATGAGGTCACAATAAAGTCACATGGTATTTGGGGTGTAGTGCATGAACTGGGCCACAACCATCAGAATGACGGCTGGGATTTCCCACTACATACCACTGAGGCTTTGTGTAATCTCTGGCCTATTTATGTGAATGAGATGGTATTAAACATCCCTAGAGGTTAGGTCCACCCGTCTTTGAATCCTGAACATCAGAAGCAGAGGACCAAAGACCATATGAACAAGGGAGCTCCTCTGAGCAACTGGGTTGTATGGACATCTCTAGAAACTTATCTCCAGGTATGCATATTTGGGAGGTGGGATCCACCAGATTTTCCTGTGATCCCAAAATCCCTACACAGTTCATGTTCTCTCCCTAGATATGGAAGATGGGCAGGTGGTAGCATCTTGCTGTAGATCAGGCATGACACATCTGATGTGGGTAATGTGTAGATAACTAAGTGTGTTTCCTTCTTGATACCATATAACTCTGTGGAAATAAATAAAATTATGCGGGGTCACTATGGGAAACACAACGTAATTACATAGATGTGCTCAGAAAATCTGCAGTGAAACTTAGCTTTGCCCAAATGCAAATAGGTTCTCCTGACCTACCTTGATAGCTTAGGAGAAATTAGTGTTAGATTGTAGGGATGGTAACCTGGTAACAAATTATTCAAAATGCCATCTTTTTAAGCAAACCTCAAAAGTGAATGAAGTTAAGCTTCATTGTAAAATAAGCAATATGCAGGGTTTTTTTTGTTTTGGCTTGGTTTGTTTTGGTTTTTGGTTTTTCAAGACAGGGTTTCTCTGTGTAGCCTTGGCTGTCCTAGACGCATTTTGTAGACTAGGCTGGCCTCAAACTCACAGTGATCTGCCTGCCTCTGCCTCCCGAGTATTGGGATTAAAGGCCAGGCAGCAATATGTAGTTTTTGACAGCATTTCAAAAGCCTTCCCTTCCATTTCCTTACTCTTTGTGGGAAATATATTTTAAAATCTTCCACATAGTCATACTGCATACTCCAAGTTCCAGGGTAACAGAGATGAGCTATTCCCTGCCCCATGTCATAATGCTGCATGTGCGTTCATTGGTTATTTTTCTAAGCATGTGCCTCTGACTCTGGTGCTCAGAACCACTCCCAAGTCCTCCAATTACAGTTGGTTATAGCTAGTATAAAATATGTCCTAATGGCCCACGCTGTGGTTACAGTTGAGCAAGAATGAAAGAACCAGCTGGCACTGCTTGAAATGCTTTACTTTAACTATTGCACAAAGCTATTATTCCCAGGGGTCACAGATTCCTAAAGGATGAGTTAGGAACCTTCCCTTCTAAATCTAAAGCAGGACAATCCCAGCCATCCATCTCCAGTGTTTAATTGCCCAAGATGAAAGGTTTCACTCACCCCAGTCACACTCAGCTCTTCCTCACTAAGTTTAGCAGAAATGGTGATAACAATGCTGGAATCCATTGCTGCTTAACTGAGACCCTGATATGAATCAAATGAGTCACAGCACAAAGATCTCTCTGAGATTGGACTGGGGCAGCTTGAGATGCAGCAGCCGTCACAAGGATGGGCTTCTAGAGGAGAAGGAAGGAGAGACCAATGGCAAATCAAATCAACACAAACAGGATGGCTTAGAACTAAAACCCACGATGTGATTTTATACGTGTGTTCAGGAGGTGACTTGCAGCTTGCACACGTCATTCTGCCATTTCTTTCTCTTTCCAGCTCCAGCTTTGGGTGGTAGCCATTCTTCCAGATCTTTGCTGACTACCAAACCCTCTCTGGCCTTCCCCTAAACAATGAAGACAAGATGAATCTGTGGATGGAGAAGTTCGCTGAGGTTGTGCAGAAGAATCTGGTCCCTTTCTTTGAAGCCTGGGGCTGGCCTGTCCAGTATGATGTGGCTAAACGCTTGGCCTTAGTGTCAGAGTGGCAGGACAGCCCCATGGAAATGTACACAGATGAGGATACAGAGTGAAGACCCAGTATATGTTCTTTCTGGGAAAAGATCATTGGATGTAACAGAAAAACCCTCATGAACCAACCAAATTCAATTTTAGGGACTTGCCCATTCCTTCAGTTGCCAGAATCATCTTAATTATTTTGCAAGGCAGAGAGATGTAATTAAACAGAAGCTTTCACATTTTGCAATATAGGTGATTCACTCTATCACTTCTAGATTAGTTTTAAGCTTTGTGATTTGCTTCTTGTTTAGCGGTTTGTTTGTTTGTTTTTAGTTTGTTTGTTTTTTATGTTCTTGATATGTTTACAAAGGCTGCTCGGATCCAGAGACTTAATAGAAGAATTATCTTTTGTTAGCTCTTTTTAGTGCATCCTAAAATTAGTGCACAAATGTCATTTGTCTGAGTGATTTGAACAGAGTCAGTGAGCAACAAATGCTTGTCAATGTAAATCATGATTGTGATTGAGAACACACTTGCTTAATTCAAGCTAACCTTTGTTCTACAGCAAAGGTACCATTTAGGAACTATCACAGGCAGGCCCTGTCTCAAGTTAGTGTATTACCGGAAGTTAAAGCACTTATATAACAGGCTGAACTTCATGGAGATATATTCCATAGAGGCAGTGGATGTTATGTACATATATATTTACAATATTGTTGAGAAGTTTTCCCTTAGCACAGTATTTCTCTCTTAGCATGTGGCTTTTACCACAAATAGATACCTCACCTCTGCCACACAGTTTACCAAATATCAGACATTGACTCTTTGGGAAATAACTGGATGATTTGCTGAAAGTTATATCTATTATCCTTAAAAAACTTTTTATTAATATCAAAAATAGACCAAGGCTAACAAAGTAAACATTGGCTTGTACCATAGAAACTATGAAATCTATGTAAGATATGTTGCAGTTTGAGGTCAGAAATGTTTTTGCAACTCAATGTTGCATGAACATTGCTAAAGTAAGTACATAAATATAGTCTCTAGGGCACATAAACTTTAAAGTGACCAAGGAATAATAGAACAAGAATTTTAAAAGGAGCATTGGCTAAGAGGTGAGAAGATGGTTCAGTAGTTAAAGCATTTACCACATAAGACCAGAGTGGGATCCCCAAAGCCCACAAATGTGTCATGTGGCTGTAGCAGCCCATCTGTAATCTCAGCTTTGGTAAGCAGAGAAAGGAGAGCCTCAGATTAAGTTGGATAGAAAAACTAGCCTTATTGGGCCAGCTTTGGGTTTGACTGGGAGACTTTGCCTTAAAGACTAAAAGAGGAAGAAAGAGGAGAAAGATTCCTGATATCAACATCTGTCCTCCACATCCACGTGCACACATACACACATGCATGCACACACATGAAACATACATATGCATGCATACACATGTGTATGCACCCTATTTGCATACACATGAACATAAAAAATAAAAATAAGTAAAATAGATAATTGGATACTATCTCCACTGCCCTTATCTGCAAGGATGATCTTTTCTTCATGATAAGAGCCCAAGGTTTGTTAAAAGAGAAATTACACACGCGCGCACGCGCGCACACACACACACACACACACACACACACACACACACACACGTATTCTTTGTTTTCATTGGTTTTGTGAAATTTCCTATCGAGATGACTTTTATTTCTACATAACTAAAATAGGCTGTCAATCAAAAGCTCCTGATACTCCTTTCAAAAAGTAGGTATTAATCTATGAGTGGTCAATCATAACCCTCAACTTGCTAGACCCAGAGACTTTACTACAAATGTTCACAGATTTAAGTAGACCAGACAATCACTGTGATTTTTAAATGTGTACAAAAACATAGAGAATTTCTTTCTGAGACCATGGTTTCTATGAATCATATAAGCCTAAGATTTTCTTATAATAACACTATCCTCACATATATAGGATGTTGTGGATTTAAAAAAAAAGATAAGCTATTCAAGACAAAGAACTACATTTCCAAGGATAATTTTCAAAATTTTTGATATAGTAGTGACTCAAGCTTTATGACACGGCCAAGATTATCTTATTTAGTAAACCAATAAAGTGTTGCCTTTGCTTCTGATGATTTGAGTTTCTTTCACATGCCATTAAAAAAAAAAAAAAAGGAAAATACTGCTCTTTTCTTCAAGTAGTTCTCAGCCTGCTGCTTGAGAAGTATGGCACCTGTCTTCCTCCTCCTCCTCCTCTTCTTCTTCTTCTTTAGATTTTTTATTAATATTTTTACATATACATTTATATTATTACAAATATATAAAATAAACTACATACAACAAGAAGAACAACAAAACATATTTCCTATCTTGGTGAGTCTAAAATTCTGAGTGTAAATCAGTATCTATCATAGCTCATCTCTATCAACTTAAAACATCTATCTAGACCTAAAATATTTTCACCCCTAAACAACTGAGCTTAATTGTAAAACTAAACTATCTGGTCTTCAAACCCATAAGAGACTTGAGAAAAAACAAAATTAATTACCTGAATAAACAGGAAGTGCAGGTTACCAGCTTCCAAAGTGAAAAAAAACGACAGACAGTTTGCTGCCTGAACAGTCACCCAACACTCTCTATAATGTTGGAACATCATCTTCAGCCGTTTGGCCCAGTATATCTGACAGACATATTTGTGAGGTAGTAACTACTGAAGATTTTCTTACCCTGTCTTGGGAGAGTTTGGCTGTTGACTCTGCCTGCACCCAAGTTTGCCTATTTTTAGGCAGAATTGTGTCTGTAGCCGAAACAAGGACATTTTGCCAGTTGACTTGTGTGTCACATTTGAAGCCATCTCCATAAGGAGGTTCTCTGATACTCATCATCTTCTTGAGGTAGGCTGGGTGTTGCAAAGAGCTAACCTGCCTTATAGTCAAAGAATCCTTTAAAAAAAATCTTTAATGAGTATGAAGTGTCCTTCCTCATGCTGCAAGGATGTTGAGAAAGAGGAACACTCCTTCATTGCTGGTGGGAAAGCAAATTTGTGCAACCACTTTGGAAATCTATATGGCACTTTCTCAGTAAACTGGGAATAGGGCTTCCTCAAGACCCAGCTATTCCACTCCTTGAAATATGCCCAGAACATGTTCCACCCACAACAATGGCACGTACTCAGCCATGTTCATAGTGGCCTTACTCATAATAGCTAGAACCTAGAATCAGCCTAAATGTCCCTCAGTTGAAGAATGGATAAAGAAACTGTGGTACATTTACGCTATGAAATACTACTCAGCTATTAAAAACAAGGAAATCCTGAAATTTGTGGATAAATACATGGCACTAGAAATGATCATAATGAGTGAGTTAACCCAGAAGCAGAAAGACTCACATGGTATACACTCACTTATAATTGGGCACTAGTCCATGAAAGTATTCACTTACCATGAGATTGGAATAGATGTGAGGACATCCTACTGAGACTCTAGGTAAGAGATATATAGGAGATGGAGAAATAGAAGGACCCAGAGGGTCCTAGAAACCTACCAGAAGAACATATTGATGAGTGGATCGGGGCACAAAGGGGTCTGCTCAAACTATTGCACTAACCAAGGACAATACAAGCAGTAAACATCAAAATCCTACTCTGATCTACCCAATGGAGAGGACATTCTCCACAGTTATGTGGAGAGTGGGGACTGACTCTGACATGAACTCTGGTGCCCCATATTTGACCACCTCCCCTTGGTGGAGAGGCCTGATGGTACTCAAAGAAAGAATAAGCAGGCTACCAAGATGAGACTTGATAGCCTATGACCATGTAGTGGAGGAGGAGGTCCCCCTGGGTCATAGACCTAGGGGAGGGAAATAGGGTGAAAGCAGGAGGGAGGGAGGAACTGGAGGATACAACTGATGGGATAACAATTGAGTTGTAATCTGAGTAAATTAATAAAAATTTTAAAATCTTTAAGTGCCATATTCTGTAGGACTCTGAGGTTTTTGAAGACTTTACCTATTTTACCTTATCTATATCTAGAATCATAACTATCTGTTACACCTAGGATGTATATTCTGTTGTTTTAAAATTATCTGTAGGGCCTAATAATTGTTTATTGCCAGGCCGATAGCTATTATTATTACATCAGTAAAACCTGCTAGCTATCAATCAAGACACAGTAAAATAGCCTTAGTTAACCTGGGGCAGGGCAAATATCAATCCTCTAAACTACTTGCCATGGTGGGGCAGGTATCCCATATCTGCTCCAATCTCTTGTCATCTGCTCTTAGTAACTTCTATCAAGTTACCTCCCATCTTGCTAATGTTCTTCATCTGGGCCAAATCCCCATCCACGCCGGTCATGTGCTTCTCTTCCATATAACCATGGCATCCTTCTTCTCCTCCTCTCTCCTCAGTCATCAGGTCTTTTCTCTTTATTCGCGTGCTTCCTTCTTCCCAGGATTTCTCCTCTCTCTCTCTCTCTCTCTCTCTCTCTCTCTCTCTCTCTC
>OU015744.1:78972042-78987918 GCA_907169655.1 Acomys percivali
TCTCTCTCTCTCTCTCTCTCTCTCTCTCTCTCTCTCTCTCTCTCTAAGCCTAGGAACCTAAGACACATCTATCTCATCTGCCTTGCCCAGGTGGGATGGCTTTATATTAATTATCATCAAAATACATCAGACCAACCCCAACAATATTCTTGTGATATAAATAGACTATTAATTGACATGACCAAGATTTATTTGACCAACTAACAATTAACTTGTGTAATTTACTATTCTAAACAAAGTGCAATAGCACTTTCAAAGTATTGGAGGTAAACACTGTATTCTCCTTGAGTTTAATGGGTACAATATCTCATATTAGGGTAGAAATATATATATATATATAATGTGTGTGAAGAATAATCTTAAATTTGAATTCTATACCAATGTATCAAAATTAAACTTATTTTACATCAATATACAAAATTCTAAACCAATAAATTAAAAATAACCTTATAAGCAACAATTAAGGCCTTAAGTTGAAGAGTTGACTCAATAATCTGCTTTTGTTCTATCACCCATATATATTTTATATTCCTCCTTCTTTCTTTTCAACCCCTATCTCCAAACCTAAGAAAGAAAGATAAAGGAAAAGAGACACATCCCTGAGTCCAACCTCTTTTTCTCTCTGAATAAGGCTGATAATAACTTAGAACCAACCTGTCTTCCTTCACAGAGAACGTTCTCTGGATCATGCTCTCCTGGTTTCCACATTTCTTTCTTCTACCCACAGTAGCTGGATCCCAGCGTCTGAGTGAGGACAGTTAAACACAAGCTAGTTAATGCTAATGGAAAAGTTGGCCAAGGGTCACCAAGACCATTGTATTCTTCTTACTGTTGTGACTGAAAAATGTAACAGAAGTAACTCAAAGCAGGAGCGGTTTGTTTTTGTTCATGATCTAAGAATATAGAGTTCATGTCAAGGCATGGTGGTGCCTGCAATTGCAGGGGCTTACTCTCTCTTTTGTTCATATCTCAGCAAATCAGGAAGCAGGGAGAACAGGAAGTGGAAGTACACCATAGCCCTCAAGGCCCACCCTACCCACAGTAGTCTATGTTTTCTAGGTAGGTCCCAAAGTTATACACCTTCCCAGAAACAGCACCATCAGCTGGGGATCAAATGTTCAACCAAATGAGTCCACAGGGAGCACAGTTACTATCCATATTTTTAGAACCTGGAATGTAGCTCATGGGTACTCACTTGTTTAACATCAAAGGATCAAGGGATGCTTGGGATCAAACCTAGGGCCTTGAGCATGTCAGACAACTGAATACCACTGAGTGACATGCCAAGAGTCTCTCTTAGAACAGAATACAAGTCCAACTAAATACACTGTTTATGTGCAGTCTGTGAAATCTTCTCATCACTCTTGAAATTGTCTGTTTAGTGTTATCTTACCTCACTAGATATCTATAATTCTCAAAACTGGATTTACAACATATAACACAGTACCAAACTCATAAGAAAAGCTTACCATAGGTACTTGTGGGCTGTAATAGATTGTAGAAGACCAATGAAGGATTCCTAACTCGTGTCCTTATAGAAAACTATTCTATTTGCTGAAATTCAAAGAGAGCATTACAAGGAAGTCACAATACAACTTTAATCTTTTTCCTATTCTCTTCTTAATAACAGGCAACACATAAAATTTGACCATATTGATGGCCAGATTGGATGACAAAAATTTGATCTACACTTTTCAATCCTCCATATGAAGTAGTTCTTATGAGAATCATTTCAGCATTGATTTGTGGGAGATAAAAACATAAACTTTCAAGGCAAATGGTCAACTTTTAAATACATTCCAAACCCTTCCATTTCAAGGCCTCTGTTTTCCTAATTGCCAGTCCTTTTTCTTCTTTTTGATCATGTGAATCTCATCCAACATTAATTCTGAAGAAACTCCTTTTTTTCCACTAGAGAGTATCATCAACCTCTCTCCTACTGTGTGTTCATGAACTACATTTCAAGAACATTCCTGTAGATTAGGACATATATACTCACTTAAAATTGGACACTAGCCCAAAAGGGGTGTCGCATGAAAGTCTTAACTTACCAGGAGATTGGGATAGATGTGATGACTTCCTGTTCAGACATTAGGTGAGAGAAGTATGGGAGAATGGATAAATAGAAGGATTCAGAGGGTCCTAGAAACCTACAAGAAGAATATCATGACAGGCGGATCTGGACCCAGGATGGTCTGCTCAAACTACTGCACCAACAAAGGACAGTACATGCAGTAAACACTGAACTCCTACTCGGATCTATCCAATGGACAGGACATTCTCCACAGTTGTGTGGAGAGTGGGGACTGACTCTGACGTGAACTCTGGTGCCCCATATCTGACCACTTCCCCCTGGTGGGGAGCCTGATGGCACTCAGAGAAAAGATAAGCAGGCTACCAAGATGATACTTGATAGGCTGTGACCATATGGTGGGGAAGGAGGTCCTCTTCTGTCACAGACCTAGGGGAGGGGAGTTGGGTCAAAGAGGAAGGGGGGAGGAATGGGAGGATACAAGGGAGGGGATAACCATTGAGTTGTAATCTGAATAAATTTATTAAATAAAATTTTTAAATTTTATTAATTTATTCTTGTTACATCTCAATGTTTATCCCATCCCTTGTAACCTCCCATTCTTCCCTCCCTCCCATTTTCCCCTTATTCCCCTCCCCTATGACTGTTCCTGAGGGGGATTACCTCCCCCTGTATATGCTCATAGGGTATCAAGTCTCTTCTTGGTGACCTGCTGTCCTTCCTCTGAGTGCCACCAGGTCTCCCCCTCCAGGGGACATGGTCAAATGTGAGGCACCAGAGTATGTGAGGAAGTCATAACCCACTCTCCACTCAAGTGTGGAGACTGTTCTGACCATTGGCTAGATCTCAAATCCAAGTGGATTAAAGACCTCAACATAAATAATTTTTTAAAAAGGAGGCTAAGTAACTGGGGCTCCTTCTTATCTCTCCTCCAGATGGCGCACTAAGTCCAGGCTGAAACTTGAGCAGCTTGTGTCCTTTGTGCCGCCCCCACCCCCACGTCAGCTTCAGATTGAAGAAAGAAAACAAGATCTTTTGAAAATTTTTATCACAATGTTGGAAAAACAGAAGGAAAAAGAGCCAAGAAACCAAAAGCATGCCCCAAACAAGAGCCTCCAAAGAATATGAATAGCCACAAAAGGTCTGTGATGCACAGAAACAGAGGGTTTCAGGCTGCTGAGGAAAAAATATATAAGAGGCCACATCAAGAGCTAGACACTGCCTACTACAGCACTGACCCAAGGGGTAAGATATGCCTACTGTCCCAGTAGTGGGGTAAATGAACACTCTCTTGATTCAATAGCTCTAAGGCCAGCTGCACAGGAGTACATAGAAAAGTCATCGTCCCTAGGGAAGAACCCAGTGATGTTTTTCTAAGTAGTCAAGTTGTCAAACTGCCTTCTAAATATTCATGTTTCTATCCATAGATCCATGCTGCTCCCAATCTTGCTTAGAGGGGTTTCTTATTATAGTGGCTAGTGCTAAAGCAGTGACTGCTCATCTTCAGCTGTAAACAGGACACCTGAATCAACCCTCTCACGCCAAAGCTCAGGAAACATCATGGAATCAGGCATTAAAAGAATGTGAGAGCCAGAGATGGAGAGGTGTGTTTTAAAATGCTGTCCTCTGGAAAGACATGTAAATTGTACACATGAGCTCAAAGCAGCCGTGGCTACTGACAAGAGGCTTGCACAGGATCAAACCAGCTAAAAACCACTAGCTGCTGAACTATTGAAATTTGAGGGAGGGAGGAAGTTGATGCATCTGCTGAGGGAGATAGAATCACTTTCTGAGGGGGGAGTGTGATCACTGGTAAGTTCTCCGCTCACCAGGAGATGAGTCTGTGTGTCCATGCACATAAGAGAGAGACTAATGGGTCTTAGTGGGTTAAAAACATCAATTGACAAATTAAAAGCTACAAAAGGAGGACATAAAGTTGGAAGAGAGATGTGTACTCTGGGGGAAGTAAGAGAGGGAGGAGAAATGAATACGCTCAAGATACAATGTATATGTTTGGAAAATTAAACAATAAAATTGAAAATAAAAAAATGCAGAAAAACTGGGTTGGAGAAACAGAAGAGATCTCAGGAATGTATGATACTATTTTAATACATCTACAGAGTCACATAATTTATAGATTACAAAAAAAACCCCATTCTGTTACTTTTTTAGTCAGGTTTCATAGTGACATTTCATAGTCACACACACACACACACACACACACACACACACACACACACACACACACACACCTACATTCTTCCTGAGAGAAAGCAAGTGGTATTTTTCTTTTTAAGTCTAGCTTATTTGGCTTCAGATAATGATCTCCAGTTGAATACATTTTTCTGTGGCTGTGACCAGTTTGTTTTTCCTTACAGTGGAATAAAATTCCATTATATATACTTATCACATTTTCATTTATCCATTTGTCTGTTGGTGGACATCTAGGACAGATCCAAATCTTGCCTCGTTGTACAAACAGTACATTAGCGTGCAAGTGTCTCTGTGGGATTCTGATTGGGAATCCCTTGGATGCTGTCTTAGTTTCTGTTCCTGTTGCTGTGATACAAACAATGTAAGGGAGAAAGGGTTTATTTTGGCACAGATTTCCAGGTTATAGTTCATCAGGGCAGGAAATTTGCAGCAGCAGCAGGAGTTTGGGGGAGCTCATCACACCACACCTGTAGTCAAAAGCAGAGGGCATGCTAGACCTCTGTCTGCTTTCTTCACTTTATACAGCCCAGAATCCCAGCCTTAGGGAATGAGTGCCACCCACAGTGGGCAGGACTTCTCATCTCACCTAATGTGTTTAAGGTAATTCTCATAGACCTGTTGCAAGCACTATCTCCCATACAATACTCTATTATGTCAGGTTAACAGTTAACAATAACCATCATAGGCATGTGCCAAAAGAATGGTATAACTGGTCGTATACTAATTGTATTTTTAGTCTTTTGAGAAACTTCCATAATGACTTCTGTCAGGGAGGAACCAAGTTACATTCTCCCCAGTGGCATATCAGGGTTCCTTCACTTCTATCTCCTCATTTGCATTAGTTGTCACTGACTTTTTAAATGATAGCCATTCTGACTAAGGTGAGATGGATCTCAGAGCAGATTTCATTTGCTTTTCACTGATGTCTAGGGATGCTAAGCACTTGTTCAGACAGTTATTGTTCGTTTGTCTTTTTCTTTTCCCCCTTAAGAACTGTCCACTGAACTCATTAGCCCATTTATTGATTGGCTGATTTGGAGGAGTATGTAATTTTTGATGATCTTTATAAATTCTAGATATTAATCCCCAATCAAATATATTGTTAGGAAACATTTTCTCCCATTCTAAGGCTGTGATCGTTGCCCTGAAGAAGTCTCTCAATTTTAGGCAATCCCATTTGATCTTGGACATGTTTTCTATACTATTTACAATGCTTTAAACATATCCTTTCATGTGTCTATATTTTTAATGGTTTTTACCTGGGAGTTCCACTAATAGTTTCACATTTTATGTTGACATCTTTGTTACGCTTTGAATAGATTTTCCTGCAGGAGAAAGATATGGGTCTGGTTTCATTTTGTCGTGTGTGAAAACTCAGTGTTCTCAGCACCATTTGTTGGAGAGGCTTTCTTCTAAAGAGCATTTTGACAGCATTGTCAGAGCTGTAGCTGTGAGGCTTAGTTCAGGATACTTTATTCTATTCCATTGATCTGCGTGTCTGTCGGTGCCATGCCGCCTTTGACACTAGGCTCTGTAATGTAATTTAAAGTTAGGTGCTGTGATGCCGCCTGCAGTGCTCTCCTGATTCTGTATCCTACCTTCTTCCATATGAGTTCAGTTTCTGTGGAGAATTTAATTGGGATTTCCATAGGGAACTACTTTGAATATATGGATCACTTCTGGAACATAGTGAGTTTTCACAATATTAATTCCATCAGTTCCTGAGTATGGAGAGTTTCCATTTTTTATCGTCTTCTTCAATTTATGTCTTTAGTGTCTTAAAGCATTGTTTTGTTTGGTTGGTTTTTGGTTTTGTTTTTTTGGTTTTGGGGGGTTTTTCTTTTGCCTCATATAGATCTTACATCTTCTTGATTAGGATGGTTCTTAGACATTTAAAAATTTTTTGAAGATACAATGAGTAGTAGTTCTTTCTGGTTTCTTTCTCAATAGGATAAATATTGACTTTTTGAAAAGCTACCAGAATTTATATATTGATTTTTGTGCATTGCCCATTTGCTGTGTTTATCAATTCTAAGAGTTTCTGGTGGAGTCCTCAGGAACAGTCATTTAATTATAGGATCATCACATCTTCAAATAGGCACTTTCAACTTCATCTTTTCCTACTTGCATATCTTTTACTTCCTTTTCTAGTCTTATTACTGAAGGTAAGACATTGGACATTATAATGAGTAACAGCAGAGAGAGGAGGCACCTTTGAAGCCTTCCCAACTTTAGAGGAAATGTTTCCCACTTTTGTCCATTTCCTGTATTGTTTGCCTATATAGCTTTATCGTGATGATGCATATTCTTTCTTTTCCGGTTTCTCAAAGTTTTCATTCTTTCAGAAAGCTGAACTTTGGCAAATGCCTCTTTTGCATCTACTGAGAGAAACATATTATTTCTGTCCTTAAGTATATCTATTGATTTGCCTGTGTTGAATTGTCTTGGCTTCCTTGGAATGAAACCTGCTTGGTGATGGTGTTCTTGAAGTCAGTTTGCAAATATTTTATTGAGAATCTGTGTATGTTCAACAAGGACATTGTTCAGTAGAGTTCTTGTTTTGCTCTGTCTTTGTGTAATTTTGACACTAGGATGATTCTAGCTTTGCAGAAGCTGCAAGTGCTCTTTTGTTTGCTGTCTTAAGGAACAGCTTGAGGAGCACTAATGTTAGCTACTCTTCAAAAGATTGGTAGAATGTTGCAGTGTCTGAAATTTCCATTTCCATTGTTAGTGTACAGAACATAGGTAGAGTATCATTGGTTTTGCCTACTGGATTTACATTAACTTCACATTCATTCACCTCACTAATCTTACTTTTTAGTTGTTATGCTTGTAGATTCATGTTTTCTAAACACGTAATCATGTCATCTTAGAAAGTAAGATAAGCACATTTCTTTCATTTTCTTGTGTATGCCTGTTGTATTCTTCTATTCTCTTTCTTACTGTACTCAGTAGAATCCCAGTGTTAGACCAGGGGGAGTGGATTTCATCACTGCATCTCTGGTTTGCGGAAGAAAACATCCAGTCTTTGAACACCGTTGGAATGAGAAAATGAGAAAAAGAAGTGACTATTGGTGTACTGGCAGTTGAATTATGAAATCTGACTTCAACTTCAAGAGATTCACTTCAAATGCTGCTGGAAGAGCAGAGAGACCTCCCTTCAGGGGAAGTAAAGGAATGAAGTGATGCCAATAAGGAATGTATTTCAAAGTCCAGACTGAACCTGGTGATGATCTGCATCAGGAACCATGTGCAGAAGAAATTGAATTTGGTTAAAAAAAAAAAAGAAAGAAAGAAAATGAACTTTAAGTATTTCTATAGCATTTGTGGCTATTTATGTTTTATTATATATACTATTAAATTTTCTATAAAAATATATGTAATTTAATAACTGCTGAGTTTAATTCTTTAAAATGTTATACAGTTTCAGAGTAACTATTCTTTCTCTAATCTGTGTCCTAGGAAGAATGCTGGGACATAAAAATAGGCAAAGCATTCTTGTGTTTTATAACTTCAAAGGCCCATGAGGCTTTTATGAAGATGAAATCACTTTTTAATTTATTCTGTAACAATTTCAAACATGTACATAATGTAGTTTGATCTTACTCATTCCCTCATTACCCTCTCCTAACCACCCCCCAACTCTTTCTGGACCCTTCTTCTCAAAATGTGCCCCCTCATACTTCCCTCTTCTTCTTATTATCATTTTTAATGACCTACTGAGTTTAGTTAGAGTTGTTTGCATTAGCAAGGATGTAGAGTTATTAACTGGATCATGGCCAATTTATCACTGAAGAGAATATTATTCAATCTGCAAGAACATTTATGTGCCAGCAGCCTCAGGAGGCTCCCCATCTCCACCCAACCTCCATGCTTGCTACCATGTTGAGAGGTAGGATCCTGTGCAGTTCCGGTACAAGTAACCACAGGTATGTGAGTTCATGCCTGTAACAGCGCTGCCATATCCAGACAGCAGGGTTTCTCGGTGTTCCTCATCTTCTGGCTCTTGAAGTCTTTCCACTCCCTCTTCCACAATGTTCCCTGAACCTCTGGAGTGTGATAAAGATGTCCAATATAGGGTTGTGTTTTTCCTTAAATTTTTTATTGTGTTTCTTGGCTCCTACGCAGTCAGAAACTTTGTCTGCCTTGTTCAGTGCTGGATTCCAGAACCTAGTGAGTAATTTGTTTATGTACATTAAATGCTAAATAAATGTTTGCATAATTGAGTGAAATGAAGGGTTGTTGATATTATTAATGAGGTCTTAAAATACTCCTGCTTTTTCAAACTATAATTCCACTTTTGGAAGTTTATTTTGAGGAAAGGCGAACAAGTGCAAACATTTGTCACTGTTACTGATATTAAAATATCCTGTTTTAAGAGTGAAGATCTAAATGCACCCGAACTGTTATGTTAGAAGAAATTTGGAGGCATAGCTCAAAAGGCTCAAGTTGAAGTCAGCTCACTCTTGGGTCCAAAGGCCACTGGCTTGCGCCCTGGATCTAACAGACCTGTGGCCATAGAAAATTTCTAGCTAGATGGAAGGGTTATCTGAGGTCACTTCTAACCGTGAATTCTAATTACAACTCTTAAAATCTCAAGGGCTTAATTTTAAAGTTTTACAGCAGGCTTTGAACTGTTTCAAGGGCCTCATTATTGTCAGCTCTCTCCACCACCACCACTACCACCACCACCACCGGCCTCTGTGGAGGGTTGCTGGGAAAGAGAAGTGACCAAGGGAGACAGAGGGAAGAGAAGTGTGTGCATCAGGGAGCACCAGGGACTAGACTCCTAATTAAAACCCAGCTGAGCAATTTGCGTTAGTGAGTTTCACCCTGTGAAGAAAAAGAGTAGCCTTAGGAAGGGCGGCCTGAGGTGGGCTTGCTCCTCCCTCCCTCAGGGGTGGCATTTACAACAGACATTGCAATACAGATCCCAGCAAGTATCAGTGCCTTCCTACGGGGTCTCCTGCTGGAGTGTGCCAACACTGAACTCATTGCAACTGACAATTTGAGCAATTAACAGTCGACATTTCTTTCACTGCGTGCTTGCGGGGAAACAAGAGTTTTAACCCCATTGTTTTCTCTTCGAAGACGGAACTATTATTTTTACCTTAAGTTTACTCCTTCTCAAGTCTCTGATGGAGTTGAAGACCAAGTAGCTTAGTTTTACAATGAAGCTTAGTTGTTTAGGGGTTAAGATGTTTTTAGGGCTCAATAGATGTTTTAGGTTGTTAATGACAAGATGTGATGGAGATTGATTTACATTCAGAATTTTAGACTCACCAAGATAGAAAAGATGTTTTCCTCAAGGCTTCAAATACAAATAGCCAAAACATTAAGAATGTAACATTTATATAATTCCTGATTGTGTCATGGTTCTTCGTGCTATAGGTAGTTTATTGGATATATGTGTGATAATATAAATGTATATGTAAAAAATAAAAAATGTTTTAAAAAGGTCCTGTACTCAATCTTAAGTATGTATGCTCCCTAATCCAAGAGCTCCAGAGCTAAAAGTTACTTGAATCTATTTTGTGTCTTCATTTGTATAAATAAGGACCCACAGAGAATGCCCCTAGGTGACAAAAAGTGGGATGTTTTACTTCATGGCCCATATTTCAATTCCACCCAAGCCATTAGTGGGTTCATTTATTTAATGAATACATACTGAATTCTCTTTATGTAACACACAGATTGGCTACTGGCAAAGGCTACACTCAAGGTGCAAAAAAGAGTAAATTCTGAGTTCTGTTTTCCTAAGATGTGTATTCTGAATATGAGTATGCTCCTGCTTCTGTGTCTGATTTTAAAAACAATAGCTGGCCAAGACTTAGACCATCAAAAACCAAAGGAACCTAAGTGCAAAGAAGAAGACATAGTCCTGCTTTGGGTTTCCACAGATTCTAACAAACGGAGAGAATTCTTGTAGGAAGAGATGGTGACATTGCAGTGATGTTTTGGTGAGGCTCTTATGATGAGAACATACACAGTGCACTGTGCTAGCCACATGCCTTGGTTAAGAAGCAAGGGAAAAGAAATCCTTGAGTCACTTCAGAGAGAAGGGATTTAACATTTGGAGAACATTGTGTTGAACGTCCCCCCAAAGGCTCTTGTTTTGAATGCTAGTTCCCAGGGTGTAGGTATAGTTTCCGAGGTTATATACCTTTAGGAGGTAGTGCCTAGCTAGCTGAGGTAACTAGGCCACTTGAGGTAACTGCTGTAGCTTTGCTCCTAGCATCTGCCACAATTCACTTTCCGGCACACCAGGATTGGGACAGTTGTCTGTCCTCTGCCACATATTGTTGCTACCATGAACCCCTGGCCTCATGTTTTCCCACCAAAGGGATTATAACCCTCGGAAATCGTAAACCAAAAGAAAATATTTGCTGAAGGTTTTCCTGTCAGGTTGTTTGTTTGGTTTGGTTTGCTTTGGTTTGGTCATAGTGATGCAGATGTGACTAAAGCACTCATTGCTCATAGAACACATGGAGACCAGAGCTTGAACAAGCTAGGAAAGAGCATCTACAAGGTCAAAGAGGGCGGGGGATGCTACAAGTAGAGTTGTGTTATAATGGTACAGCTGTAGCCATTGGCCATTTGAGGCCACTAATGGAATGATTCACGGTTTTAAGTTATCTGCATGTCACCTGTTACAGATTCAACATCCCGAGGGCTGTGGACTGACTGGCTGAGCTTTTGCTACAAGAGTTACAGGAAAAGATCTGTAGTTGAGATCTTTAACTACTGCACTAGAAAGATATTATTTTCCACTCATTTAGGGTGCCTTAAACTAAGTCAGGTGTAAATGATGAGAAGGAGAGAGGAGATAAAGAGAGACATAGTCAGAGACAGGGAGGGAAGAGGGCAGAGGGAGAGGCAATGTTTCTGTCCTGTGTCTGCTGAAAGTTAAATAGAATGAAGGGCGGGTGGGTAGTCTGTATTGTGAAAATGATCTCTCATTCTCACTCTTGATAAACTTCTTTATAATTTCAGATAAAATAAATTTAACTGACATTTTTCTCCTTTTGACCCATGTCACAATTTCTCTTGATGTACTGGATTATTATTCTTTTTAAAGGTGTGTGTGTGTGTGTGTGTGTGTGTGTGTGTATGTGTGTGTGTGTGTGTGTGTGTTTGTCTGTCTGTCTGTCTATGTCTGTGTCTCTGAGTCTCTCTCTCTCTTTCTCTCTCTCTCTCTCTCTCTCTCTCTCTCTCTCTCTCTCTCTCTCTCTCTCTCTGTCTCTCTCTCCCCCTCGTGTGTGTGTGTGTGTGTGTGTGTGTGTGTGTGTGTGTCTGTCTGTCTGTCTGTGTCTGTGTCTGCCTGTCTGTGTCTTTGTCTGTCTATTTGTCTGTCTCTCTCCATCTCTTTCTCTCTCTTTCTCCCCCCCGCCTCATGTATGTGTGTGTGTGTGTCTGTATGTCTGTGTCTGTCTGTCTGTCTCTTTGTCTGTCTATTTGTCTGTCTCTCTCCATCTCTCTCTCTCTCTCTCCCCCCGCCTCGTGTGTGTGTGTGTGTGTGTGTGTGTGTGTGTGTGTGTCTGTCTGTCTCTTTGTCTGCCATCTCTCCATCTCCCTCATATTGCATTCTTTACTATATATAAACATCTTATTCCTTGGCAAACAAGCTCTTCCTTCACTCCTTTATTATCTAATTGCCCTGCTTCTCTCCCCTCCCCCATGTATCAACAGCATTTTGACTCTGTTGTCTCAAATCCTTTACTTCCTTGAGCCCACCTGGCTGGGTTCTAGTAATTGTCTCCCGCCTTACCAACAGCTTCCACTGACTTCATTAGCCCTTACTTTCAAATTAACATTCAATAACATGTATCTATTTCCTGATCAGCTTCGAAGCTGACATATTTGTATCATACAACTCAGGCTTTTGTCTTATCTATGGAGTCTAGCCCCTCCCAGTGTGATCAGCTTGACTTAAGGTGGTAATTTACAGCATTCTTTTCTTGACCAATTCCATTTGGCCCAAATTTTTGTGTGCCATATATATTCTGATAACTTCTGAATTTGAGTTTTTAGTCCTGACCTCTGCACTGAGGTCTAGATTTATCTACCATGTTGCCTATCCAGGTTAGCTAACATCTCCTCTTGATGTTTTCCTCAGATAAAGTCTATACTCATATATTAAAACTTGGACATTTAAAAAAAATTTATATTAACATTTACCATTACCTCATTTGGAGGTATGAATACCAGTGACAGCACAAGTCAAAATCCACATTTCATTTTATTTTTCATTAATTTACTATAAGTGCTTATGATATTTTACTTATGAGTATAATTCTTACAGGAAGTCTCTGGTGGTAGAGCTTCTATTTCTTGCAGGAAAAAATACTATTTATTTTTGTTTTATTATGCTGTAAATACTTAATTACAAATGTAAATTGAATGTCTTCAACTTGATTTTGGCATGATCAGAATTTGCACTCTTTCCAGGAAGAACAATAAAGGAGGAAAGCTACTGGTGTACAGGAGAAAAATCAATCAGTACAGATAAAAAATAGAAGAAAAACAGCAAGAAAATTAGATTTTAGAAGACGGAAACCTTGGAAATGAAAAAACAATGTATCAAGAAGCAAACTGGATCTAGTGGCGAGATCTCATTCCTGTGATCGTGCATGAAGGTAGAGACAGGCGGACTGCTCTAAACATTAGTTCCTCTCTGCCTTATATAGTGAGCTCCAGTCGAGTGTGAGCTTTGGGGTTGCATTTTCTCTCACACAAAACAGAAAATAAACAGTCAAAACCAAAGCCGAACTAAAACGAGATAGGCAGACAGGCAGGCAGACAGACAGACAGACAGACAGTCAGTGGAAAGCATCACCAAGAGACTCAATAAAACAGAAGAGAGAATTTGGGGCATGGAGCCTAAAATCCAAGAAACGTTGCAGTGAATTTAACAAAATATATACTTATGACTTGTATATTAAAAACTCCGAAACAACAGCAAAGGAACTCAAAGACCTACTCACTGACAGTGTTCCCTATAAAGGGGAGGTGGTGATGGTTTGCTGTTGTTTAGGGGTAGGATCATGTATCCCTGGCTAGTCCATAATGTGCTGTCCAGCCTGGGCTTGCTCAAATGCGTGGTCCCCCCTTCTCTACCTCTTGAATACTAAGACTAAGTTTTTAAACGTCATATCAATTTCCCCAAATATCCAACACAATCTTTTTTTTTTTTTTTTTTTTTGTCCAACACAATCTTAATAAAAATTCCTAACAAGACTCTTTTTTTTAAGAAGTTGATAGGCTAATACTAGACTTTACATTGAAAAAAAATCAAAGAAACTAGAAGAGCTCAGATAATTGAGAAAAAGGCAAAGTAGGAAAATGGAGAAGCATCATTTTTACACTTTGATTAATCAAGATGTGTAAATCAAGATTAATACACAAAGCCGTAGCAGTGAAGTGCTGGTGAAAAGGCAAACATATCTATCAATGTAACAAAGGCCCCAAATCAATACATTTTGATAAAATTACAAAATTTTGTAAACAAATAATGTTTCAATAGATGGTTCTTAAAGATTTGAAAATCGGTCTCAAAAAATAACTCGATTGATATCTGACATCATGTACAAAAGCTAAATCCAAATCTTGATAGACTTACTATAAAAATACATAAAATGTTTTTTAAAATTCCTGGAAAAATAATACAATATATATATAACACCCTAAGTTGTGCCAAAAGTTATTAGATATGATAGCAGATCCCAATCCATGAAGAAAAAATTGAAAAGTCATAGTTCATCAAAATGTAAACTCTTTGTGCTTTGGGTAGCTGGAAAAATGGCATGTACTGTTTTTGCAGAGAACCCAGGTTTGGTTCCTAGCGCACCTGCTAAGGCAACTCACAACCATCTGGCTTCCAATGGCACTAACACGTATATGTGCCTACTCACATTGAGACACACACACACACACACACACACACACACACACACACACACACAGTGGCTGGGCCGCACACAGATGCACCATTAAAAATAATAAAAATAAAAACTTCTTTTCAAAGCCTCTGTTAAGAATGTGAGAAAGTAGGTTACACACTGTGAAATAATATTCGCAAGACAAATTCATGGTAACAAATCTGCATCAGGAAGTCTTGCCCCTAGCTAAGCAGTCATTGGAGATTGGTGGCTGCCGGAAAAGGTAAAGTCCATTTTCTTCAGAGGTGGTTTGGTCCATAAGTGGCTGCCAATGCTCTAGTAGTTCATCCTGCTTTCATAGTGGCAACCGAGGTAAACTCATTGTTTGTGTCTGTAAGAACTCATGAATTTGAGAGGGAAGAATGAAAGGGAATAGTAGAGGAACTGGAAGGGAGGAAAGGGATGTGGGCTATGTAAAAAATATATTATATATATATATTATATATACACACATATGAAATTCTCAATAAAAAGAATATGTATCTAGAATGAAGAAGCGTGCTCAAAACTCAATAATATGAAGACTAATAATCAAATTTTTAAGTAGGAAAAATATTTTTCAGGAATTTTACCAAGTAAGATACATGGGTAGTAAACCAACACAAGCAAAGACAATTAGGACAGTTGTTAGTCTTCTTCATATTTCCCAAGATGTAACTCTTCTCCACTATTAAGAAGACCATATATTGCTTTATAATTGTTTAAAAAAAATTTGAAGTTACTGTGTACATTTTATAAACATGTTTATGTTGTTAGGCAATCATTGGTAAAACGGCACCTCATGCTTCTATAGATGATCATTTTTCTGCCTTTCAGTGTCTTCGAATTCCAAGCCCTTAACCAGTGAGCCTGTATCACCCCTTAACCTAGAAAACGTATAGGTTAAAAAAATTTTTTTTCACAGGAACAGAATGGGAAGATATCTTATTTATAAATGGAGTAAAAAAAATATTCCTGTACTTTTAATTGGCAATAAATTGATAATAGGCACTGTGATGTATTTTTAAACTCATTCTCTAAAGCTGTATTGAGAATGTATTTTTCCCACGCTCTGAGAATAAGCCCTGTTGTCCTGACCACCTGTTCAACAGGAATGATAAGCATGGCAGAAACACTTAGGGCAAGCTCAAGGAGGCAAAATCATTAGGAAAATACAGTGACCTGAAACCTAAGGACCATAGTCAAAAAAAAAAAAAAACCAGAGGAAGTTTTCACTTGTGAGGCCAGCATTTAACAGAGTATATTTTGTTTCCTCATGAGATATTAAAGAATTAGAATTCTATCACTTGTTAAGAATTTGTCAGATATACATCTGAAAACTGAAAAAAGAAAAGCACTACATATGGTTTTAAAGAACTGTTTGATCTATTTTGAAGCAAACTCGACAAGTTAAATTTACTTATTGCATGCCACATCTCTTTCCCTGACTAAGACAAAACTATGGCAGCTGCTATTTCCTAGGAAGAAGGCGGGACAGTTGCATGGTCTCCAGAACGTGGACATGCCATGGAAAGTACAGCGACGACGGATCGGACCCAGGAGTGTAGATCTTAGATGTGGCTAAGGCAGGACTTGGTTTGGGACTGTGGACCATTAAGGGTTGATGTGATTCTTCCTTTCATCTAATGGCAAAGGATGATTAATAATAATAATAATAATAATAATAATAATAATAATAATAATAATAATAAT
>OU015744.1:78990317-79022308 GCA_907169655.1 Acomys percivali
CACACACACACACACACACACACACACACACACACACACACACACACTCACCGCTCCAGGTAATCATTTCCTCCCAGTTCGAAGCCCAAAATAACCAGCTAAAAGCAGAGCTGCTCCAGTTGAACCACAGATGCCTATGTGGCAAAAATAAGCACATGCTATAACCACTGCATCTGAGGTTGTTTGTTATACTAACACCTGACTAGAGCACAAATGGGTACCACATACCACACACTGCTAAAACTTTATGGATGTTGGCTGTAAGCTGCAAGAAAACTGAGAGTAAATGCTATAAAAAAAAAGTGGTAACAGATAGCATATACTGCCAAAGATAGTATAATAGTTTCTTGGGACAACTAATATAAAAATAGATTTAATGAATTATGTCATTATGCTAGGAATATTTAAAGAAGAATTTAGAAATGTGAGTTAATTTCTAGTAGCTGCGATATTATAACATTGCCTGAAAGGGTAGAACTGAGGAGATAAAGTCAATTTGCAAAAATTCAGAGGAAGAAAAAAAAATTCAGAGGAAGGGGATTTAATGTAAGAAGTTGCAGAGTTGAGTGATGGGCTCAGATAAAAGGCATGGTGGTTATTAAATAGCCTCAGAATAAAGGCAACATCAAGAGCAAAGTCGTAAAGTTCTGTATGACCTAGTAGGAGTCTGAGGTTTCATCCCTTCTGCTCTTTACATCTGAACAAAAAAGCTTTAGGGAATGCCCTGAAGGAGCCTGGTGTGTCCCAATGACTTATCTCTAAGTAACTATAGAGAAAGGGCATGTCTCATAAAGAACAGGTCATGTTTTTAGCACATATTTACATGTAATAATACCTGTAGAAAAACTCACAATGTTTCTGAGAGAATGATACTGTCAAAATTGTTACCAGCTTGAGCTAAAAGAAGCTGAGAGCATATGAGATACAAAAAAACGAACAAACAAACAAACAAACAAAAAACGAACAAACAAAAACCCACTGTGCCTTCAACTCTCTGGAAGAAACTGGGTAATGACTGACAAGGAAAGGTCTCCCAGGGTACAAACCAGATTTAAATTATAGATCAGGATGCGATTCCAAGAGCAAATAACCAGAGCCTAATCTAGGGACCCAGAAATATTTCTTTGCCCAGCGGGACTTCAGAAATTCTACCTAGCGCTTTTTCGAAGCTTGTAGCGGATGTGTTTATTTCTGTTACTGAATTCTTACTCTGTGATTATATGTTAAGTGTGTGGCAGGTAGTCATACTCTCCTCATCATTCATCAGTCTCTGATACAAAGAAAACATATCCAGACACTGTATGTCACAGCTACAGATCAAAGGGTTTTAGGATGTGGTTTTATTGGATGAAGCTGGAAGAAATTTGGGGAATCTGAATAACCATGCCAAAGGGACAGGCTCCGATAGAATGAAATATTAAGGCAAGTGCTCACTTTCCTGTAACAGCACCAGGCATTCACACTCTCGCTGTGAACTTGTGGAGATAGAGCTTATGACCCTTGCCAAAGTGACCGACTTCGGCAGGTGATGTGTTGGGATGGTATGTGAAATGTGGTAGGAGCAGAGGCTTGAAATGAGCATGTGTGGTTGGCTTTTCTTTTAACACTTTCACCATTATCATGAACATATATTCATAGTCGCTTCTGCCCCTACATCATGGTCCCCAGAGCAAAAACCATAGAGGGGGGCAATAACTTACCTAGAGAGCCACAGTCCAAAGAAGGTACCCCAGTCAACCCCAAAACACAAAAATGGATCTAAATGTTCAATACTTGTCATGGACATACTGTCATTTTGTTTTGTTTTGTAGCCACAGAAGAATCAAATTGACCTCCATTTCATAATTTATCTCTATGTTGTCACAAAAAGTATTTCATAACAATATGAATTATAGTCATGAATTAATTCAACGTCTTGGAGGGAAAAAAAACCCTCACTGTGGTGTTTGTTTCTTAGATTACAAAAGCAAAGAAATTACAATAGAGGCTACCTAATAGCTTGTATAATTTACAGTTCTTTGGTTGCACACAATTATGACAATTTCAACAAAAGAGAAGTCAATAAGCCTTATAAGGATTTAATGGAATTGACTAGAAATAGGAGAATGTCATTTAATAACAACAAGCACCGAAGAGTTTACTGGAATCTAGAGGCAACAAAATCAGGAATTATGGAATAAAGGCCTCTAATGACGATGTCATCAGAAGGCTGTATGGGTGTGTTGTAACATTACTGCATAAAGAAGGAAAAGATAACTAGTTTAATGTGGGCCACATAGGTATCTACTGAATAGGAGAAATCAATACATCTAGTGAGTTTCATCCAACTAGTAAAAAAAGTAGCTAGAAAGAAAGAGGTAGATTCCAGAGAGGAGAGAAAAGAACGAGAGAGAAGGAAGAGGGAAGGGGGGGAGGTCAAAAAGCAATGACCTAGCTGCTGTAAGGAGGGAATACATGTGTAAGGAAGAGAGGACCCAGCTTCCATACTGTCAAGCACCCATGATGGAGACCTCATGGCAGTGCATTTAATGCATGAGTCTTACATGCATTTACACCTGTTTTTAGCAAATGTCACTAAAACCATAAGTGAGAGCATTACGAAGACATACATCTTCAAGAACCAAAGACATGGGAGCAGGGGTGACAGCTGTGAAGTTTAAGGTAAAAGAGGTGGAAGGAAAAACCCAACAGGGCGGATGAAGGAAATCAGAGCTCTAAGCTGGAAGTAGTCTGGACATGCAGAGATGTGTGGAAGATTAAAAGATTAAAAGCCAGTTTAAAAGTCTTCTCAGAAGCTGCAGACAATGGCTGCCGTGCTGTTCCCAGCAGAAAGCAGGAAGGTTCAGTAAGTGAAGTCAAAGACACCATACACAGTCCAAAGCAGGAGTCCTACGCACAGAAGAGGAGCACTGAGGAAGACTCCCTCCGTAGTTGGCCCCCTTGTCTCTTTCCCTAGAGATTCTCGGGGGGGGGGGAACTAGATTTATGCCTGGCAGGTTACAGGTTACTAGACCCACTTCTAAGTATGCTGGCATAGCCATGGAAGAGAGATAGACCCTGCCATTGAGAGATCTCCCTCTGACATCACTGAGGTACCTACCACCTAATCCCCAAAACCTACCAAATAATAGTCTATGTTTTATGTTGACCCATTTACAAATAAGAACAAAGAGCCAAGAAATACCAACATAAGAGTAAGTGGTCCACAGGGTGGAAAGAGGAGCAGGCTGTGAGTAAAATGTCTCCACGACTGGGTAGAATAAACCCATGGCCTGTTATGGCTGAGTAAACTCAAAGACTTATACTGTTGTCTCACTGTTCAGGGGAAAGTATTGATAGGCACATATAGTCCTAAGCAAACAGTCAATGAGGTAATTATTAACACCACAGGAAGTAAAACTTTACAAGAAAGAAGACATAATAATTAGAGGTGATAAAATAATCTATATAAGTCAGTCATAATTAGGGTGAGCATAATTGTTCACTGTGAGGATTTGTTCAATACCCAAGTCATGATGTCATTGTTATGCCAGGAAAGGAAGTATGCATGTTCTTGTCTGGGTACGTGTTTATGTTGGAGAGGGGTATAGGAAAGCTCATTTCCACAGCAGCAAGATGGGAAATAGTAAGCAAAATTGAAAATAAAAATCACATACAAATAAAGAATTAAAAATACAGTGGGAGAAGGGCCAGGGTGGCAGCTCAGTTAGGAAACCCTTGCTTGTTAGAATAAGGACCTGGGTGTGATCTCCTCCTACAAAAACCGAAATTTATAAAAACAGGGATGGGGTGGGGCGCTAGTATAACATGTTCACTTGTAGTCCCAGGCTTAGGGAGGCAAAAGTAGGCAGATCCCTGGAATTCACCACTAGACAATCAGCCTGCTTGGTAAGTTGCAGACCTTTGAAAATGATGAAAAGTAAAAATTAATATTATGGTAGTATAAACATTTAAAAATTCAAAACAAAGTGGATGGCACTTGAGGAACAGCTGAGATTGCTCTCTGGCCTACACAGGTATATGCACATGGACACAGCACCTGTACATACATGAATAAGCACACACACTTACACATACAAGCACACAAACAAAAATTAAAATTTTCAACTGTCATATGATGTTTTCAGAATGTCTTTGATACTAACTGTTATTTTTCCATAGTCCTTCACTCTACCTACTTAGTTTTACCTGGAAATGGAGTAGGGGTAACTATGTTTATCAAACATTGAGGGAAATTCTGAAAATAAAAATTAATTAAAAGAAAGAAAAACTTATTCAGAGTATCGGAAGACATAGCTAATAGAGTTCAAATTGAGGACCACAACTCAGGTAAGAAGGGGATGTGGGGCCTGGATTTTTTTTCAGCCTTATATAATTGTGTTTTCATTTTAATGGTGATAAGAAGACAAATAAAGTAATATTATTTTCTTACCAGGAACTGTGGTAAGAAGGTAAGAGACAGCTGTGAGAGAGGTTTCTATTCAAGCATAAGCAAGGAGAGGTGTCCCTGAGAACTTGGAGGGACAAAGCCACCTGCTAAGGAGCCAGGAGAATCCCGGGACAAATCTCTAGGAAGGAGCTAGAAGAAAATGGCCTGGCAGCCTGGTCCACTGTGAGGCAGCTTCCTTATATTATCAGTGGATAATAAGAAGTAGAATCTGTAACAAGATTGAGTTATAGGGCTGAAGAGATGGCTCAGCAGTTAAAAACACTGACTGCTCTTCCAGAGGACATGGGTTCACTTCTCAGCAAACTCATGGCAGCTCACAATCCCCTGTAACTCCATTTCCAGGAGATCCAGTGCTCTCTTCTGGCATCCACAGGCACCAAGTGTATGTTTGGTACCCATATAAACATGCAGGCAAAACACACATACATGTGAAAATCGAATTCTAGATTCATGGCCTCTGGTGGCCTTCTACACTTAAGACACATGCACAGAACATGGATAGTGCCAGGCCTCTGGGGAAGATGTGCATTGTTAGCTGCTCTGTGTAAGTTCACTAAGGTGAATAGAAAGACTGTGATGACCCTTGATGAACAGTGAGGGGCTCCTAGGTACCTCGTACCATATTAGAACTACACAGAGTTTTCTCTGGGTGTCCTCACTATAACACTCTAAATAGCTCTATAAACCAAGTTAAATTTTTACAGCTCTGTAAATACAGAGAACACCTGCCCGAGCACTCGCCAGGTCTCAGGCATCATGCCAATATTCCATTATATCGTCCTTAAAACTCTCCAGTGGGGGCACACTCACTATTATTTCTATTTTATAGAAAGGGAAACTCAAAACAGAAAAGCTTATAATTTGCCAGGACTCTCGCTACTTATAAATGGACAAGCCAGGACTCAAAAGTCTAATTTCAAAACCGGCTCATTGAGGCATTGTACACACTAATGGTACATGACAAAATGGAAATGTAAAGAATTTAAATAACAAACCTTTGATTACACAGTTACCTGTGATGGGGGTAGCACTCAGGTACACCTTTCTTTGAACCTAAATCTTGTTTTATTTCACTAGATTAATCTACCTTCATGTCAGAGACTCCAGTACATTAAAAAGCAAGATGCCCTTGGTCTTGGGATTACCACCCAGTGATGGCAAGTACACTGATCAATGGTATAAAGGGATTGGGGCACATAAATATACAGAGCACAGTCATTAGCAAAGATGAATCAAGAATGGTGGGTGTGCCTGCCCTTTCCTTTACCTCAATAACACCCACAGCAGTAGCACAGAGTTGCAGATGCTTGATTCTAAAACTATTCCCAAGGCTTGCAGAGCCTGGATCTATTGCTTACTAGTTGAGCTGACTAATTGGGCTGTAGTTTCACCACATGCAAAATACTAATGAAAACCCAGGCATGTCTGTAATTCCACACATGGAAGACTAGAGCACAATTGCTAGGAGATTGAGGCCAGGCTGGGTGACTTAGTTAGGATTTCTATTGCTACAGCAAATCACCATGACCAAAAAGCAAGTTGGAAAGGAATGGGTTTATTCATCTTACAGTTCCACATTGCTGTCCATCACTAAATGAAGTTAGGATGAGAAATCAAGCAGGGCAGGATCTGATACAGAGGCCATGGAGGGGTGCTGTTTATTGGCTTGGTTCACACGGCTTGCTCAATCTGATTTCTTGCTTGCTTGCTTGCTTTTATAAAAATTATTTATTTATTCACTTTACATCCTGGTCATATGCCCTTCCCTCCTCTCCTCCTGTCCCTACCCTCCCTTCCTCTTCCCCCCTCCCCCTTTCCATTCTGCAGAAAAGGAGAGCCCTACCCACCCCTCCACCCATACACATCAGCTCATCAAGAGACATCAGTACTGAGCATGTCCTATTCTCCTGTGGCCTGGCAAGGCAGACCTGCCAGGGAGAAGTGATCAAAAAGCTGACAACAGAGTCCATGTCAGAGACAGCCCCCACTCCCCTTACTAGAAGACCCACATGAAGCCTGAGCTGCCCATTGGCTACATCTGTGTAGGGGGACCAGGTCCAGTCCATGCATGGTCCTTGGTTGGTGCTTCAGTCTCCACAAGCCCCTCTGGATCCTGGTTAGTTGGCTCTCTTGGTCTTCTTGTGGAGCTCCTATCATGTCCTGTTCCTTTTCTCTTCTCCCTCCAATTTTCCACAAGACTCCCTACAATTCCACCCAGTGTTTGACTGTGAGTCTCAGCATCTGTTTCAAACTACTGCTGGGTGGAGCCCCTCAGAGGACAACTCTGCTAGGCTCCGGTCTGCAAAGATAGCAGAGTATCGTTAATAGTGTCAGGGGTTGACTCTCTTCCATGGGGTGGGTTTTGGGTTGGGTCAGGCATTGGTTAGACATTCCCTCAATCTCCATGCTATCTGGTTTATCTTTATCCCTACACATCCTGTAGACAGGGTAAATTTTGGATCAAAGTTTTTGTTGGTGAGTTGGTGTTCCTCTCCCTCCACTAAGAGTCTTGTCTAGTTAGATGGTGTCTTTTTCAGTCTTCATGGCCCCTGCTACTAGGAGTCTCAGCTAGAGTCCCCCTCATATCCTCTCTGAAGCCTACCTTGACTTAGGTCTCCAACTTTTCACAGAGTTGCCCCCCACCTGCAGTTTCACTTTCTCTGCAGGCCTTCAGTCCTCCTGTCCGGCTCTACCCAGGTCTGATCTCCACCCTTACTTCTCTCTGGGCTTCCTCTCCTACCTTGTTCCCTCTTTTCATCCACTACTGCTGTCTATTCTATTTCCCCTTCTGAGTGAGATTTAAGCATCCTCCCTTGGTTCCTCTTTGTTACTTATCTTCTTTTGGTCTGTGCATTGTAGTTTGTCTATCCTGTGCTACATTCAGCCCGATTTCTAATAGAACCCAGGACTATCTCCACAGGGATGGGTCCACATACAATGAGCGGGGCCCTCTCCCATTGAGAAAATGCCTTAGAGCTAAATCTCATTGAGGCATTTCCTCAGCCAAGGTTTCTTCCTCTCTGATGACTCTAGTCTGTGTCCAGTTCACACATAAAACCAGCCAATACACTGGACCAAAAAAGTTAGACTTTGTCTCAAAAGACAAAGGGGTGGGAGGATTAATAATAACAATCAACAATAACAATAACAATGAGGCCATTTGGAAACTAAATTGTTTCCTTGGAATAACTAAAGAATGGCAAATAGTTTGTGACACAAAGCAAGTGTTAACATCAATTGTAATTATCTTATTTCTATTACGTAAGGGCATCCAAACTCTAAAACAACGTCTTCTCATTAGGCCACCTGCCCAATATTACCAAATTGCCATTGTCTCTGGATATTACAAATGTTAGAAGTATATGTCCTCACTCATTATGATCATTTCTAGTTCAATCCATTTGTCCACAAATTTTGGGATTCCTTGTTTTTAATAGCTGAGTAGTATTCCATAGTGTAAATGTACCACAGTTTCTTTATCCATTTTTCTACTGAGGGACACTTAGGCTGTATCCATGTTCTGGCTATTATGAATAAGGCTGCTATGAACATGGTTGAGCAAATTTTCTTGTTGTATGTTGGAGCATCTTCTGGGTATATTCCAAGGAGTGGAATAGCTGGGTCTTGCAGAATGGGGAGACCTGGTGGCACTCAGAGGAAGGATAGCAGGCTACCAAGAGGAGATCTGATACCCTATGAGCATATACAGGGGGAGGAAGTCCCCCTCAGTCACAGTCATAGGGGATTGGAGTAAGGGGAAAATGGGAGGGAGGGAGGGAGGAATGGGAGGTAAAAGGGAGGGGATAATCATTGAGATGTAATATGAATAAATTAATAAAATAAAATTTAAAAAAAAAGTATATGTCCTTATCTTCTACCACAAAACCTACTAATGGGTATCCTAACTCATGTCCTGTGGTCTGTCAATTCAGGCCTCAAATTTCTAATGAGTGAGGCCCTTATTATTACTCCCAGGAGTCATTACAAATTCTTTGTTTTCCTATAGTAGCAGTCAGTTCTGTAGTACCTGGCATGTGTATAGATGCGAACTACAGTGACCTTTACTCTCTGCCAGGTTGCTCTGGGCATGACTTCTGAACCCGGAGTTTACATTTTATCGTTCCTTCTCCATCAAATCACAATTCACAATAGGGCTAAGGCTAGTTCAGTCCTTTAACATTTTTAAAAGGCTTATTTATTTTTATTTTATGAGTATAAATGTTTTGCCTGCACATATGTTGGTGTACCTCATGCACCCCAGGAGCCTGCAGAAGCCAGAAAAGAGTGTCAGACCTCTTAGAACAGAAGTCACAAATGGTTACGAGCCATAATGTGAGTGCTTGGAACCAAACCCAGGGCCTCTGCAAGATCAGCAATTGCTACCAACTGAGCTAGCTCTTCAGCCCAGAGCCTGTTAAAATTTGCAAAGCAACCTTACAACAAATACTATCTAACTTAACCTGCACAAAATGATTTGTGATTAGTTCCTTAATGCCCCTAAATGTTTGAGACTCGACCAATGACTAATCTGACAAAAGTTCTAAAGAAATAGTGGCAACGAATTACGAAATGGGTTTTGTTTCCAGACACTCTTTAGAACACACTGTGCAAACGGACTTCATACTGGCCTCCTCCCACTTAGCTATAAAACTTTCCAGGATAATGTGTCCAGCCCAAACCTTTTCCCTCTACTTTCATATCTCCAACAGAAGCTCTTGTACATAATCACATGAACAGCCTATGGCGAACTGGACTCCTTTCTAGGTCACTCTTGCCTTGCAATATATAATTTCATGCTGTTACTGGTCTCAGATTCTCTTAGGTCCCAAACCTGATTCACACTTGACTTCTTTCACACCCTATGCAGTAACACTTTGTTACCTATTGAAACCACAGGTTTTTGTGTTCTTCTACCCAAGGGTGTCATTTGCATTTCATTAAGACCCACACTACATCACTTTAAACTGCCACTATCAGTGCTCTCCTTGGTTTCATTTTCTCCCTTTGCATTCATCTTAAAACTATATTGGGTAAATACTGGTAGCACGCCACTTCTTTCCTTGGTGAAAACCTTTCTGTTGTTCTTCATGTTCTTAATATAAATCTTAAAGTCCAGCACATGATTCCTCTGTGCTGGAAAATGCTAGCCCCCTTTAGATACTAGCAGATTATTCATTTAGAAACAGACAAACAAGCAAAATCAGTATAATCTAATATAATCTACAATCACTGTTTTCTAGATGTTGTGACCAAAACACTTAAGAACAACTTAAAACTATTTATTTAGTAGTTGGCGGCTTCTGAGGGTCACTTAGGTACATGCACATGGGCAGTACATTATAGTCATGGAATCTATGGTGAAAGACCTTAAGGCAGGTAGGATGCATAAATGAACAGGAAGGTGTCAGAAACAAGCTCTCTCCAAGAACCCACCCTCAATGACCCACTTTCTCCATCTAGGTCCCACCTCCCAAATATAACCACCAGCTGGAAACTAAATCCCCACCCCATGAGCCCTTTAGTGGGACACACTATATGCAAACCACAAATCATATATTTCCATTTACCAATACTAACACTCAAATATGTGATCAAGATTTTTTACATGTTTAAGTTACCATTTTTAAGTGTACTGGATCATAGAATGACTCCTTCAAATAAAACTTAGAAACATTTGCTTGAAATTAATGTTCTACCTAAAGGACCTCCACATCCATGACCTTTGTTTGTTTGTCTGTCTTTTGGTTTTTTTTTTCCCAAGACACAGTTACTCTGTGTAGCTTTGGCTGTCTTGGACTTGCTTTGTAGACCAGGCTGGCCTCAAACTCACAACAATCTGCCTGCCTCTGCCTCTCTGAGTGTTGGGATTACAGATGTATGCCACTGCACCTGGCTCCATGACTATTTTTAAACTCACCTTCCATTACTACATTTATATACATCTGTCTTGCATCAAGCTGACTCTTGAGCAAATGAGATCAAGAGCTACCTGTTGTAGTAGAAGCTTTATGGTCACTTGAAAATTCAGTTATGTCAACATGTTTTTGTTTTAATCCCAGGGGTGGGATATGAAGCTGATTCAGATTGTCTACAGCAGCAAACAAGAAGGGCTCTTTCCCAGCTGCCAATACTTTAATTCTGAGGACTCTGGAGAGGGAATAAATTCCAGAACCCAGTGAGAGAGAAAGCTGGGGGCTCCAAGAAAGAAGAAGGTTACTGGTGCTCCCCATGGTGCTCCTGCTTGCTGCTGCTGCAGTTTGACAAGAGGTTGGAAATATCCTGAAACAAAGATTGGACTTGCCCCAAGAAATCCATTGACCCTTAAACAGCAGGAAGTAGTCTTAAGAGAACTATGCCCCTCTCTCCACTAGTCTTTCTCTCCTACCTGGTGTTGGCGTGTTGGAAGGGATAAGAGGTGAAGAAAGTAAGTAGAGGTATAAGAAAAGCAAAATAAAATGGATTTTAAAAAACAAAGACACCAACACCTCCCTTTGAATTTGACACCACCCTTCTCTGACTACCAGAAGCCCAATAAAGATTACAGAATTCAGCTCACTGTGATCTGGACCTGCCCTAGATTTACCACATGATCTTGGCTCTACTTGCGTCATCCTTCTTAATAAAGATGACTTAAGTGTAGCATGAAAAGCAGATATTTTGGGGCTATACATTTGTAATTTTTAATTGAATCAATTTTTAGTATTTGAAAAATACAAGTTGTGTACATTCAAGGTACATGAGTGATGATTTTCCATACCCATATATTGTGAAATAACTACTACGATCAAGCTAATAAATGCATCATCCCATTATATTAGTCAACTCACATGTTTAAAACTACTTTATTGAATTGTGTATCTTCATACGTCACTGGCATAGTTGCCTTATTGTCATTAATAAGAAAGCATGTATAGTTTCTGTAGTGCTGACTTGAGGTACTATGTGCAGTGCTGCATTATTAACTATGCTTTCTATGCTCTTTTTTTTATTAATTTATTCTTGTTACATCTCTATGGTTATCCCATCCCTTGTATCCTCCCATTCTCCCCTCCCTCCCATTTCCCCCTTATTCCCCTCCCCTATGACTGTTCCTCAGAGGGATTACCTCCCTTTGTATATGCTCATAGGGTACCAAGTCTCTTCTTGGTGACCTGCTGTCCTTCTCTGAGTGCCACTAGGTCTCCCCCGCCAGGGGACAGAGTCAAATGTGAGGCACCAGAGTACATGAGAAAGTCAAATCCCTCTCTCCACTCAAGTGTGGAGACTGTCCTGTCCATGGGCTAGATCAGGGTAGGGGTTTAAATTTTACCACCTGTATTGTCCTTGGCTAGTGCCTTAGTTTGAGCGGGACCCCTTGACCCAAATCTTCCTAACATAATGTTCTACTTGTAGGTTTCTAGGACCCACTGGATCCTTCTACATTGCTATTCTCCCATTGTTCTCTCATCTAGAGTCCCAATAGGATGTCCTCCCCTCTGTCCCAGTTTCCTGGTAAGGGAAGGCTTTCGTGGGACATGCCCATTGGGCTAGTATGCAGATATAAGTGAGTATATACCATTTGAGTCTTTCTGCTTCTGGGTTAACTCACTCATTATGATCATCTCTAGCTCAATCCATTTGTCCACAAATTTCGGGAATTCCTTGTTTTTAATAGCTGAGTAGTATTCCATAGTGTATATGTACCACAGTTTCTTTATCCATTCTTCTACTGAGGGACATTTAGGCTGTTTCCATGATCTGGCTATTATGAATAAGGCTGCTATGAACATGGTTGAGCAAATTTTCTTGTTGTGTGCTGGTGCATCTTCTGGGTATATTCCAAGGAGTGGAATAGCTGGGTCTTGAGGAAGCCCTATTCCCAGTTTTCTGAGATAGCACCAGATAGATTTCCAAAGTGGTTGTACTAGTTTGCATTCCCACCAGCAATGAAGGAGTGTTCCTCTCTCCCCACATCCTCTCCAGCATGTGGTGTCGCTTGAGTTTTTATCTTAGCCATTCTGATGGGTGTAAGATGGAATCTCAGAGTTGTTTTGATTTGCATTTCCCTGATGACTAAGGAGGTTGAGCATTTCTTTAAGTGTTTCTCAGCCATTTGATATTCTTCTGTTGAGAATTCTCTGTTTAGTTCCAAGCCCCATTTCTCAATTGGGTTATTTGGTTTGGTGGTGTTTAATTTCTTGAGTTCTTTATATATTTTGGATATTAGACCTTTGTCAGATGTAGGGTTGGTGAAGATCTTTTCCCAGTCTGTAGGCTGTCGTTTTGTTCTCTTGACAGTGTCTCTAGCCTTACAGAAGCTTCTGAGCCTCATGAGGTCCCATTTATTAATTGTTGACATTAAGGCCTGGGCTGTTGGTGTTCTCTTCAGGAAGTTGTCTCCTGTGCCAATATGTTCCCCACTTTTTCTTCTAAGTGACATAGTGTCTCTGGTTATATGTTGAGGTCTTTAATCCACTTGGATTTGAGTTTTGTGCAAGGTGACAAATATGGGTCCAGTTGCATTTTTTTACACATAGACATCCAGTTAGACCAGCACCATTTGTTGAAGATGCTATCCTTTTTCCATTGAATGGATTTGGCTTCTTTGTCAAAAATCAAGTGACCATATGTGTGTGGATTCATACATGGGTCTTCAATTCGATTCCACTGATCAACCAGCCTGTTGCTGTGCCAGTACCATGCTGTTTTCATTACTATTGCTTTATAGTACAATTTGAAATCAGGTATGGAGATTCTTCTGCAGCACCTTTTATTGTACAAGGTCGTTTTTGCTATTCTGGGTTTTTTGTTTTTCCATATGAAGTTCAGAATTGAACTTTCAATGTCTTTAAAAAATTGTGTAGGTATTTTGATAGGGATTGGATTGATTCTGTAGATTGCTTTTGGTAGGATGGCCATTTTTACTATGTTAATTCTCCCGATCCATGAGCAAGGAAGATCCTTCCATCTTCTCATGTCATCTCAATCTCCTTCTTCAGAGTTTTGAAATTTTTTTCAAACAAGTCCTTCACTTGCTTAGTTAAAGTAACTCGTAGATATTTTATATTGCTTGTGGCTAATGTGAAGGGTATGGCTTTCCTAATTTCTTCCTCTGCAAGCTTATCATTTGTGTATAGGAAGGCTACAGATTTTTTGAGTTAATTTTGTATCCAGCCAAATTGCTGAAAGTATTTATCAGCTGTAGGAGTTCTCTGGTGGAATTTTGAGGGTCACTTATGTACACTATCATATCATCTGCAAATAGAGATAGTTTGACCTCCTCCTTTCCCATTTGGATACCCTTGATCTCCTTTTGTTGTCTTATTGCTCTGGCTAGAACTTCGAGTACTATATTGAAGAGATATGGAGAGAGTGGGTAGCCTTGCCTTGTTCCCGATTTTAGAGGAATTTCCTTGACTATCTCACCATTTACTTTGATTTTGGCTATTGGCTTGCTGTATATAGCCTTTATTATGTTGAGGAAAGTGCCTTGTATCCCAGATCTCTCTAAAACTTTAAACATGAATGGGTGTTGGATTTTATCAAATGCTTTCTCTGCATCTAAAGAGATGATCATGTGGTTTTTTATTTTCAGTTTGTTTATATGGTGGATTACATTGATGGATTTCCATATATTAAACCATCCCTGCATGCCTGGAATGAAGCCTACTTGGTCATGATGAAAGATATCCTTTATGTGTTCTTGTATTCGTTTTGCAAGAATTTTATTTAGTATTTTTGCATCGATGTTCATAAGAGAAATTGGTCTGAAATTCTCTTTCTTTGTTGAGTCTTTGTGAGGTTTAGGTATCAACGTGACTATGGCCTCATAGAATGAATTTGGTAATGTTCCATTCAATTCTATGTTTTGGAGTAGCTTGAAGAGTATCGGTATTAGCTCGTCTTTGAAGGTCTGGTAGAATTCTGCACTGAAACCATCTGGCCCTGGGCTTTTTTTTTGGTTGGGAGACTATCAATGATTGCTTCTATTTCTGTAGGGGAAATGAGACTATTTAGCTTGTTTATCTGTTCTTCACTCAACTTTGGCAAGTGAAATTGATCAAGAAAATTGTCCATTTCCCTTAGATTTTCAAATTTTGTGGCATATATGCCTTCAAAGTAGGATCTTATGATTCTTTGTATTTCTTCAGTGTCTGTTGTTATGTCTCCCTTTTCATTTCTGATTTTGTTGATTTCAATACTGTCTCTCTGCCTTTTAGTTAGTTTGGCTAACGGTCTGTCTATCTTATTGATTTTCTCAAAGAACCAGCTCTTGGTTTTATTGATTCTTTGGACTGTTTTCTTATTTTCTAATTTGTTAATTTCAGACCTAAGTTTGATTATTTCCAGACGTCTACTCCTTTTGGGTGTTTCTGCTTCTTTTTTTTTCTTGGGCTTCCAGCTGGTTTGTTAAGTTGCTTATGTGCGATGTTTCCAATTTCTTTTTAAAGGCACTTAGTGCTATGAGTTTTCCTCTTAACACTGCTTTCAATGTATCCCACAAATTTGGGTATGTTGTTCCCTCATTTTCATTGAACTTCAGAAACTCCTTTATTTCTTTCTTTATTTCTTCCCTGACCCATGTGACATTTAGCAGAGAGTTGTTTAGTTTCCACGTACGTGTAGGCTTTGTGTTGTTTCTGTTGTTGTTGAATTGCAGCCTAAGAGCATGGTGATCTGATAGGATACAAGGTATTATTTCAATCCTCTTGTATCTGTTGAGGCCTGCTTTGTGACCTACGATGTGATCAATTTTGGAGAAGGTGCCATGGGGTGCAGAGAAGAAGGTATATTCTCTCTTGTTTGGGTGAAATGTTCTATAGATATCTGTTAGATCCATTTGACCCATGGCATTGGTTAATGATGTTATTTTTCGGCTTAGTTTCTGTTTCAATGACTTATCCTTCAGTGAGAGTGGGGTGTTGAAGTCTCCCACTATTATTGTTTGGTGATTGATGTGTGGTTTAAGTTTTTTTAGCAGATCTTTTACAAATGTGGGTGCCCTTGTATTGGGAGCATAGATGTTCAGAATTGTGATGTCATCTTGGTTGACTTTACCTTTGATGAGTATGAAGTGTCCTTCTGCATCCCTTTTGATTAATTTTGGTTGAAAGTCTATCTTGTTTGATATTAAAATGGCTACGCCTGCTTGCTTCTTGTGACCATTTGTTTGGAATATTTTTTTCCAACCTTTTACCCTGAGGTAATGCCTATCGTTATAGGTGAGATGTGTTTCTTAAATGCAGAAGAATGTTGGATCTTGTTAATGCACCCATTCAGTTAGTCTATGTCTTTTTATTGTAGAATTGAGACCATTGATGTTGAGAGATATTAACGACCAGTGAATGTTAAGAGTCTTAATTTTGATGTTGTTTCCAATTGAGTGTTTGTGTAGCTGTGTTTTTGCCATGGTATAGTTACCTATTTCCTGAGTAGTTTTGGTTGTAGCTTGACCCTTTGGGATGTAGTTTTCCTTCTAGTACCTTCTGTAAAGCTGGGTTTGTGGATAGGTACTGTTTGAATTTGTTTTTGTCATGGAATATTTTGTTTTCTCCATCAATGGTTATTGATAGTTTTGCTGGGTAAAGTAGTCTGGCCTGGCATCTGTGGTCTCTCAGGGTTGGCGGGATCTCTGTCCAGGCTCTTCTGGCTTTTATGGTCTCTGCTGAGAAGTCTGGTGTAATTCTGATAGGTTTGCCATTGAATGTTATTTGTCCCTTTTCCCTTGCTGCTTTTAATATTTTTTCTTTGTTCTGTATGTTTTGTGTTTTGCTTATTATGTGACGGGCAGTTTTCCTTTTCTGGTCAATTCTATTTGGTGTTCTGTAGGCCTCTTGTATGTTTATAGGTATCTCTTTCTTTAGGTTGGGGAAATTTTCTTCTATGATTTTGTTGAGAATAGTTTCTGGGCCTTGGAGTCTGATATCTTCTCTTTCTTCAATGCCTATTATCCTCAGATTTCTTCTTTTCATGGTGTCCTGAATTTCTTGGATGTTTTGTGTCAGGAGTTTTCCAGATTTGGCATTTTCTTTAATGGTTGCTTCAAGATCTGTGACTGTATCTTCTAGACCTGAGATTCGTTCTTCCGTCTCTTGGATTCTGTTAGAAAAGCTCACCTCTGTGTTGCTCACCTTCTTCTCTGAGGTCTCACGTTCTCGTTTTTCTTCTGTCTGTGTGTTTATCATTGAATCCATTTTCGTCTTCAGATCTTGAACTGATTTTTTTATTTCTTCCACCTGATTTTTTGTATATTCCTGAGTTTCTTCCATTGCCTCTTTATAGGTCTTCAGAGCTTGAACCGTTTTATTTATTTCTTCCATCTGGTTATTTGCATTTTCCTGAAATTTTTCCAGTTCCACTCTATGTGCTTCTTTTATGTTTCTCACCTGTTTGGCTGCGTCTTCCTGTATTTGATTATGAATTTTATTTGTTTCTTCCATTAATATGCTCCTTATTAAGTATTTGAGGTCATTTTCTTGTATTTCCGTTGTATTTGAGCTCTCTGGGTTGCTTTCTTTGGGATAGCTGGAAACTGGAGACGCCATGTTGTTTTGGGGTTTTTTGCGTATGCTTTTACGCTGTCCTTTAGACATCATGCCGTCTTTGTTTTGGTTGGGTAGCTTACCGAGTTGGATGGAGGGAGTCTGATGATACATTCACTTGTTTTCTCATGATTTCCGTAGGTTGGAAGCTCTGATGTTTCACTGTTGTGGATGGCAGGAGGTTAGCCCTGTCGTTTTGGGCTCTCACATCCAGTGATCCTCAGCTCCCCTGTGCTGTGGGTCCTGCAATCGTTCTGGGTCTCTGGATGAGCGTTGGGTCAGGCCAAGGTATCCACAGCCTTCTGGGTTCCCTGCCAAGTCCAGCCAGGGACACTGGTCCCAAACCACCGTCCAAGCTCAGCTAGTATCTCAGGGCCTGAACCGTCTGCCTAGCTTAGCTAGGAATTCTGGGCTCAAAACGCACACAGGGTCCAGCCAGAATTTTCGGGCTGGGACTGCGCACCAAGCTCAGCTAGGAGTGTTTGGCCAAACTGCTTGCTGTGGTCAGTTATTGACTCATGCCCGAAACATCCGCGCAGCTCAGCCAGGAATTCTGGATTCAAACTGCACACTGTGTCCAACCAGAGTCTTAGAGCCGGGACTGTGCCAAAAGCTCTACTAGAGACTCTGGGCCCAATCAGTCTGCCAAGCACGGTTAGGGACTCTGGCCCTAAGCTGCACGCCGAGCTCCACCCGAGTCTCTGGGGCAGAATTGTGCACCGAGCTCAGCCAGGGACTATGGACCCACACTGCACGCTGAATTCAGCCCGGGACTCCCGGGCCTATACTGCGTGCATAGTCCAGCCAGAGTCTTGGGGCCATCGAGCCTGTGTGCATAGCTCAGGAAGAATCTCTGGGCCTAATCTGCCCAGCAAGTCCAGCTAGGGCCTCTGGGCTGAATCTGCGTGCTGACCTCAGCCTGCGTCAGCGCCCCAAAACTGCCTTCTGAGGAGAGCTAGTGTCTTGAGCAGAACTGCTCGTTGATGTGCACTAGCGCCTCTGGTGGGACTGAGCTCTCCGCCCAGCCGGCATCACAGCAGGTGAACTGCGGCTGTGCTGAGATGGCACCTTCGGTGGACCTGAGCGCTCCGCCCAGCCTACATCACAGCAGGTGAGCTGCGGCTGCGCTGAGATGGAGCCTAGGGTGGAACTGAGTGCTCTGCCCAGCCTGCATCACAGCAGGGGAGCCATTGCTGCGCTAAGCTGTTGCCTTGGGCAGAATTGCTGGCTACGCTGAGTCAGCGTCTCCACAGCACTGTGCCCTGAGCTGTACCCGGGCCTCTGGGGCTGAACTGTCTGCCAAGTCCAGTTTGGGTCACAAAGCACCACACGACACAAATCCTGTCCAGCGTCCCCTCTCCCACAGAAACTCCCACCAGCCACCACACTAACCGCCTCCACTGGATGGCTCTGAGCTGCAAACCTCAGTCGCTGCTGCTGGTGTCGCTGATGCCGCTTGTGCCGCCGCTGCTCTGATCCAAAAAAATCTGCACTCCTCCCGTGTGTAGGGACACGCAGGTCCTCTGCACCCTGGTCCTTCCGAACCGTGGAGCACTCCTGCTGCCGTGGTGTTGGGATCTTGGTGTTCCTGGCTCAGAAATCTGTGCAATTCCCCGAATTGTTCACTGGAGCTTCCAAACACGGTCCATACTACTCACCGCCATCTTGGATCCCCCTGCTTTCTATTCTCATTACTTCTTCTGCTAAGATAGCCTCCATTTATTTCCTTACTTATTCATGTCTGAATGTATGTCTTACAACCTTCCACTGATATGTAATAACAATTCAAAATCTACCTCCCAATTTCTCAGAAACTTTCAAATGCTCAAAATCTATTTATCCAAATTAAAAATTAGCCATAGAGATCACACTTTCTGCCTAATTAGTGGGGACTCTACTTCTATCGAAACAATAACCTATCATTAAGAAGGCATCTCAATACCAAAAAGCCTGATAGGAACCGAAAGTATTAACACCAGCCTTTATTTCATCCTTTTGTAGAATCTTCTGGGCTTTAACTACTATTATTTCTTAAAATTTACCTGGCATTGAAAGATTATACATAAAATGCTACTTGAATAACCTGTAAAAGACAGAGAAGAAGTACATATATGATGGGTTGAATAAGAATGACCCTGTGGCATTGCCAGGCCACTGAGGAAGAGGATACAGGTAGTACAGATGAGACTTGATAGGCTGAGGTCAGATGCTAGGGGAGGAGGGTCTCCTTTATAAGGACAAGGGAAGGGAGGGAGAGAATATGAGGGAAGGAGGGTAGAATAGAGAGAGAATGAGGAAGGAGCTACAATCAGGATGTAAAGAGAACAAATTAGAAATAAAATATTTTTTAAAAAGTAATGGCACAGTATGCTCATATATTTGAATTGGATTGGAATTATTGAGAAGGACTGGAAGGATTAGGAAGTATGGTCATGTTGGAAGAAGTGTGTAATTGTGGGTTTAGTTTTGAGGTTTCAAAAGCCTACACCAGGCCCGCTATCTTTTGCTCTGCCTGCTGCCTGAAGATCAGGTTATAGCTCTCAAGACTTCTCTAGTGTCTGCATCCTGGCTGCCATGCTCCCCACCCTGATGGTGATGGAGTAAGCCTCTGAAACTGTAAGCAAATCCCCAATTAAATACTTTCCTTTGTAACAGTTGTTTGGGTCATGGTTTCCAAATACAATTAGCTAAAACACCATGAATGTAACATTCATATAATCCCTGAATGTTTCATGGTTCTTCTTGCTGTACATAATTTTTTATTTATGTGTAATAATATAATTGTATATGCCAAAAAATAAAATGAAATCTCTAAAATAAATACATTTTAAAAATTATTTTCTATCTTTCTAGACATTCTCATCATTTCTCTAATGTATGTCAATATGACTCTGATTCTTCTCAATCTAGAAATATACTCATGAGTTAGTGGATTTTCTGAAATTGAACCATTCCTGTATTCTGGGTTTTATGTTGTTTAACAAACACTAGAGGATAGAGAGATGGCTCAGCACTTAAAAGCACTAGCTGTTCTTCCAAAGGACCCAGGTTCAATTCTTAGTTCCCACACAGCACTAGCTGGCAGAGTAACAATCCATGTGAGACAAGAAAGAAATCTATGTTCAACTTAGTTAGCTAGTGTCAGTTCACATTTCTAGAGGTACTCCAAACAGTTTATTTCAGTCATATTCAAGTACAGTATATTCCTGGTCTAACACAATCTCCTGCTCACAAGGAGGTACAGTTACATCAAAAACAAAAAACCCACAAAAGCTATTCAAGTCTAGTACATGCCCCGTCTTCCATGAAGATGGGTTCTAGAGACAGGCTACATGTATTATCTTAAGGGCCTAGGGGAGGTTCTGGTGTGACCTTGGCCACACAGATAAGGTAGAGGTCATCTATGCTCTTAGTCACCTGTGGTTCTGGCTTTGGGGTCTTGGGGGTGCCCCTGTTCATACAGATAACACAAAGGTCACCTAGACTGTTAGCTACCTCTGGTCCTGGTTGTGGAAACATGGTATGGCCTGGCCCTACAGATAGTTCAGATCACCAGGCCATTAACCATCTCCATTCTCCAGCTCCTACAATTCTTCCTCCCCTTCTTCCAGAGGGTACATCTTTTCGTATGAAAAGGCAATCATGCCTGTTTAATATTCCTAGTTTCTTTAGTGCTATCTGTGAGTGCAAGGACCTATGTGCTCCCAATTCACACACATGCCAGATCATAACCATTTCTAACTTCAGTTTCAAGGGACCAACGTCCTCTTCTAGATGTCAGGCACAAGTATGGTCCATGGACATCCATGCTGCCAAAATACTCAGACACTGAAATGAATAAATACTTTCATAAAATTTTAAAAGCACTGGATTTGCTCAGTTAATGTTTTTTATTTTATTATAAATTGCAAGGAATCATTTAAAGATATTTGTGCACACAATAGAGATATCTGAAAATAAAAGCTGATTTGCCCCAAAAGAAATAGAGGAGTTGAACACAGTAATGACCATGAATGGCATTAACATATAAAAGGCCATCTTTTGTCCTCACTGCTTCCATTGTAAAGGAATTTTACAGGTAGATTTTTATCATCATTTCAAAGGACACACAATCCCCAAACTAATGCAAATAATTGTATTGTAATTGTGTAATCACAATTGTAAAAAATACAAATAATACAAATGATTTCCAAAAAAAATGGAAAATTAAAATAAACGTGAAAATATGATTTAAATTTAAATTATTCAAAATGCATTAAATGGATTGAGTAATTTTTTTCCCCACTTACATTGACATAATGTTATTCATGGTCATTACTGAATTCAACTTCTCTATTTCTTTTTTGGGTAAATCAGCTTTTTTTCTTCAGATGTGTCTATTGTAACCACAAATACTGTTAAATATATTTTTTTTTTATTTTCAATCTCCACTATGCCTATTTTACTCTGCATTTGTTTGTCTATACAGTTTTCTTCTGCTTGTGAATTATGGAAATGCACCTATTTTCTTAGAATGTTAGCCACTTCTCTGTTCTGTGTTAAGACATCATGACCAGGGAAACTTAGGAAGGAGTTTGTCTCATCTTACAGTTCCAGAGGAATAGGAGTTCTTCGTGGCAAAGGGGATGGCAACAAGCTGTGGGCGTGGTGGCAGGAGCAAGCACAGGGTAGAGGAATGACCTGGAGGTGTTGCCAGGCCTCTAATCTCAAAGCCCGGTCTCTAGCAATGCACTTCCCCCAGCGGCGAGGCTGCGCCACCAGCTGCGGACTAAGTTGTCAATGACTGGAACTATGAAGGGCATAGCTCATCCAAACCCCAGGCGTCCCCATGGTGGTGCTTCTCCATGTCATTCATTTCCTTATTTAATTTATTTTTATTAGCCTGGGTTTATTCCATTGCTTTTCTTTTAACATTTACATTCCTATCATTTTTTTTTTAATTATATGAGTCACCAGAAGAAAGGAGCTTCTCCTTGGCTCACCCAGCTCATCAGAAAGCATCTTCTTCTCCTCTGCAGAAGCTGGGCCCCGACAGGCTATCCGCAATCTGGTGACAAATGGCTGATGGATGCTGGGATGATGTCAGTCAGTGTCCCAGCTGCTGTGCAAACCCAGATCTCACATGACCACTGGTCTGAGAAATCGCACAGCAGTTCCATAAAGAGGGATAGCAGCACTGCCAGACTGAGGAAGGTCAGGGCCCAGGAAGGGAACTGCATTTGTTGACATTAAGTCTTCAGAAGAAGTCAGCCTGCAGCCAAATCAGACATTGCCAAACCCTAAGCTCCTGTCACTGGTAAACTTCGACTTAGCCCAAGACTTAGTGCATCCTGGAAATTCTGTCTGAGCTTCTCTTGGCTTGATTTCAAAAATTCTAAAGCATAGCCAGGCTGCTGTTTAAATGAAAGCACTACATCTGTGACTCCTAACAGGTAGGGGAAGCTTGTCCCAACTGTGTCCCAACCCAGTGGCTTCTCACCTTACAGGAAACTGTGCAGAGAAAGAATGAGACTAAGAGCAAAACAACTTCTGCAAAATTAATGCCTAGGAGACGTGGAGAGAGTGAGTTCTAGACTAGAAAATACATGCAGTAATTGTGTGATTTGTGTGACCTTTTGGAATTTACAAAGTGTTCACATAAGCAAGACCTAATTTAAAATCTACGAACTTTAGACACAAGTCATTATTCATTTGTTTTAGTCACTTGAATCAGGGTCCAAGAGTTAAATGTAGGGCCAGTGGAGATGGCTCAGCTGCTGAATGTTTGCTGTGTAGTAGACACAGGGGTCTACCTGTAGGTTCCCCAGCAGCATGCGAAAGCAGGTGCTACTTACAATCCCAGAGTTGGAAAGACAGTTCCGGTTCCCTAAAGTCTACTCTACTCTCAACACAGTAGACAGAAGGAAGCTTGACTCTTATCCCAGCCCTTGATCTTCACACAAGACAAAAAAACCTCGTCTCTAGTCACTCACAAGCTACTTCCTACTGGCCATTCACCACCCTCTCCTCATCTGACCTCAGCCCTCACCACAACGTGGGTTTCATCATCACAGGGCCACAAGCATGCCAGGCCTGTTCCCCCACCGTGGGGCCTTTGGAGAGGCATTTCTTCCTCTTGCCACATGTTCCCACATACCCACATGGGTCACTTCTCTACTTCCTTTAAGCTCTTAATGCAACACCACTTTTCACCACAGTCTCTTTAAAATTGCACACCACCCCTCACTTTACCTTTTCCTCTTTTAGTTTTTTCCTATTGGATTTATAAGTTTGAAATGCAGTTAACAATAACATTAATTGTTGTCTATTTCTTTTTTCTGGAATGTGAATTTTACACAGACAAAAAATGTTTAACTACTTTGCTATCTGATCTATACTCCAGTTCTTAGGTCAATACCTAGAAGCACATAGCAATAAACATTTGCTAGACTAATAAGTAAGAGATTGAGTAAATTAATTAAAACCAATCAACTCTTACGTCCTATGATTCCGATGCACAGATGGTCATGCAAAATAATGACCAAGACATCATGAGCACATATTCAGCTCCCTAATTTAGGGTGCTTAGTCTGAACTGTCTTACTAACATAGCAGGGTTAAAGTAATTGCTTAGCATAAGATTCTTGTGGTTATTTTCTGGGGCCCCTGTATGTGTGTGGGAGTAAGGGGATTATTCATATCACTAGGTATCCTAGGGTTTATCTCATTGCTGTACCTACTAGCCCATTAAGACATCTTAAACATGCCCGGACCTGACATTCAGACATGCAGTCTGAACTGTTACCTGGACCAGCATGTGCAGATGGGACTTGCCATGATGACAGAGAAGAAAGAAACACTCTAGGGAAAATGTGATGCCAAATGGAAGGACCATGCCCTGGGCAGGTGGGCAGCTCAAAATAGGAAGTCATTTCTCTCTGGACAACTACAGAGTTGTACCTTTGCCAAGCTCCACCCTGGTCTCCAACCTTGGGAAGGGAATTTGTGGAGATAATTAACCACAGGATATTTTTGCTCTTGCCCTCCCATTGGAATGGACTAGTGTACTCCTTTTTTTCCTATCACCTCACCTCTCCAGAGACATAAGGCTAGCTACGATTATAGCTCCAACCAGACAGGGTTGTCATCAGAAACTCCCGTGGCCATGCCCCATCTGGGTTTGCTGTCTCTCCACTTCTGATTTCTTCATTCCCAGCAGCTTCACCATCTCTTGTCTGTCTTCCTTTACCACTCCCTTTCCTTTCCACCCCTGTCCACGGCAACCATAGCTCTCCATTTTACCTGGGATCTTGCCAACCTCTAAAGACCATGACGTGAATCCCTTCTTGAGCATCCCCAAGCCGTGCCTCTCTGAACTCAGGTAAGAAGAAGCCTAGTGATGGCAATCCATAAGCAAATAGCTAAAGAAACAGTGAGGGTAGAGCATAGGGATAATGAAATAAAATATGTTCTGACTTGGTTCTACCCTAAAAGATGTAACACTGAGGAGGCACGTGGTCAGCTCGTTGCCTGCATTTGCTCTCTGCCAGATCTGGTGCATCTCTCCTCAGTACATTACACAGTGCACATATTCCGTGTGCTGTCACCTGGACAGCCCTTCAGTTCAGGCTATATTGAGGTACAGTGTGAGGCAACTATGGATGCCAGGACTCTAAAGTTTGCTTCCATTTTATTTAGGTACTTTGCCTAAATGTTGCACTTTGTCTCTGCTTTCTCATGGACAAGTAGGAGCTTTTGTGCTCCTGTGTGGACAGAGGCTTTGGTGATGAGAGTTATCCAACAGTGCATGGTTCTTATAAGATAATCTATGAGAGGACAAAGAAGGAATCATTCTTCAATTCTTAGAGGCATAATAGAGAGAATTCAGGGTGACCAGGTCTAAGATCACTTCTCAGCTTTATGGAAGCCAAAACTTTACCACTGACATCCTAAAACATGAAAGACTCCCTTTATCCCTCCTAGTTTGGAATCACATCCTAAGTCCCCAGACCACATCAACCAGAGACCTTCTTATTACAGAGAATGTAGGTCCCTGTCCACGCCTGGCTTCCAGCAAGCTGAGCACCCAGTATTGACCTCATTTAATCTAATCATTAGCTGTCTTCTGGCAAACTTGGGGGGGGTCGACTTTGGACAAAAAGGAAGTAGACAACTGGACAGAAGGGAAGAAAAATCTGATGCATTGATGCTCACAAATCATCCAGGTGATTCTAGGGAGCCTGAGCTCGTCACAGAGATAAACACTTTCTTGTTCCCTACAAAAACTGACCATTTTTGTTTGTCTGTCTTCATCTTAGTGAATCATAAGAATCTCCTGGCAGTACTGAAATAGCCTTGGTTTCTCCCTCCATGCATCTCTGTTGCCCACCACTTAGTTCTACCTCTGTGGCAGCAAGGAACAAACACCCATCTTTTAGAAGGAGGGTCTTTCAGTTCTACAAGGTAGCCCTCTTGCTGTCTTAAAGCATGAGGTGTAGTTTCTAAATCAGGAGTATTTTCAAGCCCATTAAAATCACCTTCATAGAAATACAGTAATTGATTTAAAAATAAAATTTGGAAACAAACCAGTTTCCAGTAAAAGATATTTGTATTTTTCAAGTAAAGTAAGTGATCCCTACACCTAGGATGCTTTTCAGAATTCAACAACACAGTGATCATTCATTGCCTGCGATAGACTTGACCTTCTCGGTGTCAGAACTGGGGCAGTCTCTGCGCCAGACAGTCTTTATGTGGAACATTAAAGTGCTCGTTTTTTTGAAGCTTACCTATCTGCCTCTGGAGGAAGCCTGTGCTAAAGACATTCATTAAAATGGCTGCTGTTTCATTCAGGGAGAGAATCTCTTTCAAAACATCAAAGGCAGTGAGGCAGCTCTACGATCAGTAGGACTCCTAGATTTTCATGGTTCAAAGTTCCTATCTAATCAAAAATAAGAGAGAGCAGGAGGCCTGGAAAACATCCTCTTCCAAAAGTCCTAATCCCACACAATTGATTTGCGGGGGGAGGGGAGAGGAGAAGAAAGCATGGCAAACATCCAGGGTGCTCTAAACAGACACCCTCATTACTGCTGGGTCTGTTCCCCCTGAATCATCAGGAAGCATGAAATCTGGGAAATATTAGTCCAAACTCAAAGCCCATGGGTAGCATGTTGACCCAGAGCTGGACAGAGGTCACCCATGTGGCTACCATTTTAAGAAGAGCTCATGGGTCACCATAGAAACTGTCAAGATCATCTCATCAGTATAAAATGTAGGATCCTTAAATACTTCAGAAAATGAAATAGTGGGGAAAAAGAAAGAATGTTCATGTAAAGAAAACTTTATTTATTAACTCACTTAGATGCTTTAAAGGATAAACATGACACCGAGAAACTAACAAGACTTTTTACACTCAGACTCACAAAAAGCCTTTGACAAGATATCATGTCACACTCAGTCATGAAGGATTTAGCAAACTACTTTATCTTGTAAAAGAAACAGACCCATTGGAGAGAGATGTCATGCAGGCAAATAACACATCTTCCAGGAAATAAAGGCTGAGATCATAAATAGCTGGGAAGAAAGAGAGTACAAAATGTAATCATTAAATCCAGAGGTGATTGAGCAACTCTGAGTAGACAAACTGTCACAGTAATGGAAAAGCACCACTGGAAAAATGTTTGTGTGAGTAAAAAGTTCGAACATTATAAGTTTTAGTCCAAGGGACTTTATTTCACAAATAGTGTTTAATTGAAATATATAATAATGCAAACATATAAACTTAATGCACTTCAAGGCACCTGTTGTCCATAAAGGTGAAGGTCTGCGTGATTAGGAAAAGGAGTAGTTGCAATGCCTATGCAAGTGGAGCCTAAAGACTGGCATGTCAGTGTAGAAGTCAGTTATATCTCAATATGATCAGATACTGACTTTGTGACTGTCACTGTGTTGTGGATTTTCCTCACACTATTCATAATCTTTCTAATGATTCTAGGTATCCAGTGTCATCACCTTCACTTTCATATAAAGAGATGAAGCATCAGGAAAATTGAAGACCTCACTTAAAATTTAATATAGCTGGCAAGAGGTTGAGCTGAGTTTTGAACCCAGAAAAAAAAACATACACACACAGTTGCATGAAGATAACTACAAACCCAGAAGAAAAACAGTAAGATAGAGATACTGAGATAGGAAGAGGCAAGTTAGAAAGAGAGAAGAAAAAGGGAGAGTGAGGAGGAGGGAAAGAAGGAATGGACAAAAAGAGGAAGAAAAGGAGAAAAAGGAAGGAGGCTGGGCTAGAGGGAGAAAGGGGAGAAAGATGGATATCATACATTAGTAGAGATAGATAGATAGATAGATAGATAGATAGATAGATAGATAGACAGATGATAGAAATCTGCAGACTATGAATAAACAGACATATCTATAATTATATCTACTTATACCCACCCCACACACAATGTACACTGGGACCTCAGGAAGGTAGCAGACACATCAGCTAAGGACTAGAAGTGGGGCACCAGTCAAGGGCTGAGATGTCCAAGGCACAAAGTTCAACACTAAGATGATAATCAACTCAATCCTTCTAAGTAATAAAGCAGAAAAGTAAGAATACCCCCAGCAATCCTGTGTACCTACTAAGTGCCAAGTGTGTTCTAGAAGCTTCTTGTTCTCTTTGGAATCCTCATCGAATTGCTCTTTCATTATCCCCATTTCACAGTGAGGTTTTTTTGTTTGTTTTGTTTTGTTTTGTTTTGTTTTTTAGAGACAGGGTTTCTCTGTGTAGCCTTGGCTGTCCTGGACTGACTTTGTAGACCAGGCTGGCCTCAAACTCACAGAAATCTGCATGCCTCTGCCTCCCAAGTGCTGGGATTAAAGGCAAGTACCATCACACCCGGCTCCACAGTGAGGTATTAAGCCTACAAGGGTTAGTTCACTTGCCTCTCCTCCCCAATCAACCATCCAGGAAGCAACACGGCAAAAATTTTAAACTGTGAGTGTTCTTTGTCTTTAAACAAGAGCTAAGGGAAAAAACAAAATATCATCTTTTGAATATATGTTATTCCTTTAAAAACTTTCACTATTATTTATAGACAGTCATAGACCAGAAGCTTGGTGCAGTCAGGATATCCAGATTTATTTGTAACTTTCCAAACTTCACTTGTTTTAGGACAATGACTTCTTCCGTGGCCTTTCTTTATCAATGCTTTTGTAAGGCATAATGCTAGACCTCTGAGCTTAAGTCTAAACTGGAAGGCATACGGAGGCTCCAGGCTGGGTAATTGCCTCTCTGAGTCTTACATGGGTTTCCTATAGCATGAATCTAGCTTGACTATTTGACCCTTAATGTCTAGCTTAGTATGTATGGCATTCTCAAGAGCTAAAGGAGTCTGGTCTGTCTGTCTCTCATAGCTTCCTTTCTGTCAATTTTTACAACCATGTTTAGAAGTGCTTTGATTGGCTTTTGAAATGACCAATGAGAAATATCACTGTAACAGATAATTTTAATTACCCTGCACAGCAAATATTGAATCCAAGGTCTGAATCTCTAACCCAGAAAACCTTCCAACCACATCCAGATGTCTTGGGCCACCAGCCAGCCTTGACTCCGTGGGTGCTTTGTGGAGCCTCACACAATTAGAAGGCAGACTCGGCCAGAACAATAACGAGAACAGTGATGAATGTCAAAACTAAAGAGGAATTATTTTTAGAACTGTTATCTTAAATTATCCACATTACTGCTTACATCCCCCATCCTCAAGAGAAATGTCAGTGAAGGAAATTGTGAGGACAGCAGTTCCTCGGAGTCTAGGGGTCATTTCTATTCTGCAGGAAACCACAGAAAGGAGATAGCATATACCTCCTGTGGGAAGAAGATTTGAGGGAGCACTTACATGAGGAAGCCTACATAGCGTTGTGACGTTGTGATGTGCATTACACATGAAAATTGCTTTATTTGAGTTTACCAAAAACTCAGAACCATCAGCATGCTTGTCTCAGTGTGTTCTATAATGTCCCTTGTCTTGGGATGAACCGTGTGTCCCCTAACTCTGTGACAGAGAGGTAGGAAAACAGCAAGATAGCTCACTAATAAAAAAATACCAAATCCTTAAAAATAACTAGAAGATTAATCATCTGAAACAGAGGTTGTTCACAACATGATATAGAAGTGCCTATAGAAGGGACAGAGAAGCCAAAAATTCAGCCATGGGAAGCTCATCCACGGTGAGAATGCTCATTCAGGAAGTGCAGCCCACTGGCTCAGCTTCCTCGCCGGTTTCTGCTGGGTGTTTTGAGTGTCTGATGTGATGACCTTGTCTGTATGTAAGGCTGGTTTTCCTTCTACTTGGAGACCTCACCACAGAGGACACTCTGCTCTATTTGGCACCTATGGGGACTGCATCTGGCTGCCTCAGCAGCGCGACTGCAGTTGGGTTTTGCTGCCTGTTTCCAAGCCCCTGAACTGATGATGTTCTATTTCTGCCATTATTTGCTCTATCACTGGGAAGCCTCACCCAAGGATACACTGCAGTAGCCAGGCCTCTCTCTATTGGGAACACAACCTGGCTGCCTAAACAAGGCTACTGCAGTCCACTTCTGTTGTTTTTGTTTTTGTTGATGATGATGATGATGTTTGTTTTAAGAAATTTTAAGATTTATTTTATTTTATGCATACAAGAGTTTTCCCCTCCTGAATGTATGTATGTGTACCACATGCATGCCTGATGCCTGTAAAGGACAGAAGAAGGCATTACATCGCTCGCAACTGAAGTTACAGATAGTTGTGAATCACCGTATGCATGCTGGGGGACAACCCCTGTGGCCTTTGCAAAGACAGAGTGTTCTTAGCCACAGAACCATCTCCCCCAGCTGCCTCTGCTGGGTGTTTTGAGTGCCTAATTTGGTGATGTTCTGCTCTCTCTATTTTATTACTTATTATTTTACTTTGCCTTGCTATATACTTAAAGGATTCAAAACTGAAAGTACAGCCATCACAGACCATTCTCTAGACTATACAAAACAAGCACGCAAAACCACGGGTTATCAGGTAATAAATTTCTTTGGTATAAATTTGGCTTCAGCATTAGCTAGTTAGTTATAAGGAATTCAGTTTCTTCATGCCTGGAAGAGGAAGGTGGTCCTGGCATCATTCATATTCTCTCTCTCTCTCTCTCTCTCTCTCTCTCTCTCTCTCTCTCTCTCTCCAGATTCTCCTGCTAGGAAGAAGCAGTGTGTGAATCAATGAAGCTTTGAGAGATTGTGCACCCACTTGCCTTTGTCTCTCAGTGCTGGGATTAAAGTTGTGCCCCACCAAGCCCAGCTAACCTTTCCATTTTCTTAACCTAGTAGACCTGGCTTAGAGACCTGGAGTTTGTAAAGATTCCCCCACTGAAGAGCTAAGCAAAGCAGAAATAAGCCCCTGGTTGCATTCAATTAGTTGACCCATCTGGCTTGTGTTATACGGCCTCACTTTGAAGACATGATTCTTCCACTCTGCCCAGGTCTGTCACCCAGTGCTCCTTGTCATCTGCCTGGCTTACATCATGAAAGTGAAAGAAATTAGAACAGATTGTGTCTGCCTCTCTTCCAGAACCACCCCCCCTCCCCCTCACTAGCTTCTCTGCAGAGATGAAAAGGAAGCAGTAAGGGGGCCAGCAGAGGCAGTTCAAGAGCTGTCCTTGTCCCCCCTCACTCCCCCCCCCCCGGGGAACTGCAGAAGTTTCACAGGCCTGAAAGCTCAAGACTCGGATGCTGTCACTCTGAACTTCACTCCTGATGCTACAACATCTGGCTGAGAACAGGCACAGGACTCAGGTGGGCTGAACCCGGTCAGTTGATGGGAAAATGCCCCACCCCTCAAAAAGAGGGAAGGGTTTAAAGCCCATGGGGAAAGAAGGCTACCTCCCTCAAGTCTATTCCTGCCCCACCCACCTCTTCATCCATTACAACAGAATACATTAGCCGACGTTCCCTTCAAAGGCTAGAAGAAAGAGCAAAGGATGGTGGTAATAGATCAAAACTCTCCAAAAGGAGCATCCAATAGTAGAAGCCAAGTTCTCACACAGCTCATTCATTCAGCTGTCCACTGCTGTTTTCACCCAGCATCATCATCCTTGCTTGCCCTCTGGCGTAAGGACTATGAACAAATTACATAGTCCATACTGATTAAAACACTGAAGGAATGGCGAAGTCTAGGATTAAATTTTTAAAAGACGTCAAGAAATTTTAAGAATAGATTTTGTTAACACCTGTTAAAAAGTCCACCATGCCTCCCGCAGGCCTCAGGGCCGTTGTGCCACTCCACATTCGCTTCCCTTGGGAGACTCCGAGCAGCATAGGGTGACCTACACAGTGACGATGTTTCCCAACTGTTACTTAGAGATGAGTCACCAGACAGAGAAAAACTTGGGCCTGATGACAAACGTGGAAGCTACTGCCCACTTTGAGAGTTGAGCCAGTACAGGCACATGCCACCTTTCCTCATGTTGACAGAATATTAATCAAAATGTCAGGTGCATTTGGGCCCTGACAAATCCAACAAGGCCCTCCAGCAGAGTGTCCTTGCTGCCTGTCCCAGTGTGCACCACAGAGCTGGGTCTCTACTGAAGGATAAATTAACATGGATTGCCTGACAGGCTCCAGTGACCTCATTCCAGAACATCATATGGGCTATGGGGAGTTACAGATTCAGTCTAGGGAATTCTTTTTTTTTTAATTCTGAGAAGTTAAACCTTTTATATGCAGCCCCAGCTCTGGGGTGTGTGTGTGTGTGTGTGTGTGTGTGTGTGTGTGTATGTGTGTGTTATATATAATAAACATATTTATGTTTTATATATAACATATATATGTTGTATATATAACAAATATATATGTTATATATAAATATATATTTAAAAATAAGAAGTTACAAGAGATGACTAGAAGACCCTCACATATGTTGCACTCTGTGACATTACGACATGCCTCGGAAGGCAGTTCAGAAAGCTAAGGAAGAAGATGGAAAAGCAGAAAGGAGAGATATATTTCTTGCCTTGGGGAAACAA
>OU015744.1:79032265-79076140 GCA_907169655.1 Acomys percivali
TGTGTGTGTGTGTGTGTGTGTGTGTGTGTTGTGTGTGTGTGTGCACGCGCACGCACGCATACACATTGTGCTTGTTCAATAAATGCTTTTCAAAGTGAAAATACAGGAGATGGAGAGGGAACATAATATATAAAGCGGGTATTTTAAAAGAGCAGTCAGAAATGTAGGAGAAAATCCAAGAAACTGTGGTGTCATGGAAACAAGAGTTTTGAGGAGCTAACAGCCATTCCAAATAGCACTGTTATTTGTAGAAAACTATGGTTCTGAAGCTAGAGGTGCCTTTAGAGATGCATGGTTCCCCCAAACATCAAATTCACCTGTGCAAACCTCAGCAGCCCATACACAGAGGCTACTGTCCAGGTACCAAAGCTCACATCCAGAAAGGCTGTCTTGCCGCAGATGAGACAATGACTCTAGCCCACACTAATGCTGAGAAAGCAAGACCGGCCAGCTCAAACCCTGCCTAATCAGCTGCCAGGGTAAGGTGAGCATTGGTTTTAGTTTGAAATGCTGAAATGTTTAACAGTGTCAACATTTGTACCTGGGATCGAAGGTGACAGACACAGAAGGAGCAGCCCGAGTCACATAGGGCTAATAACGGATGGGAGACACGGATGAGCCGGGACACAGGTCAAGCAAGTAAAGCGTGTCCCAGAGGCTCAATGATGGTGTTTGTGGGGAGAAACACAAGCAGAGAAGAAAACTTGAACAAGTTCTGTTTGGGCTAGTTCTAAGCACTTGGCCTATGAGCTATGCAGATGATGTCTAGCTGCTCAGAGCCTCTTTAGGCTAGAGGAAATGCTGGCTTGGTTTGTGAATGTTAAAGAAAGGAAATTCACGGTGGATACGGCTCTGTGTGGAGTGGGTTGTATATTAACATTTAACTCACAGGCTGATAGCTTACTTTCTCTGGGAATTGGCTAATTCTAGAAGATCACTGTGTTCCCTACATCAACAAAACCTCCAAGAGGATGGAGCGTCAATAGCACAGAGAGTTCACAGACTCTCCACAATGCCTAAGACGATGTATGTAGAATCCAACACATTGGGTCTTTGGTTCTTCAACGGTTCAGTGTCTGTATATAACAAAGCCCATCCTAGAAGCACGGTTGCTTAAGCAAGACCTCTCTCCCCCATACCCTCTTACTTCCCAGCTCTCCTTTTCTCTGTGATTGAATTTATTTGTGTGTGCATGTGTGTGCAAGTGTGTATCTGTGTGTGCACACATGTGCGTGCGTGCACGCAAGGGTGCACTTTAACAATTGCTGCATGCATTTAGAGGTCAGAGTATAACTTTGGGGAGTCAGTTTTCTTTTTCTACCATGTGGATCTCAGGGATCAAACCCAGGTTGTCAAGCTCAGCAAAAAGCATCATTTGACCACTGAGCCATCTCACCAGCCACAGAGCTGGCTTTCAATTTTTAAACCAACATTCTCCATTGTCCCTGGGTTTTACATATCTAATATGAGAACATTCGTCCGATTCTCTAACCCTCCAAATAAGACTCTGATATTCAGGACTGCTGAGGGCAATTTCCTGGCTCTTCGTAGTTCATGAAACCCAAACTGAGCTGAACTTTGTCTTCTTGTCTGAAACAGCAATGTCAACTGCACACACTGGAATTGCCAAAGACTTTGAAAGGTGCTAGCATCTGGGCGTCAGGAGCACTTGACTCGCCTGTTATTGGTGTGATTTGGGCATTGCTTTTTTTTTTTTTTTTTTTTTTTTAAGCTTCTGTTACTCTGAACTGAATCCAGGCTTGGGAACCTCTGTGGCAACTACTCCTGCCCTCTACTGTGGATGAAGATGACTTGTTCCAGCTAAAATTTAAACCTTCTATTCGGATTCCGGATCCATCTTCAACCAGCTCTGCAGAGAGCTCTCTGCCATACTACAAACTTTCTGTTGATAGGTTGAGATCAGATGATTGGGAGGAGAGCTCCCCTTTCTGAAGACTAGGGGAGGGGGAAGATGGTATGAGGGAGGAATAGGGCTACAATCAAGATATAAAGTAAACAAATTAAAAAATTTTTTTAAATATTGAAGAGACCAAAAACTGTTCCGATTATTCTGGTTGCACAGGACCTTTCCCTTGAAATTGCAATCTCTTGCTGGGGGAAGGGGCTTGGTTAGAGTACCAGAAGCTTTTTCATTCCCAAGCCATGAATGTCTCCCCAGGAGAAGTGGGGGATAGGATACACCGCTGAGAAGAGGACCGCATTCCAAATAGAAAAATGAAAGGCGAAGTAAACCTAGAAAATACTTACTAAATCCCCAGAGGAGCCTACTGCACATGAAGCACTTCCCACATCTAAACCCTGACCTACTTGCAGAAGCAATATTTTTATAGACCTTTGGGGGGCAACATTTCTCTGAGAAACAAGAATTTAGACAGGAGCTCAGCCTCCTAGTAAGACCTTACGGTAGAGCTTAGGAAATTCCAACCCCACATGGTAGACAAAGATTTCTATGATCAAGATAAAGGGCAAATGCGTTTTCCCACCACATCATAAGAGATGGGAGAATCCTTTCATCCATGGTCTTTCTTCACACATCAGGTGGCTCAGTCAGCTGTTGCGAGTGGGCATCCACACCCCCTGCACTGTCTGCCTCCTCCTCTGCCTGATTTGCAGTCTTGGTCCCTCAGCAAACAGGTTGATGTTGTCTGCATTTCCAGGTGCTCCCTAAAACAGTTACTGCTTTCCAGTAAAGAACACACCAGGAGAATGGAACCCACCCTGTGTTGTTACCATTAAATACAAATGACTAAAGTAACCTCATTCGTCTGAATATTGCTAGAATTCAGCGTCTCTAGAGTAGAGAAATCAGTGGCAGTGTCCCATCACACTCTCAGTTCCCTGTCACAGGAGCCACACATCAGACTCTCTGACTGTGTTCTGACTGTGACATTGACCAAGTTTCTCTAACCTTCTGGATCCTGAATCTTCATTGGATAAGTTGAAGTTCATGTTAGCATCCGTCTCATAGGGGGTTGGCAATTTGTAATAATACAAGAATTGTGTTGGGAACAAAACTTTTCCATGCAAAGTAAATCATTACCTTATACCTCAGGCGCTGTCTCAGGGAAGGACATGCTGGAGGGTGGGGGAAGTTGGTATATAGACAAAAGAGAGCAGGGAGATTTTGTTGGGGAGAGCAAATTCCTACTGTATTGCCTCCACTTTGTGGATAGGGCTTGAGTAGGTCTCTCTCCAAATTCTGTGTTCACTGTGTTTTTGTTGGTGTCCCTGGATGAAGCCAAGATCCCAAGGCAGTCTCTGTTTTTCTGAGCTGCTGACTCTCATTGGTGTTATATAAGGAAGCTGTAATATGGAAGCACAAATAAATCCTGGAAAGACAGAACTGCCATAGAGTAATGAGGTTGACACCACAGTCTGGATGCATTTTTAAAATTAGCTTATTCTATGCATTTAAGCAGGAAATCCATTTATAAAGAATCGTAAATGCCTGTGGTGTCTGTAGAAGTATGTAGATTTGGTCATGGACAGTGAAGACAAGGACGATTCATGTCAAACCACAGGATTGCTCTAGTAAAGAGCCATAATTCCACCGTGAAGGACAAGCCAGCCATGAGAGAAGGGACGGAACACCAGACCCAGCTTTTCAGGAGCTTTCATCACTTTCCTGAAGAAAATGCTGCCGCTGCTGTTTTTATTGGTAATTTTTTAGAGTAGCAGACACAGCAATGGGTTACAGCATGACATTTTCACACATACAAGTCACTTTAGTTTCTTCTAATTCGCCTCCTTTTCCAAATGCCCTCCACTGTGCCTTCTTTCTGCTCCTGGCTTGTTCTTTTTCTTTCTCTAGATTAGTCTCCCCTTCTGCTTTCATGGCACATGTACTGCATTACCCCCTCCTTTTCCTGTCCTTTGCATGATTTCTTCTCCTCTCAAGATCCCCTGTCCCCTGTCCACCTGTCCCACTGTCCCCTTGTCCCCTTGTCCCCCTGCCTCTGTCCCCCTGTCCCACTGTCCCCTTGTCCCTCTTTCCCCCTGCCTCTGTCCCCCTGTCCCACTGTCCCCTTGTCCCCCTGTCCCTTGTCCCCCTGTCCCCCTGTCCCCTTGTCCCCTTGTCCCCCTGTCCCCCTGCCTCTGTCCCCCTGTCCCATTGTCCCCTTGTCCCCCTGTCCCCTTGTCCCCCTGTCCACCTGTCCCCCTGTTTCCCTGTCCCCCTGTCCACCTGTCCCCTTGTCCCTCTGCCCCCGTCCCCTTGTCCCTCTGTCCCCCTGTCCCCCTGTGCCCTTGTCTCCTTGTCTCCCTGTCCCCATATGCTCTTGTCTCCCTGTCTCCCTGTCTCCTTGTCCTCTTGTCCCCCGTCCCTGTGTCCCCCTGTCCCCCTGTTCCCCTGTCCCTCTGTTCCCCTGTCCCCCGTCCCTGTGTCCCCCTGTCCCCTGTACCCCTGTTCCCCTGTCCCCCTGTCCCTGTGTCCCCCTGTTCCCCTGTCCCCCTGCTCCCCTGTCCCCCTGTCCCCTGTCCCCCTGTCCCCCTGTCCCTGTGTCCCCCTGTCCCCCTGTCCCCCTGTTCCCCTGTTCCCCTGTCCCCTTGTCCTCTTTTCCCCCTGTCCCCCTGTCCCTCTGTCCCCCTGTCCCCTTGTCCCCCTGTCGCCCTATCCCCCTGTCCCCTTGTCCCCCTGTCGCCCTATCCCCCTGTCCCATGTCCCCCTGTCCCCCTGTTCCCCATCTCCCTGTCTAGTTTTATAACCTACAAATACACATACATCTGTATGCACATATATATTATTATAAATGCAGGCTGCAGATGAGGGAGAATGTGGACTTTCTCTTCCATGCGTGGGTTACACCTGCTGTTCCCATCACTGTTTCCTAATGCCAGGACTCAAGGTCACCTCACTGAGGAAGCGTCTATTGTGGCAGTGAAGTCATCTATAGTGGGCCGAAGGATGTCAGGAGATCAAAGACATTTAGGTGGTTATAAGCATGATTGCTAGGTTGTCTGTAAAGTTAGCCTCTTTCTTGGGTCCACTTCCACAGAAAGATAAGTTACCTGTCATCACAACTACCTTCAGTTGTAGTGGGTTGTATGTTCCACATTAAGGAAGATGTAAATCTGAGCTCTCATCTCATCACATGGACCCACTTCAGCTTTTTTCAGTGTCCAGTGTCAATGTTCAATGTTACTAATTCTATGTGAGCTATCTCTATAGATGGATTAAAGCAGGCTTATCTTTGGTTTAAAAAATGTAATGCAGCAGATAATAAAGCTGCAGGGATGAAACTTACTCCCATTTTTAAAAATTTTTTGTGTGAAAAAGTATTGTCCTGCATTTGTGGTTAAGTATCATGGGTATGAAGTGCCAACAGGGACCAGAAGAAGGGATTGGATCTCCTGGCACCGGAATAACAGGCAATATTAATTACCTGTCGTATGGCTGTTTGGAACCATACCTAAGTTACATAGAAGAGTGACACGTACTAGTATCCATGAGCCATCTTTCTAGCCACAACTTGCAAATTTTTTAATAAGATAATCAATTTATGCATATATCTAGAAAACTGTTATCTAACTAAAAAACTGTTATATACATAATTATTTAACTCACTACCTTTTCCTATAAGAATTAGATGGTTAAAAACTAGTTTTCTGATTAAATCTTGACCTTAAATAAATTTCCTACATGGTCAAAAATATACCAAAATAAAATGAATATATGTTTTTAAAATATAGAAATAAATACTTCAGGCAGCGGGCATGGGGCCAGGTACCGTGGGTTCGAAATATGAGGTCCTCAATGCATTCTGAGGAGAATGATTATGTTCCAGAGCTACACAGAAATGTTCACCCCCAAGAGCAGTTTGATTGGGAGGAAACACTTAGTGCAATGTATTAGAAATACCCAAGCCAAGATCATACAAGATGGCGCCAATCACTCACTGTATCTGATCTGAGGAACAGCAGTGACTGCACAGCCACCAAAGGGTCATACTGAGAGCTCCAAAACACAGTGCTGGTGTTGCTCAGAAATAAGGAAATCCTGTCATGTGGATCGTCCAGGTTCTACTGCCCCAGGACCATGGAACTAGGCTCCTGGCAGCCCCCAATGACCCGGGCTGCCATTGCTGCTTTTCAGGTTATAGCCTGGCGTGGTGCAAGCCAAGGAGATGGCATTCGAGGAGGGGGTGTTGTTCTATTTGAGCACAAGCAAGCACTGCACCGCCTACACCTCAGACCTCACTGGCCTCCTCTCACAGGGCTGGGACTGTGCTCAGTGCTGAGAACTGGATCTTGCAGAGGTGGACACTAGGGGCAGCAACAAGGCAGGGGGTGGGTGTGGGGGTGATGGTGGATGGAGCACGCAATGGAAACAGAGACTCTGGAGGCACGAATCAACAGAGCCACAAGTTCTCCAGGACAAGAAGTTGAATTGCGCCAGCATCATTGGTTTCTGAGGGCTACTCTACGAAGACTTTGAGGGGATTCCACTTGCCATCTGTTTGATGGCCCACAAGATCCAGTACCCACAAAAGTAGGAGGTCATCCAGGCCTTGATGGTCAGCAACAATCTGGGGAATTGAACAGGAGCAGGAGAGCTGGCCCTGAGGACATGGAAGCAGGACAACTGATCCTGAGAATACAAGAGCAGGAGAGCTGGCCCTGAGGACGCAGGAGCAGCTGAGTCAGCCCTGTGGACATGGAAGCAGGAAAGCCGGTCCTGCCCTGAGGACACTGGAGCAGGAGAGCTGGCCCAGGAGAGCTGGCCCTGCCCCAAGGACATGGGGACAGGAGAGCCCACAGTGCCATGATGACACAGGAGCAGGAGAGTGGGCCTTACCCTGAGGACATGGGAGCAGGAGAGCCATCCCTGCCCTGAGGACAAGGGAGCAGGCCCTGAGGCAGGGCTCTGAATCAACCTCACCTCAACATCTACCCCATGTATGACCTGCTGGAACACATGAAGGGGCTGGACGTGCAAATTCAAAGATTAAGAATCTCCTTGACATACGGTAACAACAGGATATCCAGCAGCAGTCCCAGTGAGGATCCAGTAACGAAAGTGTAGGCCTCAAACCAGACCCATGATTCATAGTATTGAACATTTGAAAGTAAACATATGTGGACAAAAGGCTATACTGCGTGATACACTACAGCTTCTGTGACAAGATTTTGTTTGTTTGTTTGTTTTATTTTACTGGGGGAGAAGAGGGATTTTGGTGCATGACATGGAAATCATAGACATTCAATAAAAGTGAAAAAAAGAAAAAAAGAAATACATATACATTATAAAAAATATAAACTAAAAAAAATCATGCTACCTATAGTCATGTTTTATAATCATATTGTTCTTCTTAGAATGAAATTCAGGTAAATTTTTATCAACTTTAGGATTTAAAATTTTCTCAAGAGTGTTTGTTTGTTTTTGTTTTCAAGACAGGGTTTTTCTGTGTAGTCTTGGCTATCCTGGAACTCACTCTGTAGACCAGGATGGCCTTGAACTCAGAGATTCACTTGCCTTTCAATGTTTTAAATGGAGATCTTTCCTCTAAATAAACAATATAAACATATACTTTATTTCACAAGGTTTCAAATCATTCTACTGATTTTAATGATACTAAAGTTGGTAGAATTAGATGCAATGTATGTGTGAAGGTGGAAGTGTTTTTTTAAATTAATTTATTCATATTACATCTCGATTATTAGCTCTTCCCCTGTTTCCTCCCATTCTTCCCTCCCTCCTGCTTCCCCCCTTCTCCTCTCCCCTATGTCTGTGATTGAGGGAGACCTCCTCCCCCTACATATGCTCTTAGAATATCAAGTCTCTTCTTGGTAACTTGCTATCCTTCCTCTGAGTGCCGCCAGGCCTCCCCATCCGAAGTTTAAAAAAAAAAAAATCTATGAGTCTTTAATCCCTAAACCCCTAAGATAAGAGGTCCAATCTGTCCTTGGGACCTCCCCTTCTCTAGGAAGTAGGAGAGAGAGGGAATGTGGTGAGAAGGCATGAGGGTGGGATTGGAAGGAGAGGAGAGAGGGCTGGGATCAGGATATAAAATGATTAAATAAAGAAAAAATTAAGTAAAATAAGGAGAAAAAAAAGATCTGATCTGAACAGAAGAGTCAGGCACCTCCTGTACCCCATGACTCTATTGAGCCAACATGACATGTTGAGCCAGTCTTGTGTCACTGGATTTAGCCACAATTTGCTTGTTGATGCAAGAAGAACTCTCTTATCTCAAAGAGTTAACAGTATTTATTCTGGTGTTCAATATGAGTGACCATGGCCCAAGAACACAGAGTTCAGTTTTCCCAAATTCCATGTCACAACCTGGCATCAGTTTCACGAAGTTGTTATAGTAGCAAAACAAAGTCATAACAAATACAAAGAAATAGCAGGTAACAGGCTATAGCAATGTGGGGGAAAGTCTGCTCTAGGCTGTAGATGTTATCTGAGGACATCCCTAGTTTTCTGATTGGTGGGAACTTAGTTAATAACATTCTAAACATTGCACCTGATAGTCTCAAGGATGGTAGTTCAGACTCAGAGGTGAGCAATGATTCTCTATGAAGCTAACAATAGGCCAAGATAAATTGTAATTAGGCTCTGGACCTGCAGCTCTGCAACCTCTCCATAGTCGTTACAGTCCTCATGAGTCAATCAGCTTGTAGGAGCTTCAATGTGAGGCGTGGCTTCGTTCTAGGACGGTTTGTTCACATTCTCTTTGTCAGTGAGACAACGTTTATGGCTCTCTTTGACCGTCAGAGATACACCAGTGTAAGCATGCTTTCCCTTCATCATCAAAGCAGGCAAACACCTAGCACAAACATAGCAAGATCAGAGCTAAAGAGTGATTTATCAAGGAAGCTGAATAACTTTTCTCTGGGTGTTTTTTGGCCAGACTTGAAGGAAGGTGATGAAAGTATTTAAGGCAGAACTATGCAAGCTCTTCCTCCCTTTCCTCAGGATGCTGGCAGAGCACTGACCATTAACAAGGACAAAGAAAATGAGAAAGAACTCTTGTTGCTTCTATAAGGAGCCTCCAAATCCAGTTTCACTCTTGGAATAATCACTCCTAGCCCCCACCTCACTTTCCCCGCTGAACCTCTAGTCTGGCTACAGTTTCTATGTTCAGCCCACTTGACCAGAAAAGATCTGCCATTTGGGGTGTATCCCAAAAATCCACAATTGTCCCACTAAACCATTACACACCAGCCACAGTTGGCATCTATACCATGAGATGAGGCCACCTGGAGCTTTAATACAAAGCCTGAGGAACAACACCAACCATTGGAACTTCTAACAAGTTGCTCCCAAAATCTCTTCTGTAACACTAAGGGTGCCATAAACACTCTGGTTTGTTACAGGGAACTTTTGGGACAGCTTGTATTTGAAAAAGAGAACAAAAGAAAAGCTTGAGTTTACAAGACTTAACAACATACAAGAAATGTGTGTTGAAATAAAAATTAATTTGTTTGCAACATTTAGCTTGGGAAGTAACATTTTTCTAAAGTATTGAAGAATACTTAACATTCTTGCAGGGTCTCAGTGCACACTGTGTTGTGTGCTTTACATGAATCATTTCATTTTCACAGAAGCCCCACAAGATGTACATTATCTATCACCCATTTTACCTTGAGAGAAACTAAGGCAAGAGATACCTTGACTTCTTTGTTTTAAATTCACTAAGAGTAAATCCAAGAATCCAACATGGGCATCTAGATTTCATAATCTACCACATCAGGCATCAGGAGGGCCCTTCCTGCTACATGACATATATGGGTAGGATGCCAGGACCTCAGGAAATATAACAGTAGGAGGGAAATTCAGGCACAGACCAATAGTTATCAGATCTTTAGAGTTCTACAAATAAAGGGACTTGCTTGCTAAGCAAGCTGAATTCATAGGCTGCCATAGGAAATAACTATGATTTCTTGCCCTCATACTCTCAGATCTGCTCCATGGAAGTAATTTCCTCTATAGCATCTTCTCTGCCTGTCATTCTCTATTCCATCACTTGTACTCTGCTAGTAAAGCTTGTGGCTGTGGTTCCTGTTCACTCCCCTAGATTTTACAATTCTAGAATTACCTGTTTCTGTTTTCTCTGTTACTTATATTTCAGTTTTCAGGTCTTGAATAGTTTCCTTCACCTGTTTGGTTTTTTTTTTTTTCTTGGCAATCTTATGGTTCTTTAAGTGATTTTTTTTATTTCCTCCAATTTTTGTTTATCTTTTCCTTGATTTACTTAAGATTTTTTCATTTCTTCTTTAAACACCAATAACATGTTCATATAGTTGGTTTTAAGGTCATTTTCTTGTGTTTCATCAACATTACGATGAACAGGCCTTACTGCTGTTGATTGTGTTTTTACACTGGCATTTAGGCATCTGGGTTTGGGATAATTATAGGTCTACGTGCTGATTTCTGAGTTTGTCTTTGTTGGATGTATGTTTTGTATTTTGGTTTCTGTTTTCTCTTTGGTCTTCTGACCTTTGTGGCCTGGATTTATGGAGGCTGGCCATGACCTCTGATCCAATAGAGAGACTCTGACTAGATTGGAGGCTTGACTTGTGGCAACTCTCACAAATTTCTCAAATGGGCCTAGCAGATATCTACAGAACATGTTACCTAAACACAAAAGAATATACCATCTCCTCAACACCTCACAGACCCTTCTCGAAAATTGAACATATACTCAGTCATAAAGCAATCCTCAACAGATACAAGAGAATTAAAATAATCCCCTGTATTTTATCAGACCACCACAGATAAAAGGTGGACTTCAACAGAGGAAACAACAGAAATCCTACAGACTCGTGGGAACTGAATAACTCTACTGATTGACCACAGGGTCAAGAAAGAAATAAAGAAGTTTAAAACTTTCTAGAATTCAATGAAAATAAATGCAAAACATACCCAATTTCACGGACACAATGAAAGCAGTGCTTAAAGAAAAGTTCATAGCACTAAATGTCTTTATAAAGAAATTAGTGATATCTCATACTAGCTACTTAACAGCATACCTGAAAGCTCTAGAACAAAAGAAACAAACACACTCAAGAATAGTAGATGGCAGGAAATAATCAAACTCAGGGCCAAAATGAATAAAATAGAAACAAAGAGAACAATACAAAGAATCAACAAAACCAAGAATTTGTTCTTTGAGAAAATTAACAAGATTGACAGTGTTAGGATTCTGCTTCTGTCTGTCTACCTGTGATGTCATTGTCTACTTGCCACAGGGGCATGGCCTGCCCAGGGCCATATAAAAGGATATATTCTCTTCCCCGCCCTCTCTCTCTACTCCCTCTTATCCGCTTCCCCCCCCCCCGATATCCCTCCTCCCCCTTTCCTTCTCTCCCCATACTCATTTAATAAACATCATATAATATAGCATCTGTTGCCCGGCATCTTATTATTTATCATCTTATTTTCTTATTTTTTAAATCATAACAGTCAAATGCTTAGACAAACTAACTAAAAGGTAGAGAGAGAATACCCAAATTTTAAAAATCAGAAATGAAAATGGGGCATAACAAGGGACACTGAGGAAAGCCAAAGAATCATTAGGTCTTACTTAAAAAGCCTTTATTCCACAAAATTGGAAAATCCAAATTAAATAGATGATTTTCTTGATAGATTTCACTTACCAAAGTTAAATCAATATCAGGTAACAATTAAAATAGTCCTATACACTAGCCCAAGGGACATGTATCATGAAAGTCTTCACTTATCAGGAAAGTAGGACAGAGGGGATGACATCCTATTGGGACTTTAGATGAGAGAAGCATGGGAGAATGGGGAAATAGAAGGATCCAGGCGGTCCTAGAAACCCACAAGAAGAACATTATGACAGGTGAATCTGGGCCCAGGGATCCTGCTCAAACTATGGCACCAGACAAGGACAATACATGCAGTAAACATTGAATCCCTACCCAGATCTAGCCAATGGACAGGACATTCTTCACAGATAAGTGGAGAGTGGGGACTGATTTTCACATGAACTCTGGTGCTCCATATTTGACCACGTCCCCTTGATGGGGAGGCTTGGTGGCACTCAGAGGAAGGATAGCAGGATACCAAGAAGAGACTTGATATTCTATGAGGCATATACAGGGCGAGGAGGTCCCCCTCAGTCACAGTCATAAGGGAGGGGAGTAGGGGGAAAGTGGGAAGGAGGGAGGAATGGGAAGATACAAGGGATGGGATAACTATTGAGATGTAATATGAATGAATTAATAAAAGGGACAAATTAATAAAATAGTCCTATAACCCCTAAGGAAATAGAAACAGTCATTAAAAGCCTTCCATCCCAAAAAAAGCCCTGGGCCAGATTGGTTTTGCACAGAAGTCTACCAGAAAGAAAAGCTAATATGAATACTCCTTAAACTATTCCACAAAAGAGAAATAGAAGGAACATTTCCAAAATCATTTTATAAGGACACAGTCACCCTGATATCTAAACCACACAAAGACTCAACAAAGAAAGAAAGAAAAAAAAGAAAGAAAGAAAGAGGATTTTGGGCCAATGCTCCTCATGAACATTGATAGAAAAATATTCAATAAAACATTCACAAATGAATCCAGCAACACATCAAAGATTATCCACAATGATGAAGTAGGCTTTATCCCAGGGATTCAGGGATATAAATATATGTCAAGGTATTCCACCATATAAACAAACTGAAAGAAAAAAATCATGATCATCTAATTAGATGCTTTAAAAGCCTTTGACGAAATCCAATACCCCTTCATGTTAAATGTCTTGGAGAGATCAGGAATACAAAGTGCACACCTAAATATAAAAAGACAATATACAAGTTGATAATCAAAATCAAATTAAGTGGAGAGAAACTTAAATCAATCCCACTAAAATTAGGGACAAGAAAAGGCTGCCCAATCTCTCCATATCTATTCAGTATAGTGCTTGGAGTTTTAGCTAGAGCAATAAGACAACTAAAGGATATTGAAAGGATGGAATGGAAGAAGTAAAAGTGTTGCTACTTCCAAATGATATGATAGTATATATATATATATGTGTGTGTGTGTGTGTGTGTGTGTGTGTGTGATTCAAAAATACTACCAGGAAACTACTACAGCTGATATAAAAACCTTTAGCAATGTGGATATAAAGTTAACTCAAAAAAAAAAATCAGTAGCTTTTCTGTATTCAAGTGATAAACAGTCTGAGAAAGAGGTCAGGGAAACAATATCCTTCACGGTAGACACAAATAATACAAAATATCTGGGTTTAAGTCTTACCAAGCAAGTGAAATACCTGTATGACAAAAACTGCAAGTCTTTGAAGAAAGAAATTAAAGAAGATATCAGAAGATGGAAAGATCACCCATACCCATAGACTGATGGATTAACATAGTAAAAAGTGGTCATCTTCTCAAAAGAAATCTACAGACTCAACACAATTCCCTATCCAATGTAATTCTTTATAGACCATGAAAGAGCAATACTAAATTTCATATGAAAAAACAAAAAGCCAAGGATGGCAAAAAAAAAAAATTCTGTTTAAAAAAAAAAAATCTTCTGGTAGTACCAGCATCCCTGATTTCAAACTGTGCTACAAAACAACAGTAATAAAAATCACATGATACTGGCATTAAAACATACAGGTTAATTAGTAGAAACAAATCAAAGACCCAGAAGTAAATTCACACCCCTTCAGACACCTAATTTTTTGTGAAGAAGACAGAAATACACAATGTAAAAAGATAAGCCAGATTGAATAAGTCAGATAGGAGAGGAGTTTGAGCCAGAATAACTGAATTGAATCAGCCATCTTTGAACTTAGAATGTGATGATTGTTACCAAAGGAGAAATACAGATTGCTACCAGAAATGGTAAGCTTATTAAGCAGTAAGTCTCAAAAGTCTGAAAACATCCTAGGCCTAAGTTAGATTGTAGGAAGACTAGAAGCTTCCAGGACTAGGCCTAAATTAGCAGACACAGAAAATAATCCTCCAAGGTAACACAACAGGAGAATAAAAGTTTCTTGTACAGACACTGACCAGAAGGCCAGGACCCAGATGCTAGATAGCCCAGAGACACAAGATAGAACTAAACGTAAATGGCAAAAAAAAAAAAGTCAATGAAATGATTGCTAATGATATTCTGTTATATTCATAGATGAGCAATAGATCTCGATTATCATCAGAGAGGCTTCACCCAGCAACTGGTGGAAACAGATGCAGAGACCCGCAGCCAAATTTAAGGCAAACCTATGGGGAATCTCACAAAAGATAGGGAGGAAGAATTATAGGAGCCAGAGGGATCAAGGACATCACGAGAAACTCCACAGAATCAACTAACCTGAACCCATAGGGGTCCACAGAGACTGAAGTGCTAAGTAGCCTGCAGCACATATATTACAGTTGTATAGCTTGGTCATCTTGTGTGAGAGTCATAATAGTGGAAGCAAGAGCTGTCTCTGGACTTGTTGCCTGCCTTTGGGTCCTTTCCCTGTACTGGGTTGCCTTGTCAAGCCTTAATAGAAGAAGATGTGCCTAGTCTTCCTGCAACTTGATATGACATAGCTTGTTGATAACTATCAAGGCCAGAGTTTTTCTGAGGAGGAGTGGATGGAGTGATAGGGGTAGGGTGGGAGTGGGAAGAGGGGAGATGGGGGAGACATTGGGAAGAGAGGAGGGAGGAGAAATTGTGGTCAGGATGTAAAATAAAAAATTTAAAAATCCTTAATCGCATTTACATCTTTTGCCATACAAGACAATGACTCTACATATAATGCTATCAGAGTATGTGCATACAGGTGTGGATAACTGTCCAGCCAACCACAGACAAAATTAAGAAAAATGTGTAGACCTAGGCCTAGGCTAGCCATATATAGAAGCAAAAAGTAAGCTCAGAAAGTGAAATACATCCAAGAGTCAAGAAACAGGATCTGAACCCTTTTTTCTGCTTCTTTTCATATGTTTATGATTTCATTTGCTTACTTGGAGCCAAAAAAAAAAAAGATCCCAACAGCAGATGCATACTTCTGCAAGCCACATGCACAGAATTTCAGACTGTCAGAGCATAAAAGATCTCCACAGGCTGCTATTGCAACCGCTTCCCTTCAGAGTGGAGAGAATGCGAGAAGCAGGGTGGTCAGGAAATAAATAAGACTTTAATATCAGAAATATCTCAGTGTTCATCTCAGCTAGTTCTTGACCGATCTGTACTTCCTCGTAGGCTTGTAAATTTGACAGAATGATGTTTCCTCACTATACTATGCTCATAACCAGTCCTGTCTTTAGGGTTGAGCCCACACTAAATTACTGGAAGTGAGAAGTGCCTTTCAAAATGTTTTACCCATGTTCTTTGAGAAAAATTCCTCACCTGCCATAGTCTAAGTGGCTGATCTCACTGTGTTGTAGCTGCTTAGTCCTGCAATCTGGCCTGTCCTGGATGGATTCCTTCATTCTCTTGGCCCACTTCCATCCAGAGTCCCAGGCAGGCACACGCATGAATTAAGGGACTGGAACAGAACACCTGCTAAGCCAGGTCAAAGGCTAACATATAGCTGCACACTGACCTAGCAGCAGAATGTTTGTGGAGAAAGGAGGTGAAAGAAAGCTAAGAGCTCATGGGGACAAAGCCTATAAGAGAATTCCCTTCATAGACCAGGAGAAGGGTAACCACTTAGACCAAGGCTGTTCACTGGGGGGCAGATATGATGAGTGGAATATAAGAGAGCAGATACCTCGATTCTCTATGAAAGATGGACAATAAATAGATAGTGGGAGTCATGTGTATTAAACCGACACATTTTTGTCTTTCTGTATCCCAAGGTTCTGGGTCACTTACATGAAAAACCACAACCTTGGGATAAACTAGGAGTACACAGCTTAGGGAAGCTGTGCACATCTGCAATCCCACAGTATTGTAAAGGTCGAAACAGGTGTATCTCCTGAGTTTCCCAGCCAGTCCACCTAGCCAAATCAGTGAGTTCCAGGAGAAGTAAGACCCTGTATTAAAAACTAACGTAGATCGCCATCAACCAAAGAATGGGTAAAGAAACTGAGGTTCCATTTACTCAACGGAATGCGATTCAGCTATTATAAACAAGGAAATCTTGAAATTTGCAGGCAAATGGGTGGAACTAGAAATGATCATCTTGAGTGAGGTAACCCAGACCCAGAAAGACACACATGGTATATAACTACTTATAAGTGGATATTAGCCCAATATAGATGTCCTTTCAGAGACTCCACTCAGTCGGGGATTGGGACAGATGCTGGGACTCAAAGCTGGACTCTGGGCAGAGCACTGAGATTTGTAGGGAAGAGTGGGGGGATGGAAGGTCTGGGAGGGAGCAGTAGCTCCACAGAGGGACCATCAAGCTGGCAGATCGGGACACAAAGGGGCCTGCACAAACTGATGCACCAGCCAAGGACAATGCATGCAGAGAACCTAGACCCCCTGTGCAGATGTAACCAATAGACAGCTGATTCTCCACGTGGAGGGGGAAGAGGGACTGGTGCTGAATCTCTGACATGCAGTCTGGTGCCCATGATTTGGTCACTGCCCCTTGGCAAGAAGGCCTAGCAGGCACACAGAGGAAGGGGATGCAGGCTATCCTGATGAGACTTAATAGGCTGTCACCAGAGAGTTGGGGTAGGAGGGCACCTCCATCGGAGGTCTAGGGGAAGGGAATAGCCAGAAGAGGGAGGGAAGGTGGGACTGGAAAGATAAGAGGAATAGGATAACAAGTGAGATGTAATGTGAATAAATTATAATAAATAAAATACACATTAAAAAAACAAGATGGGTGGCTCAGCAACTAAGACCACTGGCTACTCTTCTAGAGGATCTGAGATTGATTGCCCACACCCTTGTGGGATTTATAACCATATGTAACCCCAGTTCTAGGAGGTCAAATGCCCTTTCTGGTCTCCAAGGGCACTGTATGCATGTGGTGCACAGACATACAGGCAGGGATATGTACCTTCCCCATACACATAAAATAAAAAATAAAAATATATTATAAAAGTAATAAAAGTGGATGGCATCTGAGGACAAGGTCTAAGGTTGACCCCTGTTCCTTACATGCAGGCACACATACACCTCCCCACAATCAGAGATATGCGCGCATACACACACACACACACACACACACAAACACACACAGGCACACACATATGTGTGTTTATACACAATAGTGATTAAATTAATTAAATAAGAAAAAGAAAAGCAAGCGCAGTCAAGACTGTGTGTTCTGACAGGAATTCTAAGGGACTATCATGTGAACGAGAAATGGTACAGTAAGAAAAGGCCCAAAGTGGAAGTGCTTTATTGATCATCTTGAATATTGAAAGAGGCCATGGCTTAGGAAGATTCAGATGTTCCAAAAGTATTGAGGGACAAGAAAGAAACAGCAGTATAGGAGTTCCCAAGAAGTCCACCTGAGACCTTTCCCAACTTCCCTTTACAAAGTGATGTGCTCACACATGTGTCCAGAAGGAAGTGCTAAAGGCAACTGGGAGTTCAACCAAAGACTTCTCAGATGAATCAACTTGGAAGTCCTACAGCTGAGGCCTGTTTGCGCTCCAGGATTAAATGTGTCAGAGTATCATGGGTGTATGTGCACTTGAAGGAAATATCACATCAGAAAAAAAAAAAAAAGAAGTGAGACTGTGTAACAGAGGAACTGCCACTATGCCATGATAAAAAACAAACCAAGGCAACAGATAGTCCATACATCCCTTGACTACAGAGTTCATCACACTGCCACAGCCTAATTCAAAGTATTTGAATCTCAACAGAAAGCAGTGACATGAAGATGAGTGTGGTTGCCTAGCTGTGGAGATGAGTACCAGGACCAGCATGAAACAACGACTTTAGTATTCCATTCCAAAGTCCAAGAAGTCAATGGTCTCAATTTTTATCCTAAATTTGGAAGTTGTGGTGGAAAAGGTAAAAATAAATATACCATTCTCGTACAGGATTGAACTTCAAATTGGTTGAATGTTTACCTAAAAGGATTATTTGAAGAAAAAATATGTGGTTTGTTCTGTAAGAAAATTGGATTGCCCCTGCCCAGCCCTATAGGTACCCTGTTTGCACAAGAGTCGGTAATTATCACAGATTCACCAGGAGAGTGAGTCTGTGATCATTACGGAAAACAAAAAGCCTTGATATTTTAAACCCATCATCTTGTCATGTGAACAAGTTGATCTTGTAGTAAAGATTTCTATGGGCTCCATATTTATAATTATAATATGTTAAGAAAAGACCTTTTCAAAATGGGTTGTGTATCCAATGATAATATACAATAGTAAATTACCTACAATTTCAACAAAATACCTTAGAAAGCATAGAATGCCAGTGGAATCATGGGCCAAGTTTTTCTTGTGACCATTGAAGTATTTTCTCTAAGGTCATAGAGTTGCAATTCTAATTTCCTTTCTCTTGTTATGATAAGATCCTCTGACCAAAAGTGACTAGAGAAGAAAAAGTTTTTTCTGTCTTGTTTTTTGTTTTTGTTTTTGTTTGCTTTTTGAGACTTCCAGATCATAATCAGGGCTCGAGTTCAAGCAGGAACCTGAAGTAAAATTCATGGAGAAATTCTGCTTGCTTTCTCACTCTTTGGCTCACTCAGACTCATGTTCAGCTAGTTCCCTTATACACCAGAAACACTTGCCCAGGAAATGATACTGCATCAATTATCAGTTAAGGCAATCCCTCACAGACACGCCCACAGACCAACCTGATAAAGACAAATACTCTATTGAGACTCTTTCTTTTTTTTCAGGTAACTCTACATTGTATCAAGTTGATAATTAACACTAACTGGGACAGGCACAGACAGAAGAGTAAAGCATGCAACACCATTTCAAACTTCAATATATAGAAACTGAAAGAGAAATATTTAAACTCTCTCCTTATAGAGTTACATTTGATAAGCTGAGTCTAGGGCTTTTGTGAACTACTTCAGTGTTGCTCAAGTGCCATTCCATCTCAAGTTTCCTCTTGAGTTTTATTGGAAAAGGATGGAGTAATGCGGTTTGGATATGAAAGGATGCCCCAGAATACTCCTGTTTTAACCACCCCAGGTGATGGCAATATTTTAGGAAGTTCTGGAAACTTTAGAAGATGGGATTGAGCTGGAAGAAGTGAGTCATTAGGCGTGGCCTCTTAAAGGCATCTTTTTTCTGACCACCCCTTCCTATCTATTATGAGGTAACTGATCTATGTGATAGAATCCAGCCAGGATATGCTTCCCCACCACAGGGACTTTAGATGGAAACCTCAGAAACTATGAGGGCAAAAAAGTAAATACTATATAAAGAAAAGTTAATATTTCACTTTTTTTAATATATGAGGAAGATCTTAACTAAAAAGATTAGTAGTCAAGAACTTGGTTTAGCAGCTCAGTGGCAGTGAGATAAATTATTGATAATTTGCTATTACTCTAGTTTACGGAAACTTTGTGACAATGAGACATTAAAGAGAGAGAGGAAGGGAGGGAAAGGAAGTGGGAGCCATGGGAGAATTCCAAAGCAATGAAGAGAAAGAGCAGGCAAACAGCCAGCCTGGGGCTACAGGAAATGCATTATGTCCGAGGAGTGGAAATTGAGCATAAAATGTACTTCTTGCCATTAATCACCTGTTGTGGATCAGGATAAAAAGAGAGAATTACATGTATCCTGTTATGCCTACAGGGACCCAAGATGGAGTGACTTTAGTGTCATAGTACAGAACCTGGAATGTTGAGTGGAAAAGAACTACTACAATGTAAACACTAAAACATAGATTTCCAGATCTGCAGGATTCTGTAGGTCTATCCAACCACTTAATTTCACATATGGAAATTTTGATATTATGTATCTTGACAAAGATACAGAGGTCTTTCTGCTAAAGCTAGAGTACAAGTATTTTGCTTGCTCTAGTCCACACTGCTTCTTAGCAGAGTACAGATTTGCCTTTGTTGGCATAAATAGACCAAAACTTGTGATTGCACCTATTTTGATGAGACACAGTTTTACTCATATCTTCTTTTATCTTGTAATGAACATCCATGTCACCCAAAGGCAGTTAACCGTTGCTGAATGTTAAGAGTGCTGATTATTTCCAAATGTCACTAACTCAATGAGACACATCAATATCAATTTTAAAGCGCTCTCTCTCTCTCTCTCTCTCTCTCTCTCTCTCTCTCTCTCTGTGTGTGTGTGTGTGTGTGTGTGTATGTGTGTGTGTGTGTGTATGTGTGTGTGTGTGTGTGTGTGTGTGTGTGTCTTATACAGATGTGTGGGGATATATTGGCCAATGTATGTGTAGGCTTTATCTCCTTCTAGCTTATGTCCTTGAGATGAGGTCTTTCAATATGCTGAGAACTAGGCTGGTGACCAGAAAGCTCCAACAATCCTCCTGTCGGTGCCCCACTATAGCATTAGGATTACAGGCCTTTGTGTAGTATGCCCAGATTTGTGTGTGTGTGTTCTGTGGATCCAAACTAAAGTCCTTACATTTGAATAGCAAGTACCCTTGCCTGTGAAGCTATCTCCACAGTTCCAAAACTGTTTATTTTAATTTGTACTCATAATTGAAAAAAATGTATGTGTTTATTGTGGACAATTTTTAAATAGTGATTAACAAAAGAAGATGAAAAAGAAGATGAAAATTATTCTCTTAGAAAATTATACTATTAGAAGCCAGCAATAATGCACAAATACTTTGTGGCCTTCTGTCCAATTCTTTTTTGATGAATCATCCTTTTGTTAATATAATACCTTTGTATAGAACTTCATACATGAACACAACATAGTTTAGCCTACTCACTCACCCCTAACTTCTCCCTCAATTCTTTCCAGATTCACCCCCATGCCTCATCTCCTCTCCACTTCATGTGCTCTTTTTCTTTTTTAATAACCCACCAAGCCCACTTTGTGTTGCACCTATACTCATAGATAGGGGGCCATTTCCTGGAGCACAGTTGACCAACCAGGGATCACATGCTTAAAGAAACTTTGTTCTATCACTCCTAGAAACTATAGACCACCAATAGTTCCTCAGCTAGGGACAGGCACTTGGGAGGCCGTCCCCATTCCATGCTAGAATGTTTGTTAACTGGATTGATTTTGTGTGGGTCTTGGTGATGCATTCAACTCTAGCATTTTTCCACTTCCCAATCTATTTTTTTTTACTCTAGTTATTTATCATTTGTCATCTTACTATTTGGAAAGAGAGAAAAGATGCAATTTCTTTTTTGAAAGCAAGGAAGCATTTTCATTAGATGATAGTAGAATATAGTCTGGAAAATGGTACCCAATAGCTCTTGTCTTTCAGTTCTGGTATGAATTACATCTCTCCATATCCAATCAACTTGTGGAAGGTCCACCTCTCAGACATTACTTTCCCTTTCTCTTCTTTCTTTTGGTTCCTTCCACTCTTTTTTTTTTAACCTCTTCTCTCCCTCTTAACTTTTTGCCACTACTTTCTATGGAAAGTCTGATTTTTCCTTTCCATAGACCTTAAAGTTGAGAAGCCTTCAAGTCTTCTGGTGTCTGATATTGAGATAAAGAGTAAAAAGAACAAAGGTGAACTTTAGATTGTCCAAGAGGGGAACACATAAAGTCACATGATTTTCCCCTAGTCCATTGTCATTATAGTAATAAATCTTACTTACAGATCAGGACATCTTTATCTGCCTGGCCATTGTCAATTAATATAAATTGTTCAGTGGTACACCATAATATCTTTTCATATTTCTATTGAATCATATATGTAAATGTTGATAATAAATCACATAACAGGCTTTTTATTCTTCCAGAAGACCGGAACTTTGCTACCAGTACTCATATGAGGAATCTCATGAGTGCCTATAGTCTAGGCATCTAGGTCTTCTGCTTGCAATGTCCTTGGTTGGTGCATCAGTTTGTTCAGGCCCCCTTGGGTCCAGATCTGCCAGCTTGATAGTCTCCTTGTGGAGCTCCTGACATCCCCCACCCTCCCACTGTCTTTCCATCCCCCAAATTTTCCCTACAATTCACAGCTCTTCACCCAGAGTCCAGCTGCATGTCCCAGTATCTTTCCCAATCCCCCACTAGGTGGAATCTCTCAGAGATCTATGTTGGGCTACCTCACTTAGGATAATCATTAAGTCAACTTTTAAAGTTAGCAAAAAAGTAATGAATTTTACTGTGGCATTCCCATACATGTGTGCCACTATATTCTGCTCTGATTGTCTCCCCCAAGGCTATCACCCAAGCCTCCTGTCCCCAAATGGATGTCCCTTAAGTTTTATGGCACATGTACTTGATTGTTCTCTGTCTCTTTCTCCTCCCATTAAGATCTTTTCCTCTATTATCATAATTCTCTTTCTAGTTTCATGACCTACATACAGACACATATAAGTGAGAATATATGCATGTACATGTGAATACACAGAAATGCATATAATGAAACTTGCAGTTCTTGACTTTCTAAGACTGGCTTATTTATCCTAGCATAGAGTTTTCCAGTTTAATCCATGTTCCTGCAAATGCCATGATTTCATTTTTTTTATGGCTGATTAAAATTCTACAATTTATATGTGCCTCTTTATCCTTTCATCTGTCAGTGGAGACCTAGGTTGGTTCCATATCTTAGCTATTGTAAACAGAGCACCAAAAAACATAGTTGTGCAAATATTACTGTCGCATTTTAAGTTAGATTCTTTCAAGTATACTACTTGTATACCTCAAGTAGGATAGAGTTGGATGTCCTCATACCTATATTTTCAATTTTTTGAGGAAAATTCCACAGCAGTTTCCACAGTGGTTGTACATGTTTACATCTCCAATGGTGGTGTATAAGGCTCTTCTTTCCCTAAAACATTTGCTAGAAATTTTTTGTTTGGTTGGTTGATTGGTTGGTTGGTTGGTTTTGTTTTTATAATAGTCATTCTGACTGGGGTGAGATGGAATGTCGAAGCAGTTTTAATCTTCATTCCCCTGATGACTAAGGATGCTCACCACTTTTCCAGGACTTGTAGACATTCAGATTTCATCTTTGAAAACTGTTGATTCTGTTAATTAGCTCATGTATTGATTGGAAGACTTATTTCATTGATGTTTAATTTCTGTTGCTTGCTGCACACTCTATATCTCAGTGCCTAAATGATAAATGGTTGGAAAAGATTTGCTCACATGCTGTATGCTGTTCTTCTCCCTGCAGACTGCTTCCTATACTGTACAGAAACATCTTGATTTCTAGTGATCCCATTTGTCAGTGCTTTGAGTAATTCCCTTACTACTAGAGTCCTTTTCAGATATTCCTTGCCTGTGTCTATATCTTGAGGCATTTTATTATGTTTCTCTCTAGCCATTTCAGATATTATATTAAATTTCAATTACTTTCAATCCCATGTAAGCAGGCCACAGGGACAAATATCTCTGTTTCCTGACTCCCTTGAAAATACAGCAATGTTGGAAGGTAGCAAAAGATTCCAAAGTCAGGGGAGGTCTCCTTAGCCTAGGAACTAAGACAATTAAAAGTTCAGGTAAAATACTTTCAGTATGTTCGTTCCACAGGGAACTTAGAAGACAGGGGTGGGATTGTTGAGAAATATCTAGGGGAAGAAGAGATACTTTTTTAGGGTAAATAATTGCCCTCTAGGGATCCTTAAGTTCTGAAATGCTATCAGCTCAGACTGGCAAAATAAAATCTCCACACCCAAGAAGAGGAAACACGTTTCTCCGAGGGCTTCCTAAGAGGTGAGCCACCTGTCCAGCCAAAGTGAGTCTTGTGCATGAGGCTAGCACTCAATGATTCCTTACAGGGCAAGTTCAGAGTAGGTAATAAGAGTACGTCGCCAAAGCCTTTAGGAAGCCAGCCTGGCTCTTTTAGCTTCTCCTGTGTTGTTCTCACTGATTGCAGTTAGAGAAGCTTTTTTAATTTCTCCAGTGACTTACTGATGAAACTCATTGGTTTCAGGCCACTGAAGAATCCATCTATGTCAGTTAAGCGCCAATTTACAGTTAAACAGCATGTTCTTTGTAGATAGGCATTTACAGAGTGGAATAGTATACATCAAAAGCTACTGTCTAGTCCTTGACACAATTGTCCTATGCTGGAGTAAGAAGGAATGGAGGAGATATGGGGTTGCTATAAGATCCAAGGGCAGATGTAGAACCCACCATCTCTAAAAGGCAAAATGGTGAATAATGTCAGCACTTGGAAGAATAATTCCTATAAATGAGGGAAAGTTTAACTCTTGATCTGGTGGAAAATGTATTGCTACTGGAATTTTCACCCTGGATTTTTATCAAGATTGAACTTTGGAAGGAGGACTTGGAGGACTAAAAGTACTTTGGCTTGATACAAGTTTTCTCATATTTAATTACATGGTCACATTCTTACTTCCTTGGTGTCTAGTTTTAACAACTGTAAGGGCCATTTATCTCCATCACCACAAACAGTTGTATATTCAGTCTGAATGCTTCACTAGGAAGTACAGGGACCCTTAATATTGTCTAACCTATCATTTTATTATCTATGCATAGAATGCAGGAAGGACTAATATTTTAATTTCACTTTCTTTGATGTTTCAAATTATAATGTATGTGGCTTAATTTATCACAGATCTTTAGGACTACAAGGTATCTTAATGCTTACTAAATCTAACACCTTCACTCTGCAGGTGAGTAATGCATACTTCAAATAGAGTAGCTAACCAGATGGAGTGTAGCTGGAATTTAATACAGGCTTACAAACAGGTCTTATCATACTGTAACTTCAAACATAGCTTCAAAGGAACAAAAACAGCAGTTGATTCTTGACTTGTACTTTACGTCTACCATATGAAGTATTTGTGCTGCTATATAAAGTGTATCTACGGTTGCTGGCATAGCCGGTCTGTCTTTAGTTCCTGGGATATCACTGAAGCTTCCTACATAGGAATATGACATGATGACTCACTCTCTCTATGCTCCCTGCCAGAAGGAGCTTCCAGAGGGAGGGTCCTCTTTTCATAACACCTGGAGCTCATGTTCCTACCGCTGACAAGGCCCTACCGCATCCTCACCAAACATTTATGAAGTTGAGGGAAATGGAACGAAATTCTTCTCTAACTGTCCAAAAGAGCTGGGAACAAGGTCATCTATCAAGAAAAACAGTATAATCATGGTCTAAAACCGACACCACAATGTTACTAGGATAAAAAGATTGTGAGTTCATGCTCTGTGCAAAGCATGGAGCTACACACTGTGTGGATGGACTCTAACTTAATTTCTGAAATATATTGCAGCAGGGAGCCTGTAATTATGTTTAGTCACTACAGTTTATTGCAGATCATTTTGATGACACGTTCTGTTAACTTTCTGACCTTAATAACTCTTGTTCCTACTGTCACTTGTCCTCATATTGGCGGACAGAATTAACCTCAGTATTCTAGGCTTTCTGAGTATAAGGATCACCCCCCCCCCCTTAAGATTTTACTGAGTACTTTGATGAAACAAATTCATGTTCATTAGTTGAATATATATTAAATGATGGATATATATGTATCATCTGATATATATTCCAAAACTCTGAGGAAGGCATATCATCATCCATCCATTTCAAATGAAAAGTCTGAAGTTATAGAGATCAATTGTTTTGCTCATGAACCGAGCAGACTGGAATTCAGATTTCCTAACTTCTCATTCAAAGCTTTGCCTGTTCTCCTGGGCAGGATATTTTCCTGAGTCTGCAATCCAAGATGCCCAGAAGTCTCCTTCTCTGAACAATATCTGCTCAAGGATGTTTCTGTCTCCCAGGCAGGCTGCCTTTATGTTGCTTGGTCCTTAGATGGATCTAAGACCAAGGCAGATCACTCATCCCTATCCCTCGGATTCCCTGTGCCTAAAATAAGATGAAGGAGATTCTGACTCTATGGTTCCTTTCATGTCCACACTTTTGACCATAGCTGGGAGGGAATCTGAACCATTCACATCAATCTGAAAAAGAGAATTCTGTCTGTGGCAACAAGTGGCCTAGGAGTGGTAATAAGATCAAACTGAGACACTCCCTCTGGCTGACTCAGAGGGCAAGTCCTGTGAACTGACAAGGGCTCCCTGGGCACCTCCCTAGATTCTGACCCTCTTCCCTAACCTCCACCACTGACAAGCCAAAGCCATGGTTCATGGTATCTATAGAGATACCTTCTGGCCAGAGGTATCTGCTTGATGAGTACGGAAATAAAATAAGAGAGGATAATGGAGTTACTTTGATCAAAGAATGTTATATATGTAAGTAAAACTGGAAAATAATAAATGAAGCATAAACTTGGGTTCAGTGCTGGGGAAAGGCAGAGACCTGTTCTATCTGCACTCCCTTCTCCCAGTCCCACAGTTAGGGAGGGCTCCTGCCACTGTCAGCAGACAGTGATATTAGGATGGAATTATGCTCCTCAGATCTCTCGTATTGGAAGATGTGGCTCTGCTCTGGTTGTCATCATCTTCATGCATTGCATCTTCCTCTGTTTTGCTGCAGTGACTTACATATACCGAAGTTATTGACCTCCACAGAATGCACCAAGGTCCAATTTTTAAATTTTCTTATTTTGTTCGGCGGAACTACTGGTGTTTTTAAATGCATACTTTATAGCAAAAGGAAGTATTTCACTCAGGTAAGTTGAAAAAAAGTTACATTTTCTTCCAAACCGTTTTTCCTCCCCCACCCATATTCCTACGCAAACCTTTCCACCCCTTGTACACTTCCCCGCTGCTTTCACATCACCTGTGCCCTGCCATCTCTCCCCCTTAAGGCATCCTCCCCCAGGGTCCCCTTTCTACACTCCTGGCTTTTACCAGTGGTTAAACACATGACACTAAAGATTCAAAGCTAGTAAACACAAAAGAGAAACAACATGTGGCATTTGTCTTTAGGGGCTTGTGTGGCCTCACTCATTATATTTTCTAACTTCATCCATTTAACTGAAATTTTACAATTTTATTTTTCTTCACAGATAAATATAATTTCAATATATATTGAATATATATATATTGAATATATATATATATATATTCAATTTTCATTATCCATTCATGTTAGCCTGGTACACTTTCTCAACTTAAGTAACTAATTACTCAACCAAGGCTCATAAAGGCAAATCCTAGTTGAACACAGTGGGTCACATACACACAAGCAAAATATATGAGGAGGCAGAGGGGCTTGGGAAGAAGAAATAATTTGATGGGTATGGAAACAGGATAAGAAATGATAGCAGGGGAGGATTTGGTTACAGAGTGCTATATATGTGAATGAAAATTTTAAAACAGTAAAAGAATAAATGAAGTATAGACTTAGCAAGATAAATACTTGTGAGAAAGAACTATGCATAAAGGTTGAAATTACAAACATATCTGATGCACTGACTTATACAAAGAACAGTCAGGCACCATAAAGTCAATGACCTAGCACAAACTCAGCTGAGAAAGGAGAATACACAGCAGTGGAAAAGCCAAGACCTTTCCAAGCCCTTTAGACTCAGTATCAATATGAGCGCTGTTCTCCAAAAGCCCTCAACAGCTACTCGTTCATTACTTACTTAAAGAATGCACTATATAGATTGCATACTTTTAAAATATAAGGAATCATATCTCAAGATTAAAATTTAGTTAACCAACTTGTAACCTTGTATTTTTCCATAATACTTAGCACAAGTATATTTTAAGTATATTTATTTTTAATTTTAAAAATTAATCTCTATATCCATTAATTATAAGGTCCAAGAGAGAAAGACCTATGCCTCTGTCTTTGTGTTCACAGATAGGTAGACTTCCTGGAAAAAGCAGCTCGTTAACAGATGTCCGGTCCAGGGACATAAACCTCATCAACACAGATTCACGAAATGAAGAGCATGTGAGAGGATTGCATGCAAGGCCATGATCTAGACCTGCAGAAGCATGAATAACAGTACAACTGGGATGAAGGAAATGATGCTAAAAATCAATAAGGCATCCTTATTCTTCCTGTACATTTGATGGGAAGACATGAGCACTGCTACCTCACATTGTAGAACACATTCCTGCCCTGTTTACTTTCATTACTAAATTCTCAGTGTCCAGGCCCTTCCCCCCCTTTTTCTCAGATTTTTATTTTCCCTTACCTCTGTGATACTATGCTCTTTTCCTCTTCCCCTTGTATGGATCATCTTTCCCTCTACATTGATTGATCGCTTACAACTGTTATGGCACAAGGTGCTATCAGGGGTATTAACCTTCAGAAACATATGCTGAGTGTGAGAAGTCAATTCTTCCTTCCTCCTTTTGTTATCTGATTGCTTGTTTGAGACAGAAATTTATATGGTGCCTCCCGGCCTCAAACTCTTTGTAGCTCAGACTGTCGTTGAACTCTGATACTCTTGCCTCGAACTCCCACATGGGAGGATTACAGGCAAGTGCCACTATGCCTGTCTGTAGGTTATTCCCACCATCACCCTTTTTTTTTCTTTTTCCTTATTTTATCAGGGGGGTCATTTCAATGTCTTCATTATTTCCTCCTGTAACCACCTAGGTTAAAGAACCAAGCTATGTTCCCGTGCTAGTTCCAATTCTAGTGTAGGACTTAATACAACACCTATAATGATATTTTTACTTGACTATTCTTGATTCTACTCCGTCTACTCCTGGCCAACTGGCCTAACTTCTCTATGAGAGAAAACGTGACCTGGGTGAGTGAGTTTATCCTCATGGGTCTCTCCAGTGACAAGCACATCCAAGCTGGACTCTTTGTCCTCTTCGGGGCCACCTACCTGCTGACCCTGCTGGGCAATGGGCTCATTGTCCTCCTCATAGCACTGGACCCACGACTCCACCTGCCCATGTACTTCTTCCTCTGCCATCTGTCAGTGGTGGACATCTGCTACACCTCCAGTGGGGTCCCCCAGATGCTGGCACACTTCCTCATGGAGAAGAAAACCATCTCGTTTGCTCTATGTGGGACCCAGCTCTTCTTTGCTCTGACTCTTGGGGGAACTGAGTTCCTGCTGCTGGCTGCCATGGCCTATGACCGTTACGTGGCTGTCTGTGATCCACTACGGTACACAGTGGTGATGAGCCCAAGGCTCTGCATGCTTCTAGCAAGCGTCTCTTGGTTTGTGGGTGTGGTCAATTCTGCTGTGGAGACAGCAGTCACCATGCGCCTTCCCACCTGTGGACACAATGTGCTCAACCATGTGGCCTGTGAGACATTGGCCCTTGTCCGGCTGGCTTGTGTGGACATCACCCTCAACCAGGTGGTGATACTGGCCTCTAGTGTGGTGGTGCTGCTGGTGCCCTGCTGCCTGGTCTCTCTGTCCTATGCCCACATTGTGGCTGCCATCTTGAAGATCCGCTCCACTCAGGGACGCCGCAAAGCCTTTGAGACCTGTGCCTCCCACCTGACTGTGGTCTCCATGTCTTATGGGATGGCCCTCTTTACCTATATGCAGCCCCGTTCCACGGCCTCTGCCGAGCAGGACAAGGTGGTGGTCCTCTTCTACGCTGTGGTCACTCCCATGCTGAATCCTCTCATCTACAGCCTGAGGAACAAGGATGTGAAGGCTGCCTTGAGTCGAGTTCTGTTGAAGAGCTTTGAATCAAAGAATTAGGAGGCACATTTCAAAAGGAAAGGTGCCCTTCTGAAGACTGTGATCACACTTAATGGGCAGGTCATATGTGTGGCACACAGCAATGTCTATCACTGACTCCTGGCCATCACTGGGTGTGAGCCATTCATATGACCTGCCCTTAAGTATACCGTATATATGTGCAAGAGAATAGTTACCAGGGCCTGCACAATGGTCCTTTGAGGTAATGCTCCTCTGGTTTTTACTTTGGCCCCTACTTTAATTCTAGGAAACAAATTACAGCACCATTAAGATATAAATTCCATGCAGAAAGTTAAATGAAATATGTGCATTTTCTTAACAGAAAGGAAGAGAGAAAACAGAATAGCAGTGTGTATGAACCAGAAAGGAAACCTGGTTCAGACATCAGAGCAATGCGCACAATTTATTTTGTCAACACTCTAGTTCTGGAATGACATCATCTCTAGTCCTCACAGAGATGGCTCCGTGAGTTAAGGTATCTGCCATCAAGCCTGATGACCTGTGTTTGACCCACAAGATAAAAGAAAAGGCCTGACTCACAAGTTATCCTCTGGCTTCCACAAACCGCACTCTCACCTGCCCCAACATGCACACACACACACACACACACACACACACACACACACACACAAATAAACAATGTGAGTCTACATTCTTCCTAAAATCTGTAAATACGTACCTAACTTTTCCTCAGTCTATGAGAAAAGAAAACTCTACAAGTTTCAAACTTGTCTGTGACTGAGGAATTAAATAGGCTTTAGGTCAGAAGCACAGAAGATGAGCTGAGAGTAGAAGTCAGGCAGTAAAACACATGCAGGGCAAGTGTGAGAAGCTGAGATGGAGGCCCACAACCAACATCAAATGATGGGTGTGGTGCCTGAAGAGATGCCTCAGAAGTTAAAACCCCTTGCTTCTCTCACAGGGACCTTGTGTACCCACAAGGCAGCTAACAGCTGTCTGTAACCCCAGTTCCAAAGGATCTCACACTCTCTTCCGGAATCTGTGGGCACCAGGTACACACATGGTATACATACATACATACATACATACATACATACATATATACATACATACACACATACAGGCAAAATGCCCATACACATAAAACAAAAGTGATATAAATAAGTATTTTTTAAAAACATTTTTTTAAATTGGTGTGGTAGAATACACTTGTAATTCAGGGGGGTACAGAAAGAGTAAGCCTCCTGGTGCTTACTAGCCACACAGAACAGCCAAAGGAGCTGCCTTTCTCTTTGTCCTCTGGCTTCCATACACTTGCACATGTCTTCACACACAGTACATGTGAGAGTGAGAGTGCAGGCACATGCAGACACACATGTGCATGTACACACACACACACACAGAGAGAGAGAGAGAGAGAGAGAGAGAGAGAGAGAGAGAGAGAGAGAGAAGCCAGTCACAGTCATGATTCTCACTTCTCTGAGCATGTACAAGTCCTGCAGGCATCACTCTCCTTCTATCTCTTTCCAAACTGCAGAGAGAGCAAATGGCAGGTTGGCAAGTTACATATTAAAGACCTCAGATAATGTCTAACAATGGTGTCTAACCATACCTTCTTGTGATGTGGAGGGCCTTCCTCCCAGCCCCAAGATGCCAGAATAATGATTCGTGCTACTCAAAATGTTATTTACAAATACTTTGGCCATATTGCTTGGATTTTCTCTATCTCATAGCTTAAAATACATTTTGCTAATCTAAATATTGCCACATGGAAGGTTACTTGTGTCCAGGTACGATGCATCTGTCTTCCACATTTCTTGCTAATTGAATCTCCTGCAACCAGGCTCTATCCCAGAATCCTTTCTGCCTGCTGGATGTCCAGCCTCCCATTTCCTGCCTAAGCTATATGCCATCAGATTTGTTGACAAGTGAAGCTTCCACACAGACATAAAATGTGCCTCAACACTCCAGCTCAAGAATACATTTAGAGCACACACTTGACCATAAGTCTACACTACACATAATCAGAGGTGAGCCAAGGTGTTAAATAAGGAAAGAACTCTGTTTCTCCATCAGAAACAACTTAACAAAACACCAAAAATGAGTGAGTTCCAATCACCCTAGAAGATAAAACAGTGATGATCAGATCCTAACAAATGTTTAAAGCAAAAATTTAAAAAAACATAATCAAATACCACTTAACAAAGTATAATAGATCACTTATCTTTCCAACAAGACTAAACAAACACTGCAGCACAATTTTAGAACAACTCAAACTTTTGTTCCATGCATCTGGAACAGGTTGAGCAAAAGAGCAGGAGAAAACAGAGCAGATATTAAGTTTCTAGTGAAACTTTTTGTTTCTTTGGCATTCAGCATCCTCACAATGTCATACAATTTTATGTCTTTCCACCCTTAACCCATTTTTATCACACCCACAACAAAACACCGTTCCAAGTGTTCTATGCCACTCCTCCTCCCAGCTCCTGAAACCACTGCAATGCTCTCCACCTATGGACCTGTCAACTGTGAGTGTTTCAAATAAATGCAATTCTAAAAGATGTGCCCTGTTGGGTGTGGATTTCTCACTTAGCAGAATTTATTTTGTGCTTTGTCCCTGTGGTAATATGAGTCATTTTACTTCTTTCTGGCTGAATGAGAAACAAATCCATGCTAGAAAAGACGGCTCAGCTGCTACAGGCTAAGACTCACAACAAAAATGACAAAAATGAACCCATGTAATGTCAGCCATCAGATTCTTGACATAGGTCAAAAAAGACAGCCAGCCTCTTTAGCAAATGCTGCTGGGAAATTGTGGGATATGCGTAGAAAACTGAAACTATATCCTTATCACTTACCTACTGCAACGTCAATCCAAAATAGATCAGAAACCTTAATGTAAGATCCAAAATTTTGAGACACCATTGGTATCATATGAAGAATTAGGTCACGTGGTCTAGATAAAGCTCTCGCCCTGTTCTAACTTAGAACATAACACTGGTACCAACCAGCATCCCTATTCTCTAAGCCTCATCCAGTTGCCTCTTTTTCTAAACAAAAGAAGTTCAAAGAGTTTTCTCAAGTTGCTTCCAGTTTTTTTTTTAAATGTCTCTATAATTCTCATTTGTCCTTATCAATGGAAAAAGTTTTGGTGACTACACTGGATACTGGGGAGCCACATTTGTGGCTGACGCTTGCTGAAAAAGAATTATACTCTGGGGGAAGCCTTAAGCCCAGTTAACTTGGCAGCTGATATTCTGTGGGAGCCTGTTTCTAGTCTTAACCAATGCTACAGAGGAAGAAGAGTGGTGTAAAGTAGAACCAACTACTCCATCCTTTACCATTCACAGCCACACTGACCCCATCTTCTAACCCTGCTTGCATTTATAATGTGTATGGGAAAGTATGCATGCCATATATTGTTACACATATAAAAATAAATGTATAAATACAACCTGCTGAGTCTCTTTAGTGTTGCTTATATGCTTATGCATTTAAGGCTGACCACTTTTGATTGGACAATCTATCAGATAACCCATTTCTGGAAGAGACACTTTTTTTCCTCGCCTGGAGTTCTTCATCTAGGGGTCGTAAGAGTGCCCCAATCCACACCAACATGTCAACTGATGTTGACATTATATGCTTGCCAAAACAAGACCTGAAAATTGACACTGCCAATTGACATGTCAACGTGTAATGCAAATTTAACTACACTTTCTACCCTTTAAATACATTTTTTTTCTTAATTAAATTTCTTCATAGATAATTTAATGAATGTTCTAATACATCCTAATTATTCTCAGCCTTCTCTTATTTTCTTCCAACCGCTGTTCAACCTCCTTTTCTCTAAAAATGCCATTCTCACAGTCATGTCTTCATGGTTTATTTTGTGACCCATTGAGTTTAACAAGGGCCATCTGAGTAGTCATGAGTTTAGAACCATCCATCAGAACCTGGTGAGCTTTCCAAGGATGACTGAAGACAATGGCTATCCCTCACCCAGAATCTATCAGTAACCAACAGTTCAGCAGGTAGAAAAGGGGCATCATTGGTCCTTCCCTCATCAATGAATGGCTGCCAGGCCCACTTTTGTTCAGGCCCAGTTCAGGCATCTGCAGCTGCTTTGAATTAATTATTGTAATGATTGTGTGGTGCCCAGAAGATGTGTACTTTCTTAAGCCCTTTAAAAGCCACTCAGTTTCTCAAAGATAGTTTACTAATGCTAGATATTAAAATAGCAAGTTAATTTCTTAATACTACTGTATCATTATATGAGGCCAAATGCAAGGATTTTTTTTCATCTCATTTGTATACATATTTGATAATATATATCTGTGTCTTTGTTTTAGACATTTATACATATTGATAATCAAAGAAGAAGAAAATAGAAATTATGATCTTATTTAGCCAGAGGTAATCAATAGATCCTTTCTGGACACCACTGCTTTTCTGCATTTGAGTTTTTTAATAGTTATCCAATTGTTTGGACATATTTTCTACCATTTTCCCACCTATATTTTTCATATAGTTACATAACTGTCATTAAATTTTATGAAAAAGTAGATAAGATACATTTTTATAAGCAAAGAAGCATTTTAATTATACTCAGTCATATTTATTCTGGAAAGAATACATAATAGTTCTCTTTTATCTTTTGTAAAGTTCCATCATCTTACACAAGAGATGCCTTTTGGAGTCCAGATTCTCAGCATCATTCTTTTTCCCTCTTCTCCCTCGTGATGTTGTTCAATCTCTTTTTTATTTTTGCTTTCCCTCTTTCTCTTGGCTACAGTTCTCAATTGTAATTTCCATAGTCCTTGAGGCCTTACAGTCCTCTGGGGCCCTAAGTAGAGGGGTGGAAGGAACAGAGATGAACTTGAGATTGTTTGAAGGGAAAGAAGTAAAACAACAGTATTCAGGTCTGCTGTCATTAAAATGATTATCATGCATATCATGAAAGTATTACCATTTTATGCTGACCAATTACTATTGAAAGCTTTTCATGGATAGCACAATGTCTGTTTTATTCTTCTCACCTCACTAAAACTTTAGGCTCCATTTCCACACTGGATTGGTAAATACTGGAAAGAAAAAATCCATATCCATCGCTGCTTCTACTTCTCCTAAAAATACCATAGAGATGGAAAGCTGTGGAAGGTGCCCAAACTTTGGAAGCTCAATGGCCACAAAAACAGAAAAATGAGATCAGACTAAGCAGAGAAAGCACAGCATATTGGACAGATGATATATGAGACCACCAAGGAGATCAAGAACAACTTAGTGACTGTGGACTTGGGATTTGTCTATGGCTTTCCAGGCCATGGTTATGACAGTTCTACTGTGTTGCACATACTTCCCACACAATGATCACCAACTGTTGTGTTGTAAGGAGGGAAAAAGGAGGCAATGTTAATCATATTCCTCTAAAAGACATACAGGGATCTCAGATTTTAGTAATACTTTACTGCTCAATTATTTTTCTATTCTTCTCACCAGATCAAGGGGGGAAATCCTTTATCCAGATTCCTGCCAAAAGTTTCCAAGTCTAAAAGGAACTATAGATAGTCTCATTAGCCTAGAAACTAGAAGGACAATTAAAAGTTGAGTTAAGATGCTTTCAAAATGTTGATCCCACAGGGACCTTTAGAAGGGAAGCCGGGTAACAGAAATGCCACTGAAGGAACGGTGTAAAAGAACACACCAAGAGTAAGTAATTGCCCTCTGGAGATTCCCAAGCTCTGAAAAGTTATCAGCTCAAACAAAGTAAAAAACCCCATGCCTAAGAAGACAAAGGATAAGTTCCTCAAGGACTCCCTTCGAGATGAGCCACATGCCCCGGCCGAAATGAGTCCTTTACGTGAGGTACGTACTCTGCTTTGGTGATTCGCCCACAGGGAAAGTTCAGAGGAGGTAGTGAGATGATGGAATCCAAACCTTTGGGAGCATCCCCGGATGGCTTTTGTAACCTCTGGTGCATTGTTCTTTTTGGCAGCAGCCGGACATGTTTAAAATCATGACTTAGATAACGTAAGTCACTCCACAGAGCCCTCCTTTGCAGTAAGTCATCCGATAAGCAGTACATCTGCACTTCTCTAAATACCACAGATAAACACTCTTGGAACGAAATAGTGGAACCCAAAGGCTATTTTCTTGGCTTTGAAATGTCTGTATTGTTGGAGTGAAAGTGGTTGGACAAGGGATGGTACTGGTAGATTATCCAAAGGATGATGTGGAACGCATCTTTTCCAAAAGGAAAGATAGTAGATATTCTCACTGTCAAATGCCAAAAGCATAATTTTTAAGGAACTAAGGCAGGTTAATCCTGATCTGCTTCTTAAAAAGTAAGTGAACATCATACTTTAGGAATGATGAGAGATAAACTTTGGAAAGAGGCCTATGTATCAGAGGACAATGAGTGTTTCATTCTTGGCCCAACTGGTTTTCCTAGTTCTAATGATATGCCCCTTTATCAATTATTCCTTTGGCCTTTGGTCTTTAAGACAAGAAATTCCACTTATTGAACACTCCCCACTCCAAAAAAATGTGTAACCTAAATCCTATGACAGAAAAACTAAGTGACCCTTCTTTTTAAATTCATTTTTATTTATTATTTATTTATGTGGTCATACACCTGAAAACAGCATACAAATGGAAGTCAAAGGACAACTTGCAGGAGTTGGTTCTCTCCTATCATATAGGTCACCTCCAGTTTTGAGAAGCAAAGACCACTTGTTTCTTTACTTCTGCTTTATAACATCTATGTTTCTACTGCCTGGGGACACAGCCAGGACCTGACTTAGGTTACTGAAGGAATGTGGGATTTCCTCTAATAAGGTCATAGTAGCACAACCTTGCCATCCTTTCTGTATGTGTAAGTTTCTGGAAACAGAGCACTCATCTGTTGACCCCTATAATCTCTGCTTCTGTCACTAGTGAGGTACACAGTATATGTTTATTAAATTCAGAAAGGTGAAATGAACTCACTCAGAACAGTGCCATCTATCCACAGAGTTGGTCCTCATATAAAACCAACCTCGAACATTACTAAAACAAATGGATGGGGAGTTCATACAGCAATGGAGCTGATGCTACATATACAGAGATTCTGCCTTGGCTCCTGAGATGTGTTACAAAGGGAGATTGCAATTAAGTTTAGTCCTTAGGAGTTATTATAGATCATCTTGTGCCCCTCCCTCATCCTGTTAACTTTCTGATCTTTTGTATACCTCACCAACCCTTGTCCTCATGCTAGTGACCTGGGAACGGTAACAAGTCCAAACTGGACTACTCCCTCTGTTGACTCAGCAGACGGCCTCTGGACTGTTACAGTACTCCAAATTCCAACTGGCACCTCTCTAAGACTGACCCTATCCCCTAACCTTCACTTGGAATCCAAAGCCACTTGCTACCCTTCAGAGTTGCCACTGTGACTACTTTCTGGTCACTGCAGCATCAAAGGCAAAGGGAGGCCAGAACAGCCAGCACTGCCTAAGAGCACTCTACTCTCCCACTTCAACAATTAGGCGAACTCTAACCACTGTTTCCAGCCAGGAGAAATGAGTACAGAATTGTGCTTTTCAGAACTCTCATGTTTCATGTGGTGGCTATACTCTAGCTGTATTAATGATAATATATAGCATTTATATTAATGAGCTATATATGCATGAACTGGTTCATTAACTTCTTTTTTATTTATTTTTTTAATTTTATTTTATTAATTTATTCATATTACATCTCAATGGTTATCCCCTCCCTTGTATCCTCCCATTCCTCCCTCCCTCCCATTTTCCCCTTACTCCCCTCCCCTATGACTGTGACTGAGGGGAACCTCCTCCTCCTGTATATGCTCATAGGGTATCAAGTCTCTTCTTGGTAAAGAATACACCAAAGCTCTCCTCCCTTTATTTCCTACTTGATGCTGTAGAATCACTGAGTTTCACAGAGTCTTAGTGTAGAAAGATAAGATGTCCTAAAGGCTGACTGAAAGCTTGAAACTTGCTATAGTCAATAAATTCTTCAATAAATGAAGAATTTGCCCATTTGCAAACATGCCTATCAAATATTTTGAGTAAAGGATTCATACCTAGAGATTATACTGTTAGTAAGAAGGCTGAGAGCATTTAATTGGATTTTTTTCAGGAACCAGTCAGCCATGATGGACCATAGACAGTCTAATGCAAACTCAGATGAGAAAGGAGAATTTGCAACAGTGAAAAGATTGAGCACTTTCTCATTGCTTCATGCCTGATGTCAGTATGTCTGCCTCCCATTGTTCATCGAAATCTCCTAGCACAACACTCTTTCAGCACCGCCTTAAATACCCAAATAAATACTCAAAACTTACTATACAAGTCCCATGCTATGAAGACATAAGGAACAGCCACAATGATATTTACAAAGGCTAAAATTTAATTACCCAAGTACTGACCTTGTGCCTTTCATAGCACTTTACACATTTTAATTATTATTTTTTCTTTAAATTAATCTCTGTATCCCTGGTTGAATTATAAGAACCAAGAGAGCAGGACTGGTGATGCTGCCTCTTTTTTCTCATAGACAGGAACTCCACACCACTCCCAGCATACAGGAAATACCAATCTCAAAGAGAGAAGCCTACTCGGAGTTGATGATTGCACTGAGGAGGATGTGAGGGGATTCTCTCTACACTATCACTTACATTCAAGCTTATTGGGAGCAAGAAGAGAAAAAGAATGGATGCTTACAAAATCACACAGGGAATGCTGGAGCATCCCTTTTATGCTCAGTGGTACCTCTAAAACTTCAGATGCTACTATCAGACATTGAAGAATCTACCCTTCTTTCCTGTTTCCCTATTTTCATTAACATCCTTCACACTTTCATATGTTCCTTCCTGAGTTTTTACTTTTTCTTTACTCTCATTTTTAAATAGTCTATTCTCTTCCTCATAATCCAGTTGATTTGTTCTCTTTCTTTCTAAATCATCAGATTATTCCCTATATTGTCTCAATTTACAGAGTGCCAGAAACCTTTAAAAGGCAATTAAAGTGGGGATTCTCCTCAGAATCCCAGGCACTTGTGCCAGCAACCACATCTTCCTTCCTCCATTATTTCAACTATGTCCTTCCCTAATTGCCTTGGTTTCAGCATCAGGCTGTGTCCCAGGTCCAGCTCCAATCCTAGCCTAGGACAAGACCTATGGTGACACCTATACTTGCCCTCCCTGACTTTTCTTCCCATACTCTTGGCCAGCTGTTCCAGATGCTCCATGAGGAGAGACAATGCAACCTGGGTGAGTGAGTTTATCCTCATGGGTCTCTCCAGTGACAAGCACATCCAAGCTGGACTCTTTGTCCTCTTCGGGGCCACCTACCTGCTGACCCTGCTGGGCAATGGGCTCATTGTCCTCCTCATAGCACTGGACCCACGACTCCACCTGCCCATGTACTTCTTCCTCTGCCATCTGTCAGTGGTGGACATCTGCTACACCTCCAGTGGGGTCCCCCAGATGCTGGCACACTTCCTCATGGAGAAGAAAACCATCTCATTTGCTCTATGTGGGACCCAGCACTTCTTTACTCTGGCCGTAGGAGGAACTGAGTTCCTGCTGCTGGCTGCCATGGCCTATGACCGTTATGTGGCTGTCTGTGATCCACTACGGTACACAGTGGTGATGAGCCCAAGGCTCTGCATGCTTCTAGCAAGTGTCTCTTGGTTTGTGGGTGTGGTCAATTCTGCTGTGGAGACAGCAGTCACCATGCGCCTTCCCACCTGTGGACACAATGTGCTCAACCATGTGGCCTGTGAGACACTGGCCCTTGTCCGGCTGGCTTGTGTGGACATCACCCTCAACCAGGTGGTGATACTGGCCTCTAGTGTGGTGGTGCTGCTGGTGCCCTGCTGCCTGGTCTCTCTGTCCTATGCCCACATTGTGGCTGCCATCTTGAAGATCCGCTCCACTCAGGGACGCCGCAAAGCCTTCGGGACCTGTGCCTCCCACCTGACTGTGGTATCCATGTCTTATGGGATGGCCCTCTTCACACACATGGAGCCCACCTCCACCGCCTCTGCCGAGCAGGACAAGGTGGTAGTGGTTTTCTACGCTGTGGTCACTCCCATGCTGAATCCTCTCATCTGCAGCCTGAGGAACAAAGATGTGAAGGCTGCCTTAAGTCGAGTTCTGATAAATAGATTGGAGTCAAAGAATTAGGAAGCAATTATATAACTAGGCCATATCTCCTTATAGTGGGAACTGGGGCATATAGCTCCTCATGGTGTACATATAAGTGTGCTGGAGTGTATAGTTCTTCGTGATACTCATAGTGTGTGCATGAGTGGGTGAACATTAACGTGTTTGGCATGAGTGTACACATGCACATAGGACCATGATATACACTATGCTCCTTTGAGTTAAAAGAGAATTAAGGTTTTAATTCTGGATTTCTTTTTCTTTCTTTCTTTCTTTGCCTGTCTTATTCCAAAAAAAGTGAATGAAACAGCTTTAAAATGATCTAATCTATAAAAAATAAAAATAAATAAATGAAATATATTCATTTAGGAGAAATTACACAGCAGATACACTAATTAGAAAGGAAGATTACTCCAATTAGGTATGCACACAATTTATGTTAAGGAAATTACTTTGCTAAAATTTCCAAATATATAGAAGTCATACAGAAAGGAGGAATAAATAAGTGGTAAGTTATAAAATTTTCTGGGTTTATGTCATCTAATTGGCCTTAGGTCAGAGGAATAAACGTCATCTGATTCCCACTTGGAGCAGCCCATTTTAGTAGGGTGTAGAACTCAACACATCGGGAGCCAAACTCATCCTCATGACTCCCAGAGTTCTGGTGAGTAAGCTCTGGCCACGTGCAAGGCCCAAGGGCTTCATATGCTTTCTTTCCACTTCCAACTTGCAAGGGAGGCAAGTGGCAGGCCAGAAAAACACAAAATCGGGACCTCAAACTACATCTTTCTTATAATCAGCATATTCTCTTTCAAAACTTCTGGAAGATGTTCAAAAGTCATGGGTGATTATAAGGACACGCCACACATGATCATAGGTGAGCCAAGGTATGCGGAAAGGCAAGGATTCTTTCCTCATTAGAAATCGTTTGGTTCACCTCTTCTACTACTCACACGGGGGGTGGGGGGGAGGTGAGTATCTTCTAAACACCCTAGACAATTATGCAAAGAAGTGGTAGTTTGATTTTGACAATTCTTTCAAACAACTTTTTTGCTTGCTTTTTTCTAGACAGAGTTTCTCTGCGTAGTCTTGGCTGTTCTAGACTCACTTTGTAGACCAGGCTAGCCTCAAACTCATAGTGATCCTTCTGTCTCTGCTTCTCCAAGTACTGAGATTACAGACATGTGCCACCTTGCCAGTCTTTTAAAATTGACTTTTAAAATGCAAATTAAGTATCTCTCATTCGGGAGCTAGAGAGATAGCTTCACAGTGAAGAGCATTCGCTCTTCCTTAAGACCTTGGTTCTATTCCCAGCACACACAGAGTGGCTCACAACCATCTGCAATTCCACTCCTTGGAATCCAATGCCCTTTTCTGCTCTCTCCAGGCACTGCACACATGTAGTGCACAGACACATATGGGCAAAGCATCCATATGAATTTTATTTCTTTTAGAAAGAGAAAAATATTTTTATTCTGAGTATTACAGATCTCAAGTTTTTCATGTCTACAAAACAAATCAATCCATAAAATGAGCAATGCAAGTTTTATTCAACACATTCAAACCAGTCTCAAAAATTAAGTAGAAGAGAAACATCATACATTTCTATCAAATTTTTTAATGAAGACTAAAGTCACATAACACAGTTTATTATTTTTTCCATTTAATACATGGGTGTTTATCACAGAATCCTGCAGCCTCTATCTGTGTAACTTCAGAATATTGTCAACAATGACAAAACTAACTGGCATCCTATTCTCATTAAGCAACCATGCCCTTTCTTGGCCTTAGCATGATTTCTGTCTGTGGATTTGCCAGCTTTGTGCGTGTCATATAAGTAGATCTATAAAAGAACTACCTAGTCTTCCTCACTTATCCAGGTGTTTTTTAACTTGATCCTTGTAGTTTGTAACAGGGCGTTGTTCCTGTGTGTGGCTGAGTCACATTCAGCTGTGTGTATATATGACCAAACTTGTGTATCCAGTTATCATATGATATGGACATATAGTTCATACTTGTATAATATTTATATATTACATAACTGGTTAAAACATTGAAGATAATTGAATGCCCATGCCTAAAAGGGACATCTGTACCACTTATTCCAATGATCAGAGAACACTGTGGGAGCAGTGTGGGAGGAGAGAGGAGTGGGAATGGATAAACCAGAAAGGAATGGAGTATTGTGGGACACTGTCTTCCCAGCATGGCATGACCACTGTGCTCATGAACTCACAGTGGCTCTGATTATCTGAATCCATGCCCAACCCTGGAAACTTAACTTGGGGTGAGGGGGAATAGGTCACAAGTGTAGGAGGAGGACATGGAGGGACAGGGAAATGAGTATGATCAGGGTACATGATGTGAAATTTCCAAAGACTCAATAAAAATATTATGATAAAACATATGATAAACAAGCTTGAACACGGGTTCCTCAGAACTTGTCGGCACTCGGGCTTACCCAGTGTCTCAGCAGTACTCGCTTCCCTGGCACAGTGCCCCGGGTTCAGGTCTTAGAACCCACATGACATCTAACAATAGGCTGGAACTCTAGTTCCAAAGGACCTGATGCCCTCATCTGGACTCTGCAGGCACCAGGCGCACACATGGTGCACATACATACATGCAGGCAAACATTCGTGCACATGAAATAAAAATAATAAAAATCCTTTTAAAAAGTAGATAAAGCTATCAGCCTTTCTTTCAGAATGAGATCTTAACATAAGGAACTCCCAGAAGGATTCTTGTGGGTACTAAGATGGGGACCAGTAAGTGTCAAGGTGTTTTTAAGATGACCCTTTTTCCCTCATCAAACAGTTCTTTTACTTCTCCCAACTACATGTGTGAGGGAGTGGATCTGAAGAAGTGACTTTTCCACAGGATCTTAATTCAATCTGTCAATTCACCAACTCTGTTGTGAAAGCTGTCAAGGTCAAAATAGCCATGTCAGACCCTGATAACAAAGTTACAGCATCACCAACAAAGGAAGCCTCATGCATATTTACTTGATGAAAAATTCCATAACAATGCATGCAGCCAAAGTACAATCTTACAGTTAAAATCAGTTATATAAGGACACCTTGTCCCAAAACAGCTAGTTTTTGCAAACTTGCAAATCATCTCCACCCATGGTCAGTCACTGGTATGAATTTATTTCCTAGCAACAAGCAGTGTACATGTCAGCACCAAAAGTCCCTATAACCAATGAATGTTTGCTTTTTAAAAATAGATTCATGTTTTGCTTTTTAAATCCCTCCACTTGCCACGATCTCGCTGGATGTGCCCCTGATCCTCCAGCACATCCATATGCCAAATTGCACGGTCCTGTCATTCATTCCCATGTAAACATTTTTAAGAGCCTCACTAGGTGTTGTTATTTTAGTTCGATATTATACAGAAGCCTCTGTAGAGAAACTAGAGGGGAAGCAAGTAAAAGGGAGATGCACTAGGTTTTTAAAGGAGATCATTACAAGTCAGGAAAAAAGCTGCAGAACAGATGAGTTTTGTGAAGATGTTCCTTTACAGTTTTACCTACAGCCACAAAGAAGATTGGGTGTCCAGATGTGTGGGCGCCATACTCTCATTCTGACTATGGGATGGATGGTTCCCTTTACACATAAGACTGAAAGAGATTATATGATTGGCAAATTCAACCACAGGCCACTGTCTATTCTAAACAATTTTCTAGCCATTTTCCTATGTAACTTTATGACAATGCAAAGACTCATCCAACTCAGAGGAGGAGCATCTCAGCCACTAAGTTTTCCCAGATGTCCTTATCACCCCACGCCAAACCTTTCTGCTGCCTCCCATGAGACACTGAGACCCACCAGCCCTGCCCCATGAAGGACAACATAGTTGGTATTACAGGGAGAAACTAGATATCATGATCCAGACCCATTTGTGGCCCTTGTTTAATCTATTAAAAAATAAGCATGAACCCATCACTTCTGCTCTCTGATCCTTAGCTGCGTTATATTTTGAAGCAAACAGTGAGGTCAAACACATAACCCTGAAAGTCCTTTCTACCTTTATTCTTCCCTGTGGCTCTCATTTGGTATTGTCTTTATAAGAGAATGTCAGTGTATATTCTTGGCACTCAGTAAGGACATTTGAAGACCAAAGCCTGGTCCTGACTGTGCTGACAAAAAAGGAAAAAGAGAGAAAGAAAGAAAGAAAGAAAGAAAGAAAGAAAGAAAGAAAGAAAGA
>OU015744.1:79076150-79081150 GCA_907169655.1 Acomys percivali
AGAAAGAAAGAAAGAAAGAAAGAAAGAAAGAAAGAAAGAAAGAAAGAAAGAAAAAGAGGTGGCTAAAGCCATGGGCCACAGGGGTGGGAGCTCAGAAAATCAGCAGGTGGTGCTATGCGAAACCAGTTTCTAGTCTAGATCCCCAAACAGGGAACTCCTTTCAGCCACAGAGGAACTGTCAGGAGGAAGTGAGCAGGTGGAGGTTGACCCCAACTATTCTTCTGTCACCTCCACCCACCACTGGCTCCATCTTTTCACCCTGTTAGAAAGGCTTGGGTTACATACTTCTTTCTATCTCACTGGATTCTAAGAGCCACCTCTCATAACCCTAAAGCTAATCATGTTATTATATAACATTCTAAAGTTTGTGAAAGACTCATTCTTTATCTCGTTTGATACTCACTAGTTCTCACGTGATCTAGGATATTCCAGAACAGTAAATGAGAAATAGACCCATAGAAACAACACTGTGTAAAAGGTAAGATACCAGATTGGTTTCCCATAATTCACCATAAATCATTTAAACTCGGATAGCTTGAATGAAGAAAAACGACATTAGCTCCAAAGATTGTTTTCCTTCTCTAAAATGATCTCAAAATATATTCCCTTATTAAAAATCATGTTTTACAATAAATCAAAGCCTGCAAGTACGGTGGTCATTACAGTCAGTCCCAGCACTTTTGGTGTAAAGATGGAAGGAGCAGAGCAATTTTGAGGTCAGACCAGCCTACAAAGTGAGTTCCAGGCCAGCTGCAAGGGAAGGGAAGCTTCTGTCCACCCTCTGCCGAGAGAGGGAGAGAGAGAGAGAGAGAGAGAGAGAGAGAGAGAGAGAGAGAGAGAGAGAGAGAGAGAGAGATGGGAAGAAGGAGGAGGACAAAGAGAGAGGAAATGAAAGGAGCTATATTCATATCTGGCCTTAGGTTTTTACTGAACTGCTTTCCATAGAGGGTCATCTAGGCTTCTTGAGTTCTCAAAGCTTCTGGGTGAGTATGTGCGCAGCCAGTGTTGAGAGCACTGCTCTCTGGGGTTTGCCCAGGCCACCCCTATCTACTGGAGTTCCTTGTTCATTCTGAAACTTGAGTTACAGGAACCCAGAAGGGCTGTCTACCAGGCAGGATCTGTTCTGTATTTCTACCCTCTCTCCTTATTCTCAAAACAGCCATTCGCACTCCCTCCATCACATTTCAAACTGACAGGAGGTGACTATTGACATGAACTACAGATAAGGCCATACTCAGTGGCAGTGTGGTCATCTAGCACATCTGGCTCTAGGTTCAATCGCCAAGACTATGAGATGAAGTAAGGTGGGGAGCCGTTGAAATGGGAGCTAGTGGAACTTACTACAAACAAACGAAAAGACGTATTGCACAACCAGAAAAAAAAAAAGTCATCTTTATTCTTTGCTGAAAAACAGCAAACAAAACAATGAGATGTTTGGAGGGCAAACATGCCTTTGCTGTGACAGAGAGTTTACCCATAACACAGCCAAAGGATTTGAGCGGCACTCCCTTGCTGACTTCATCTGTGGGCACTGCTGGCTTCCAAATGTTGTCATTGAAAGTGATGTGCACATTCATCTTTTATTAATCACTTGACAATCAAACAAATGCCAACATTTCACCAAGGAGACAGCAAAAATCTCAAAACAACAAGAGATATAGTAGCAATTGATATAATGTCCTATATGCATCCCTGATCTTATCAGCAGAAGATCAAGCCTGATTAATCACTGGGAACCAAACAGGCGGTTTCCTATTGTCACTGACCTAGCCTGGATTATGGAGGAGCAAGAAGGACCTCTCTGTCTCTCTGCCTCTCTGCCTCTCTCTGCCTCTGCTTCTCCGCCTCTGTCATGTTCTGTGATCAGAAGGCAATTCCTAACCAGAGACTCAGAGGAAAAGCGCGCTTACCGTGTAAGCGTGGCCACCTAGAACCGACATAAAAGTGAAAGGATGGACTCAGCCGTACAAAATTGTCCTGCCCTCCCCACGCATGTTGTGATTCTTAGACACAAACACACACACACACACACACACACACACACACACACACACACACACACACACACACACTTAGAAATAAGACAACCCTCGAAGATACCATAAACAAGTTCATTCACGGACTCAACAAAAATTTTACCATGAAGCACACATTAGGAATGTTTGCATTTAACACTTCAGAGACGATCCCTGACTGCGAGGAACTTAGACGCTAGTGAAGAACATATTCTCATGCTTAGAGTTTTCTTCAGGGTACTTTGCTCAGTCCCAGACCAGGAGCTCTGACTCTGACTCGGTTCCCCTAACTCCTCGGGCAGACTGACCAACCTGCTCATGAGAGAAGTGCTATGATGTGGGTCAGCGAGTTCATGCTAACACATCGCTGCAGGGACAAGCACATCCAGGCTGGACCATGTACTGCTTAGACCCATGAACATGCCAGCTCTGCTCACCCTCCTCCTGCACCCTCGGCTCCCTCTTCTTCCTTTGCCATGTGTTGGCGGCGGCCATCTGCTGCATTTCCAGAGGAGTCCCCCATATGCAGGCACTCATGCTCCTGGAGAATAAGACCTTTTTATCCCTACAGAGAACCTAGACCTTCTTCTCACTCACTCATAGGAGACCATGTTTCTGCCGCATAACCATCGGGATGCCCCATGAATTGCACAGCAGTGATGATTCCAAGGTCCCTCATGGGCTTACGAGTATCTTTTGACATGTGGGTACATATGGATAATCCTGCCATGGAACCATAAAACATTACATTCGTGTCCGTAAGTGGATACAGTGTGTTGAACCCTGTGGCCAAAGTACATGTCACCCCACACACGTGCGCGCACACACACATACGCACACACACACAGAATGCCTCACTGACAAACACAGACATGCACATATGCACATACCAGGTTATCATGTAGGGCAATACAATAATGATGCAGCCAGTCAGTTAAGCCGAACAGTGGAGTAAGAAGCCAGGAATAGAAAGGAATTGCCTACACTCAAACACATATATTAAAGCAGAGAGAGAGAGAGAGAGAAAGAGAGAGAGAGAGAAAGAAAGAGAAGATAGAGAGAAAATATACTCTGACTTTGAAAGTCTGAATAATAATGGCACGTGCCTTGGAACCTTTTTTATAACCTTGCCCTTTTCATAATAAGATTCAAAATCAGTTTATGCCATCCAGAAATTTAAGGCACATATTTGCTGACTCAGTGGCGTCAGGATAATTGCCCTAATCATTTTTGTCATTGCCCTAAATATCAAGTTCTCCATCCACAATCAGTCAACCATTCAATCAAATTCTATGTTTAACAAATATCTTTTTTGTGTCTAGCCATGGCTCCTGTCATCACGCCCACTGCTGCCTATTGCTCCTGCGTGTTGCATGAATCACAGGACCTGGAAAACCATGCAAGTCTTAGAAACAAATTCCACATCAAGCTCCACTAAGGGCAGCACCCAGTGTCAGGTGCAACAAGACCCATGCCCTCCCACAGCTTAGATAGTGTGTGGAGAGATTAATGTCAAAATAAGTAAATAAATAAAACCAAATTCCACCATACTCCTGCGGTGCAGGGAGTACAGTTTTATAGTATCACTTAATGGCTTAACAAGAGGCAGCTAGAAACCCTTAGAAGCTAATGAAGTTCCATCAGAGAGGTGAGATATCCCTATGGTTTGACATGGAATTAAAAGAGGGGGAAAAAACAGGGTGAGTCTTGGGAAATGGTCAGCTTTCAGTAGGTGACTGAGTGGAGGGAGAAGGGTTGTCCCCATGGCAACACCCAAGTGAGGAAGCAGAGACCAGGAAGGATCTGCTGAGAGGGGAGGAAACCAGCTCAGTGAAGCTCTCAGTCTGAGGAGTTATGGGGAGGAGCTGGGGCTGCCGAGGGGGTATACATGGTAGAGCTGGGAAAACGAGGCCAAGGAATTTGCATTCTAGATTATGACTACAGAGCTTGTGATACAGGAGAAGTGCATCTACCACAGTAACTAAAAGCTGTCTTCTTCCATGCCTGTGGGACTTACAGGGACAGGACCTGTGGTGCATCATCTTTTATTATTAATCCGAGGCTCTATCCCCTGCTTTTAGGGACGCAATAAGTAAAACAATATTCAAGTTCATAATCTATAACTGCTTTAATTAGGATGGACTTCATAGAATGTGTAGGGTTTAGGGGAGGGTTCAGAGGCAAAAATATTAGTGAGCTGCAGCATATTGACGGAAAGTTTTTCAGAACAGAAAAAAAAAATGTAGAAGCGAAACTGAATCTTCACATTGACAGAGGTTCCACCGTCCACAAAGTAAGTGCCTTCTGCTTTCCAGTCTCACTTTTTGTTTTGTTGCATTAGCATAAGACAATGCCATGCCACCTGGGAAGCACTCTGAAAACTCAGCAAAAATAAACAGATAGCAACCATGTCTGGCCTGATGGCCTGCTTCTTCAGAAAGGCAGCTCCTGGCTAGACAAGTCCCAGCCAGGTGAGGCTGGTATTTGGTAACTGCTTTTCTGACACCTAATCACAGAGGAGTCTGGATCTCACCAGTTCCTACCCTGGGGAAGAGTTCTGAGCACTTTAATCGAGAACAAGCCAATAGATGATGGGCCCAAGTGCAAAATGCAGCATCTCTGGTCCTAGTGTAAGCAAAGGCATGGTCTCCTAAAGAGCAGTGAGGAGAAAGGCAAGAGAGGCTAGAATTGGGAAGTATTTACTGAATCTCTTAAAGACAAAGAAGAAGTCAAATGATCTTTCTTGACAGGCTTGATTAACATACAAACATTTTTCTCCCAGATTTCTGTCCACAATAAAATCTCCCCATTCAGCACTCTCCATTCCCCCTACCAAGGATCCCATTGTAGAAAGCAGGGGGTCTTAGCTGGAGCTACTGACAGACTTTGGGGTGTGTCTCCTCCTGGAGTTGTGTTTACAATTGTAGATCTCATGCACACTTAGCACACCATTAGGGAATTGCTTCTCACCCTGAGCCTCTACCA
>OU015744.1:79086150-79114362 GCA_907169655.1 Acomys percivali
CCTGTAGTCACCACTGGTTGCCTTGGCTCCTGGCCTCCTCCCTGTCCTTACCCACAGTCCCACACACTCCCTTCTGGAAATGTAAGATACGTGGTTGGCTTCTGCATCTGAGCCAAAACTTTAATAGGGAGGATGCTAAGGCAGTAGATAAAAGGTGTGCTCTCGGCTCAAATATGATGCAAATATCTCCTGGTCTTGGGTACCAAGGGGAACCAGCTGCTCATGATTTGCCTTCTCTGATTTTGCCTATATGCTGCCATGCTTAAAATAGCATCAGTGGGAAGGGATTTTTATTCTTGGTAACTAAGCATCATCCTTGCTATCTCATCTTTGGACTATATGACCACTCATCTTCCTATTAGGTGTAGATAAACAGGTAGGTAGGTAGGTTGGTTGGTAGGTAGGCAGGCAGACAGGCAAGCAGACAGACAGACAGACAGACAGACAGATGCATACATGCATAGATACATAGATGCATAGATATATGGTACAAGGAGATACATAGAAAAAATATAATGACACTAAAAACGTCTATCTTACCTGAGTTTCCCTGCCATACATCTACCTTCACTGATGAATAGCAACCCCTTCAAAGTCAATACCTTGGTCTACCTTTCTATCCATTCTACTTAAATTCCCTATTGTTTCTATGGTATAAGCGATTTATAATCATCTAAGCTTTTCTCTTTCGAGGGAGAAACTGTATTTCCTTGTGCTTGTAGGACTGAGTGCATCAGTTTCCTACTGGATATTGTTTGGACAGCACTTAGGTTCAAGAGGCTGTCCTCAGTCTTTACCAAGTGGCCAATGACTTACTTCATTAGACCAGCAGAGGGCAGTATGAGCAAGACCGAAACAACACAATCCTGGGAAAGTCAACCTAGCCTCCTTTGCCTGTAGTATTGACTGGAAACACATAGCTCTGTTACAGATTGCACAGCATTTCGGACTCCTTTGACTGAAATCAAGTCACAGCTCTTATCAACTGGGAAAGTGAGGTATCCCCAAAATCCCAAAAGTCAGGATTGATGTTCATGAAGGCCACCTTCGCTCTGCCACAAAGACTCAAGCGAGCCCCTGCCTATCAGCGCCAAGATTAAAGAGATCCCAATTACACCATATTGGAAAGTAAAACTACTTTGACATATCTGTCATCTCAGAGGATTGTTTTTTTCAATCATTTGTATGTGTGGCAAAGACACATACGATCTACTCTTTTAGAAAATAGTAAGTATATACTTTGGTATGACTAGCTGCTGTCACATGATTGTACGTTCAGCCTCCAGGACTGACGTGTTTAGCATGGCTGAAGTTTTGTACCCCATGACTAACAGCTTTCCCTCCATCCTTTTATCCTAGATCCCTGGCAACATCGCTCTACTTTTGACTTCTGAGAGTTTGATTATTTTAGGTACCACATGAAAACTCCTGCAGTGTTTGTCTTTCTATGTCTAGAGTTCTTTGCTTAATTTAATGTCTTCTAGAGGGTAATGTTCATTTATGTTGCTTCATATAGCAGTATTTTGGTTTTTTTAAGGCTGACTAATATTCTATAATGGTCATATATCATGTTTTCTTATCCATTTACTTATTAATATTTTCTTAGGTTGTCTCCATATCTTGGCTACTGTAACTGAGAGTGCAATGGACATGAAAATGCAGCTATCTCTGATTTATGATTTCACTTCCTATGGATATTTGCTGTTACAGTTTGGGTATGCTTGGTCCACACCAAAATTCATGATGGACCTTGGTTCAGAGGTCAGACATTCATTAAGAAAAAGTAACTCTTTCACATACATTTTCACTCTTTGTAGGACTGAGTTGATGTCCTTAAGAATCTAAGGTGACAGTGATGTCTCTCTGGTCTCCCTTGATGTGTGATTCTCTTCCACATACACCCATTTACCTTTCACTTTCCTCACATGACATTGTCCTTCACCAGAAGCTAAGCAGATGCCAGCACCATAATCCTGAGCTTCTAAATTTAGAGTCAGAATAAACCTTCTCTTTAGAAGTTGTCCAGCCTAAGGGATTTTGCTAGAGTAACAGAAACTGAACCAAGAAATAACATATATCAAGGAATGGAACTGTTAAATAATAATCTAATAGGTAATTCTCTCTCTCTCTCTCCCCCTCTCTCTCTCTCTCTCTCTCTCTCTCTCTCTCTCTCTCTCTCTCTCTCTGAACATCCATAATGTTTACCAAACTGGCTGCGCCAATTTACATCCCAACTAATGCACCTAGGAACTTGTTTTCTCTGTCCCCTCCCCAACATTTATCTCTTTTTGGTAACCACTAACAGGTGTGAGGTAATGCTTCTCCCAGGTTTGAATTTGCATTTCTCTGAAGCTGATGATGCTGGGCAGAGTTCATGCATTTCTCATCTGTGTGTATGCCACTCTTGAAAGTTATCTCCTCAGATCCTTTGCTCACGTTTAAATCAGGTTATTTGAGGGATGATTTTGTTATTGAGCTGGGTAATTCCCTTACCTTTCTTCTTCCTTAGTGAAGAAACCAGTCTTTCTATATTGTGTATTCTTGATACCGAGTCAAAGTTCAATTGCCTGAATGTGTGTAAACATGAGTGTGAGCTCTGTTGTGTCTCATTGGTCTATGTGTCGGGTTTTATTCCAGTACCGTCTTGTTTCCATTCTTTTGGGCTAGTTACTGGAAATGTATTGTGTGGCTTCTGTTTTGTATTTCTCTGATCTTCTGTGTCCATATAATCTTGTGTGCAATGATTTCATCCACTGTATTGATTGTTTCCATTGATGTACATGGGCTTTTTAGTCTGATATAATCCTCTTTCTCTATTTTAATTTTCCTTGTCTGTGCTTTCTGTGTGATGTCCTAAAGCTTAGATCACAAACTAATGTCAAGAACTATTAATTTATATTTACTTCTTAGAGTTTTATGATTTAAGACTTTAAACTTGAGCCAAGGCTATACAGAAAAATTCTGTCTCAAAAAAAACAAAAAACAAAAAAACAAAAAAAAAAAAACCCCAAAATCTGAAACTTGAGCATTTAACCTATTTTAAGTCAGTTTTATGTATCATGTAATATAATGGTCTGGCTTCATTTTTCAACCTGTGGATATCCAGTTTCCCCACTTTCCATAGAATCATTTATTGAGGAAATCATCTTTTCCCCGCTGTACAGTCTTGGAACTCTAGTCAAAATTCAGTTGACGACACATGTATAAACTTATATCTGAGCTTTTTGCTGTGTCTCATTGTCTTTATGTCTGGTTTTAAGTACCATATTGTATGCATTCCTTTTGGATGGTTACTGGAGATTTATTGTGTTCCTTCAGTGTTGCATTTCCTTGACTTTTGTGTTTGTATAATCTTGGGTGTGAATTCTGTATAGTCAAAGCAGAAATTATCTTTCCAGGTTCTACAAATTTGGGGTTCAAAGAAACTACACAAAAACAAACAACTAAACATCAATCCAGAGATGATGACCAATAAAACTTATCCCAGCACTTGAGAAGTAGAGGCAAGTAGATGAGAAGTCCATAGTCATTCGTAGCTCTACCGCCAGTTGAAAGTCAGCTTGAGCTACATGAGACCCTGTAGCAGGAGCAGAAACAAACAAAATATAAAAGTATTAATATATGAATAGGTATGAAGTCACAGGCTAGATGTGACATCATGCTCTACTTATAGGGAGCACAGCAGTGGCTCCCAGGGATGTAACGGGCCGTGGGGTAGAGGGACCATAGAACTCTGGGCAGCTCCATCATCAGCTGAGGTTGAGGTTGGTGAAAACTGCAGGTAACCTCAATGGAAAGAGCTTCAGGTGTGTCTCTGATGGTGAAAGGCTGCTAGAATCGGCAATGAGAGCCACCAGGGGCCTCGTGCTCCATGGTGCGCTGTGGGTGGGGGAGGGGCACTGCAGCTGAATACCTCTCTCTGGCCTTGAACGGTGATGATCTGATGACCACTAGCAAGGGTCAAAGACAGTAAATGCTCCCTATCCTTTTCTGTGTAGCCGTCCTAGCTTTTGGCCTCTGTTGCACAGCTGCAGCTTATTAGATTCTGGAACTCTCCCAGAACAACTGTTATCAGTAGGAATTTACTATGACCCTTAGTCTGCCATCTCGTTCCAAAAATATTTTCTGAGTGAAAATATATTCAAGTTAATCTACATTAAAAGATTTTTTGTTTAATACTTCAATGTATTCAAATTTATCTGTGGCTTTTTTCAAACATTCACACTTTTTTTTTTTAGAATATGATTTTATTATGAAAGCATCGCCTCAGAAAATTGGTCCAACTAATAATGTGAAAATTGTTATCCCCACAGCATACTATCAGCATGCACATCTGTATGCTTTAAGCATCTCTGGTTACTTATAGTGCCTAATTCAATGTAAATACTATGAAGCAGTGTGCTGGATTTGATTTTATTTTTTTAGGTAATAATGACAAGAAAAAGGTCCTTACATGTTCATTACAGACACAGTATTTGTTGTGCTTTCCAAGAGGTCAAACTACCACTGTGTGAAACTATGTTCTACAGTAAAAAGGGCAATTCGACTGAAATGATCTGGATATGCATTCTTAGATTGATTGATTGATTGATGATTGATTGATTGATTTTATATGTGTGCTTTATCTGCAGAAGAGGGCATCAAATCACATTATATATGGCTGTGAGCCACCATGTGGTTGTTGGGAATTGAACTCAGGACCTCTGGAAGAGCAGGTGGTACTCTTAACCACTGAGCCATCTCTCCAGCCCTGGATATGAATTCTTATCACTGTAAGTTTTTTATATTGTTTTCATTTGTTTATCTACCAAATAACATATTTATAGATGTTTGTTTGTGAATCAAGGGACTCCTCCCAGAACCATGCGTGTGCTAAGGAAGTATTCTAGTAGTAATCTATGTCCCTCACAGCCAACACAATATTTATAAGAACTTCTTTTTGCTGGGACCATTCTGGTCCTTGAGCCTATAGCAGTTGACCATCCAAGAAAATCTTAGCATTTATGAAAACTGAAGTCCTATAGATTATGTGACAATAAGCAAGCTCCTGAACAAGGTATTTTCAAATATTTATTAGTTCTTTAAAGAAAATAAAAGAATATTCCTGGAGATTGCTGGAAAGTAAAAGTTGTTCCTTTGTACTTACAGGAGGTAAGAGGGTTAGGAAGAAATTCTCTCAAGACAATATATGTAAGCTGAGAGTCCGGGAATGCAGAGCCATGCTCTGGACCAATGTTCATTCTTGTAGCCTTATCTCATTGTAACTATAGTCATTCTCCCTCAATATTATTTTAAACTTGATTCCAAGAGAATACAAATTTCGAGAGAGAGAATACGAGCCAAAGCAGAATGCAGAGCTTTTCTTTTCATTCTGATCACACAGATTATCAGAAGATCGCCTCAAGTAATAAAGCAGCCTTGACCTGTTCATCCGATATGTAAGCGCTGGAGAACAAGGTGGCAGCAGCTTCAGCTTCTCTGAGATGGGCTGATGCTGAGGGAGAGTGGAGAAAGGACCAGGAGAACCTTCTGGCCCTGATACCAAGAGTCTATATTCTCCAATATCTCACCAATCAGCCGGTGTCTTACCCTATGTCTTAGCCTGGGCTTCTATTGCTGTGATAAACATAACAAAAAGCAACTAGGGTTGGGGGGGTGGGGGAAAGAAGTTTATTTGGCTTACAGGGGACACTGAATCATTGAGGAAAGGGAGTACAAAACCTCAAGGCAAGAACTGAAGCAGAGACCACGGAGGAGAGCTGCTTACTGGCTTGCTCTTTATAGATCGCTCAGTCATCTTTCTTACCCAACTAAGGACTGCTGTCCCAGGGGTGGCACGAGATGGGGCCATTACTCAAGAAACTGCACTGTAAACTTGACCACATATCAATCTTCTGGACTCATTTCTCAGATGAGGTTCCCTCTTCCCAGATGACCCTAGCTTGTGTCAAGCTGACAAAAACTAACCAGCACACCCTCTACATCCTTCTGACAAAGCGAGACCCCAAATCTGTTAAAGACTCCTGGCTGAAGACCAGACACATTAAGCTTCGCTGATTTCATTACGGAACCTTGTGGTCCCCACAAGATTTGAGGTGAAAAGCAAGAAGTTCTTGCCTTTCTCCACCAAGTACAAGATGAGACCCAGCAGAGCTTCATCAAGTATTTAATCTTTACAAAATATTCTCTCCAACAAGAATAAATTAATAAAAAATACTATTATATTAAAAAATATTCTCTCCATAACCATCTTGTCATTCTATTTGTCTGTTCTTTATCAAAGGGCTTTAGAGGCATTTGAATAGGTCTTTGTGCATCTACTTTGCAAATCTGGAAAGGCTAAACTGGAGGAAATTTCATGTCCTCAAGTATTTGCTCCTCATTTAAAAAAAATAAGTGCTTAGCAGCATGGAAATAAAAAGCAACATCAAGAAATTTATGTTGGCCCTGGGAAGGAATTGGGATACTATTCTAGTGTAATTGAAATTTGTTTGAGGGTTTAAAATAAGGAATAGCTGATGAAATTTATCTCTTTGAGTGGATCCCCTGGACAGCTATGTAAATCCCAGTTGAGTGGGTTAGAGTGGAAGCAAGCAGGCAGAAGATACTACCCTGGGCTGCACAAGTAGACGAGAGCGTTTCCTTGGGTAGAAACCCAAGGAGGGCAAAGCAATGGTGAGGTAAGGTGCAGTTGTATTATGAAAGTAGAGCTGATATAATTGTCTGATGCATTGGAGAAAGAAAAAGAAAAAAGCTCTGGCACCAATTCTAAAGATTCAACTTTAGTCACTAGAGAGATCATGGAGTCATTTTCTGAGGTGGGGAGGAATGGAAGAACATGTCTGGGAGTGGAAATCTGTTTTGGTCATGTAGCACTTGAGATGCCTGTTAGATATCTAAGTTGAGACATGAGCTAGACAATTGAAATGTAAGTCTGGATCTCAGTAAGCAGCAAGGGCTGGTGTAACAGGTTTGGAGACTCAACACTTACATAGTATTTAAAGCTATTAAACAGGATGAGATCATCTGGGCAAAGAATGTTGGTGGAGACTATAAAGGGGGCTGGAGTTAGCATTACATGTTCTGCTTTTAGGGGGTGAAAGCCCAAGGATCCAACTGGGCTGAAAGTAACATTAGAAAGGTTCTTCTACCGTGAGCTTACACTGAGAACAAAAGAAAGAAGAAACAGAAAGGTGGGGATGGCAGCACTGAAGCAGAAAATATACCTAAGAGTTTCTGTGCTGGGTCCCCAAGGTGATCTGTACCCAGAGGTTATATAGGCCATGTGTTCTGGGATGACATCTACATGAGGCCAGCTTTTTCTAATGTTTCAGTTGCCCTCAGCTTCCAAACCCAGTCAAACACAATAGAATCATCAGTCTTGAGGATAGCATTTGCCCGGAGCCTTACACACTGACTGTTTCATCAGAAAAGGCCAATTTATTATCCATCCATTATACAGAATCATTTCATCCCATGTCTCTCAGAAAATAGTCCAGACATATTGGTATAAAGACTAAGGTAGTCTCATTGGAGAGAAAAGCAAGCAGACAGTATAAGTAATGATAAAAATAATAACCATAAATTTATATTTGTGATTGCTATGCCTCCTCCTGCTTTATCCAAAATGCTTTAAATATATTACTTGGATTTTTACATAAACTCAATGAGTTTCAAAAATGGTGGGAAGATAGTTCCAAAACTCAAAAGTGATCATGTCTCTAAATGTGAGAACTAAAGCTATAAAGTTCTTAGAAGAAACTATTAGAGTATGTCTCCATGACCTGGGTAAAACAAAGTGTTCTTGGATATAACATTGAATTATAGATGTCCTAAGAGAAAAATAAATTTGACTTAATCAAAGTTATTTGTCACCATAATCTGAAATAACAACCACAAATGATTAAAAAATATTTATACAAGTCACAAATCTGTGAAGTAATTTGTATCCAAAACATGTAGAGCTTTTAAAATTCAGCAATAGAAAAATACATGAAATTAGTGATGGAAATTTGGTAGGAAAAGAAGGAAAAAGAGAGTAGATGGAGTGGAAAATCATAGAGGAGGAAAGGATAAGTGTGAAGAGAATCTATCATATATATTTGTCAAAGAACACATTCATTAAAAGATTGAATAGAACTCTATCCACAGGAGACAGAAATGGCTAGTAAACAGAGAAGTCAGCAGTGGGTGTTTTTTGCTGTTATAAATTAAGCATACATTGTTAGCTGTAGTTTATGAATGATCATGTATCTCAAGTGTAGACTTAGCAGTTACAACTATACTATCCCAGGCTCTTCAAACCCTCGTGGGACCACATTTGTAGGAATAGAAATTATTAAATTTTCTTTTTATATATGTTTTTATTAATTTATTTATATTACATCTCAATTGTTATCCCCTCCCTTGTATCCACCCATTCTTCCCTCCCTCCTGCTTTCCCCCTACTCCCTTCCTCTATGACTGTGACTGAGGGGGACCTCCTCCCCTGGTATATGCTCATAGGGTATCAAGTCTCTTCTTGGTAACCTGCTGTCCTTCCTCTGAGTGCTGCCAGGTCTCCCCATCCAGGGGACGTGGTCAAATATGGGGCACCAGAGTTCGTGTGAAAGTCAGTCCCCACTCTTTACTCAACTGTGGAGAATGTCCTGTCCATTGGCTAGATCTGGGTAGGGGTTCAAAGTTTACTGCATGTATTATCCTTGGCTGGTGCCATAGTTTGAGCAGGACCTCCAGGGCTCAGATCCGCCCGTCATAAAAAATATTAAATTTTCAAACAGATCACAGTATAGTTGCCTTTTAAAAATAGACACCCAAATCTCTCAGCTCTGAACTTTCTACATCCCACCTTGCTTTCTGCCAACCCCATCCCCACTCCATGTGAATTTGGGGATGCCCCCTACGGCCATATCACCCTAAACACACCAGATCTCATCAACAATGCTTTCCTCATACCCCATTATTATTCAGGGATGGGCTATAACATAGACTGCCCAGTAAGAGTGTTTTAAGCCAGGCCAGAGGTACTGTCAGTTAGCATACCTGACCCAAGCCATTTATGCTATGAAATACAATGTAGTTCTTTTTTCTTTGTAGTTGAAGAGAAAAAGCCAGAACATCACAGTCAGTCTAGCCTGGAGTAAATCAAATATCCAACAGTGTGTGCCTATGAAAGCCATGTGGCAAAGAACTACTGGCTTTTAATCACTGAGTACAATTCCCAGGTGAGAACTAACAGAAACAAGAGTTTCCTCTCATTTGGCAGAGGGTAGCCATCAAAGCTATGCAATGCATACATTGCAGCAAAGAGTGCTGAGAACAAGGGACTGCTAAGTTCTCAGACATCTATTCCGCTGGCTCCAAGGTGAAGGGGATATCTTGGGAAAAGGGTGAGGAAAGACTGTAGAGCCAGAGGGTGAGGAGGAATACTATAAACTGATAGCCTCTAAATAGGACACACAATGATGGCTGTATACATCAGTTGAGGAAATGACTTGTTAGTCATCCATGAGCCAGGAAGAGGAACTCAAGACTCAGATTAGAATCAAAATCAAACCAAGGAAGATAAGCAGTGTTTCTGGCCATGCAGAACACAGAGTACTGACCTATAGAAATATGAACTAATAAGAGAGTGCTGTTCAAACCATGGAGTTTGACATTTGTTTTGTAGCAATAGTGAATGAATTCAGTCTCTTTGGCAAATTCTTTGAAGCCTACAGTGCAGACCATTAACTAGTGTTAATAATGACCAGAATCCAGGTGTGGTTGTGCATGCCTTTAATCCCAACACTTGGAAGGCAGAGACAAATGGATCTCTATGAGTTCAAGGCCAAGCTAGTCTACAAAGTGAGTCCAGGACCACCCAGGCTCTGCTACATACAGAGACCCTGTCTCCAAAAACCAAAATAAATAAATTAATTAATTAAATTAAAAAAGAATGACCAGAAAGACCATATTACTTGTCTCTGTGTCCATCCTCAATATTTAGATAAAGATTTAATGTAGTTTTGCAAATACATTTATCCAAATGCTTGGATAGAATATTGACACCAGCATATTTTGACTGGAAATTATCATCCTCATTTGGATTTTAACAACATTTGTGAAATGTGTAAAATGCTAAGCAGTTAATCTCCATTATCACAGTTTATTCCCACAACAGACAGTGGGATAGGACTCAGCACAGTCATAGCTTTAAAAAGACATGTTCAAAGGATGTACATGACTTCTTCAAGCTTAATACGGGAAGATCTTCTCATTAGATTTTGATTTTTTTTTTCTGTTATAAATGTTACACTCTGTCCATTATGCCGAAGTTATCAAATCTACTTCACTGTATGTGTGATAGACAGAGCAGAGAGATATCACTAAAATTATGCAAAACTATGTAAATTTAAACAGTCATAATAAGATTGCCCAAAGTGACAGACAGCAACTAACAGTGCGTGGGCCTGTCTTGGATAATAAAACATGTATCTGTAATAGTTTCAAATAATAAGTGTTGTCAACCTACCTGAACATATGCTGCTTGGGACACGGTATTATAGAGCAGGAAAGCCCAGACTGAGTACACTGGTAGGATCAGCCTACCCAATTTCCTTTGACTGTCTGTAACAACAACCCTCATATTGTAGATTCTAAACAATGAGGAAAAATGGAAAGATCTTGCCCACAATCTCTTCCTATTCTGATTTTCCTTCCAAGTCCCACAAAGTGTCACCTGCACCATGATGGAATAGTCCAGAAATATAATTGTATTCATTTCATCCCGATTCCATTTACATTTTTGTGATGATGTAAAAATAAAATTCAGCTAGTGACTGATTGAGCCAAATATTTTTGCTCCACAGCGTGGTATGAGTGCTTTCCTTGTGTTACAGTGCACTTCCTGCTATTTAGGTGTCCTGAACTTTGCCATCTGTCAAAATAGATGATATCTCTTGTGGAATGGAAAGAATTCTATGCTTGCTATTCATTGCCTGATATTTTTCATGCATCTCACTTACCTTTATATTTAAAACTCTCTTTTCATAGTCATAGAAAGGCCTTCTTGTGGCTGTCACTGCAGACAAAAAGAAGGTCACAGAATGTCAAAAGATAAAATAAATATACTTTCCTAATTTTGTAAAATTATGTTTGTGTGTCTGGTATGTTGGAAGTACATGTTTTTGTAGAACGCACATAGACTAGCACAATTCCACCTGAGAAGAAGCATGTAGAGAGAGCAGTGGGTGTTAACTGCTAAATCTCTAGGGATTTACAGAGATTCTAAATTTATTTTTTTATTGAAAATAGGTTCTTCTCTCATATAATGCATCCCAACCACAGTTTGCTTCCTCCACTCCTCCCAGTACCCTCAGCACTTCCCCTCTCCCCTAGATCCACTTGTCCTCCATCTCACTTAGAACTGGCCCCCAAGAGACAAAAACCAAACACAACAAAACAAAATACAATAGGACAAGAGGAAAACCCTCACAGTGAGGCTGAACAAGGCAACCAAACAGGAGGAAAACAGTCCCAAGAGCAGGCAAATGAGTCAGAGACACACCTGCTCCCACAGTCAGGAGTCCCACAAAAACACCAAGCTAACAGCCACAACATATACACAGAAGACCTACTGTAGACCCCTACAGATCCCATGCTTTCACCTTCAATCTCTGTGTGCACACGCGAGCCTTGCTTACGTGATGCAGTGGGCCATATTCTCCTGGTGTCCTCCCATCCCCTGCAGTCTTCCCACTCCCTCTTGCACAGTATTCACCAGGCTCTGAGGGAAGGGATCTGATGGACATCTCCAAATTAGACTCTATCTGCATAATATCTGGCTGTGGGTCTCTGCATCCACTTCCGTCTGCTACCAGAGGAAGCCACTCTGGTGATGACTAGACAGGTCATTATTTGGGTTACCTCACTCGGGATGATTTTTTTTTCTTTTTCCCTTCCCTTCCTTTCCTTTCCTTTCCTTTCCTTTCCCTTCCCTTCCCTTCCCTTCCCTTCCCTTCCCTTCCCTTCCCTTCCCTTTTCTTTTCTTCTTCTTCTTCTTCTTCTTCTTCTTCTTCTTCTTCTTCTTCTTCTTCTTCTTCTTCTTCTTCTTCTTCTTTGTTTTCTGAGACAGTAAGACAGGGTTTCTCTCTGTAGCCTTGGCTGTCCTGGACTCATTTTGTAAATCAGGCTGGCTTCAAACTTTCAAAGATTTGCTTACCTCTGTCTCCCAAGTGCTGAGTGCTGGGATTATAGGTTGGGACATTTTTTTTTTTCCTGTTTTCATCCCATTTGCCTTCAAGTTTCATGATTTTTTTTGTTGTTGTTTTTTTTCCTTTTATTGGTTCTTTGTAAGTTCCACAACATGAACCCCAATCCCACCCGTCTCCCATCCCTTCTACCCTTGCAACCACCCCTCCCCAAAAAGAAAACTTAAAAATCTCATCATGGAAGCTATAGTGTGTCACAGTGTGTCCCATGGCTTACCCTTTGTCTGCACATTTTAACTTGTAGGGTTCATTGCAGTGAGTCGCTGGTGGTTCCAGGCCTCTGGCTTTTGTTACGCTATCAATACTGGATCCTCACCAGGACTCTCTCTAGATAGCCAGTTGTCCCCTTGTGTATTGGAGATCCTGTGGCTTTGGATCTGAAGGATCAGCCCTTTCGTGTGCTCCAGCAGTTCATAGATGGGGTAAATGTTGGGGTTAGCCAACTCAGAACCCTAGATATGGGGCCTCAGTTGTACCTGAATTGGTCAGCCCACCAGCTCTCCCATACTCACACCACCAGGGCAAGCTCTTCAGCACTGCCCAGGCTAGCTCACCAATGCTGTAGGCAGCAAGGGGCAGAACCAACTCTCCTACTCTCATGCCCTCAGGAGTGCTCACCTGTGCCTTCATCACAAGGGCCAGCTCTACTGTGCTGCCCAGGTGAGATGCAGGGCGCCCTTTCCTGAGTGCTACAGCTGGCAAGGGGCAGGGCCAACTCCATACAACTCTTGGATATTAATGTGGTCCCAGGTGGCAGCCCAGACCAGGGATGTCTGCATGACTTTTGATGAAAGTATGAGTCACAGACATGGAGACACAGACCCCTGCCGCTGCATGGCCATGACCCAGACATGGTCATCAGTGTCAGCTTGGGTCTGGACTTCATCATGACCTGAAGGAACATGGCAGGCTACTCAGTTCTGCCTCTCTTCATAGTGTCTTTCAAAACCTTCTGCGTCTCTTTCTCTCCCATTACTCCACCACATACTTACACATTGTAGTGGCTCCTACTGTGGGCAGGCCTCTGGGTGTCTTCTGCCCACCCACAGGTGTCATTATTTTAACAGCTGAGTAATACTCCATTATGTAAATAACCACATTTTCTTCACCTATTTTTCAGCTGAGGGACATACAGAAAGAGTGGTGGATGCTAACTGCAATTATCTCTGGGAATTCATAGAGATTTTTAAATTTCTTTATACCATTCCATTTTTCAAGTTTTCTGTAATGATCACATTACCAAAAAAGAACATTGACGTTTTTAAATAGCTAAACATTTGTGATACTACTATCCCAATTCATGTTAAATTTCATTACCAATATTATAGCATTGAGAAATGAGGACTTCAAGGACCATACTAAGCCGTGGGGACTGGATGAGTACCTCTAGAAAAGAGTGTGAAGGGAAGATGCTGCCTTCTGCCCTTTTGTTATTTTTGTTCCTATATCTTCCATGTTATGAAGATCAGTGCTTTGATCTAAGACGTACCAACCTCCAGAGTGGCAGTAAAATAAGTGTCTGTTGTCTATAAATTACTCAGGGTTGCATATTTTCTCATACCAGTAGGAATGGAGAAAGATTGATGTATTTAACAAAAGCTAAATGCCTCTGCCTCCTTATTAACCTTAAGTTGTAAGATCCTACGACAGGAAGAAGAGAATAATCTGGCATGGGGGAAGAGGGTTGATGAGCCAGTGGAGTAGGGCTCACCTGATAGCAGCATCACAGGTCCCACCATTTGGAAGAACTAAATACTAATCTCTTGAAGACTTAATTACTTCTGCCAGTCACCTATTTTGATGAATTGGCCCAACTAAACCTCTCAGCACATCTGCTCTGCCCTTCTCTGCAAACACATGGGGCCGCTATCAATCACCAGTACTACTGTCTTATCAACTCATCAAAGTCTGAGGACCACAACTTCTACTTCCCTCCAGTGAATACAGAATCTGCGAAGGTACTGCCATTACAGAAGGCATAACATAAGAAGGCAGAAATAATTACCACTTGAACTAGAACCGTTGTTTGTTTGTTTATTTGTTCTTGTTTTTCTAGACAGGGTCTCTCTGTGTAGCCTTGGCTATCCTGGACTCTCTTTGTAGACCAGGCTGGCCTCGAACTCACAAAGATCTGCCTGCCTCTGCCTCCTTGAGTGCTGGAATTAAAGGTATGCGCCACCATGCCCAGATGAACTTGACTCTTGACTGCAAAGTAATGTCATTCATTCTCTCAGATCTGTCACTTGTGTCCCATGGTTTACTTCTCTTCAACTCTAGGGTCATCTCTGAGCAACCAGTGTTTCCCTTTGCCAGTTTCTGCTTGTTTATCAGTGGGGTCAGGAGAACTGCTGAAGGTGCTGGATGTAGAGCATCCAAGCGGCTGACTCCCGTTTGTGTTTTAGGAATGAGACCCTGACTATCCTAGTATGAATTCCCCGGTCCTGGCCCCACAGGATTCCCTAAATTCAGAGAAACCATTCACAAGTTCCAAATTGAGAGTGAAGTGAGGACACCTCTTGGAGAGCTGACAACTTTACTCTCAAGGTTACGTCATGACTGATTGTTTTGCTACCAGGGTGATCAGGAAAACACAGAGGGGAAATGAGGACACTCCTTGAAAGAGGACAGTGTCGAGAAACAAGGAAAAAAGCAATAGGGACTAACGATGTAGGTCAAAAACAGTGGCCCCAGGGCTTACCCAGGCAGGAGGGGAAATGCCGAAAAGCAGCGTTTTTCCGGGACACCTGTGGACTTCTTAGACTGTGTGCTTTTCCGTAGACCTTTTTTAAAAAAATATGTATTTATTTATTATGTATACAGTGTTCTGCCTACATGTACACCCACACAGAAGAGGGCACCAGATCTCATTGTGGATGGTTGTGAGATACCATGTGGTTGGTGGGAATTGAACACAGGACCTCTGGAAGAGCAGTCAGTGCTCTTAACCTCTGAGCCATCTCTCCAGCCCTATTCAGTAGACTTTAAACAAAAGTTGGCTCCCAGTGTTTGAAATAAGCAAGCAAATGTGGATGGGGAAGTAAGGAAAACATCTCTAGGTTTCAATCAGTTTTTCCTAAGAACGAATGCCATTGATGTCAGAGCAGGAATCATTTGCCGCAAACTTTGTGGCTATAGAGCCCTTTTTTCTCCCCCTTCATGCTTTTTTAAATTTTTTTATTAATTTATTCTTGTTACATCTCAATGGTTATCCCATCCCTTGTATCCTCCCATTCTTCCCTCCCTCCCATTTTCCCCTTACTCCCCTCCCCTATGACTGTTCCTGAGGGGGATTTCCTCCCCCTGTATATGCTCATAGGGGTTACCAAGTAGAGCCCTTTTGATGTGAGAGAACCAGAGCTAACTATAGGTGCCCTCCAGAGGAAAGCTGTTCTCAGACGCATGCGCAAGGCACACATCACCTTTGGAACTTTCCAGAACGTTGAAGTGGTGCTCCACAAAGCAGTGTCCAAGCTGCTCCCACATCTGAAGGGCTTTGTGTTCCTTGCAGCCTGGGTGCTGTGCAATGTCTTCCCCTCTTTCACAGCATCAGTTAAAAATTTTGCTAAAAACTTACTACATATATCTCATATCATATTATATACCCCAGCAACGCCAATAAATACCCCAATTAACTGCGGCTCTCAATCCTTCCTTTAAAAAGTATGTATTACCATTTAACTTCTGATTCTCAAAGGGATTTGCACAAAGAATGCTTGCTGAATCCAATGTAAAATCTGACTCATCTGAACACATGCTGCAACTGCAGCTGCGGCTCTGGGTCTTACAATAGACATGTCATTCTCCAATGAACAAGCACGGTTTTCTTCAACTCCCACATCGCAGCACAACAGAGCACCTGTCCTGTGCCTGAGGTTTAGCTGCTCTTCCTTTTTCTAGATAATCTTGATCTGTGGCCCCATCTTCTGGAGGAGATGCTCCCAGCATCTAGTAATCTGAGGGAAGAGGCTTGGTAAGTCCTGACAGCAATATCCACATTTTCATCTTCTGGATTTTCCTCATGGACTACTGAGGGATCTGTGCATGTGACTCCCCGCCCCCCACCCCCATCCCAATGCAAAAATGTCTTAAGATTAAGACAGGAGGATGTAGACCTGGAGATCACCCTGGGCTACTTAGCAAGGCCTGGTCTCACAAAGAAATATAAAAGGAGCCGATAAGATGGCTCCGCCGGTGAAGACAGTGGCTGCCAAGCCTGATGACCCGAGTTTGATCCCCAAGACCCATACAGTGGGAGGAGAAAATTGACTCTTGAAAGCTGTTTGATATGCGCTCTTGTGGCCTCCACAGAAACTCAAAATAAGTAAGTGTGGTTAAATTTTAAATAAATAAAGTGGAGGATTATTTTTAAAACATGAGGAGGAAAATAACTGGCATAGTGATTGCCTGTAGCACCAGCACTCGGATATGTGAGTGTGTGTGTGTGTGTGTGTGTGTGTGTGTGTGTGTGTGTGTGTGTGTGTGTGTGTGAGCAGCCTTTCTGTTGAGGCCCTGAAATCTGGTCTCGGTCCTGAAGGTTGAGAATGACTTTTCGAGAACAATTATAATAATCACAATAATAGATTAACCAACCTCGATGAGCATAAAGGAATGTTCCTGATTCGCCTGCCTACAAGGCACTGGACCTAACTTGAGAAGCGAACTCTATCCCCAGCTTCTTATAGATTCCTTAAATATAGTAAAGAGGAGTGAAGAATCCAGAATCCAGATTCCTTCTAACTGTGAATCTTTAGATTGCCTATTTTTCTTCCCCTTTGAAACTTCCCACCATTAAAGACAGTACAGTCACGCGTTGCTTAACAACAGGGATATTTTCTAAGAAATGAGTCACTGGGCAGTTTCATCTGGCACGCACCTCCCAGAGTACACTCACCTAAACCTGCATGGGGCAGGAGGTCACTCCCCACAGCCTCCCAATGCAACCAGGAAATGGGGCAAATGAAGACGTGTGTGTGAGGCTGTGGCTGGCAGAATGTGCATACTGTCTTACTGTAAGCCTTCCGTTTATAAACAGTAGTAGACTCTAAAGTAACAGTAAAACACACAGCATGATAAATACATAAAGCGGTGGCACAGCCATTGATTTTCATTATCAAATATTATGCATTTATATAATTGTGTTGTTGTTCTTCTATGACTGGCAGTACACCAGGTGTGTTCATACCAGCATCCTCACAAATACATGAGTAGTTCTTCATGTTACAATGTCTCTATGAACTCTTTGGTTTCTTTATTTTTTGAGATCTCCCTTGTATTCATAGTCCACTGCTGACAAGCCTGCCATGATGCAGCAGCACACAGTATGGTTTTTCCGCATTAGGATTGGGTTGAACCTACCATTATTACTGATCCAAGTCATGACACCCCAAAGAGTTTGTCAGCAGAAAGCCACTAACCTCAAATGTTAGTTCTAAATCCTTTATCCTTAGAGATGGAAAGCTATCTCCCCTTCACTTGAGGAGGCAAGGTGCCTCAGTGGTTAGAGTACTTGACTTGCAAGTAGGAGGATCAGAGTCCAAATTCCTACTCTAGCATCAGTGCCATGCAGATGTGTGGCCCTTTGTGCAATCCCACCACTAGGGAAGTGAGGTAGGGGATCCCTCGAGAAAGCTGGAGAATTAAACTACATGAACCAGTGACCTCTGGTTTCAAATGAGAAACTCTGTCTCAATATCAGGGGAGGCAATGATCAAAGAAGACATTAAACCTGAGACTCTGGCCCTCCCTGTGCACGCACAAACATGCGCCATGCATGACAACACAGACAGAAGGGGAGGCAGAGAGAGAATTATATTAGTTCTAGTACAAAAGGCACAAAAATTTATTGGCACAGAAATAATTTTTCTTTTTCTTTTTTGAGACAGGGTTTCTCTGTGCAGTCTTGGCTGTCCTGGACTTGCTGTGTAGACCAGGCCGGCCTCAAACCCACAGTGTTCTGTCTGCCTCAAACTCCCCTAGTGCTAAGATTACAGGAATGTGCCATTTCACCTGGTGTAATTTACCATTTTTTAAAAAAAATCATCACCAAATGCAAAATAGAGATTTACCAGTAGTAGTAGTAGTATGTAAATATTTTATCTTAACTAGTTTATTCAATCCCCTTTACAGCCATTTCATCCACAGGACAAGAAAAACATTAAAGTTCTAAGAGACAACTGGCCACCACCACAGTCCCTGCAGCCTCAGCCTCGATCCCATCGTTATCAAACAGAGTAAGTCTCACTTATAGTTGAACATTGTGTCAGTCAGCTCAGCCTACTGAAACTCAAAAACACATCCAAGCCACTCGTTGCTAAAACCCACTGTCAAATATTTTATCTGTCACTAAGGCCAGTCATCCAGACCATTAGAACTTTGCTTCATTACAAGCCTCTGACAGAAGCTGACGACGCCGGGAGAAGCTGCATCCTGTTTGCTCTCTGCCTCATCATTCTGAGCCGGACTTCAAAGCCTCAGCTCTCTTCACAGCTCTCCTCCCACTTAGGGGCCCATTCCTATATGGCTTTCTTCATCTGTAGGGTACCCATTTTCACCTGACTGAGTCACACAAGAGGCAAATCATTAACATCTGGGCCAAAAAAAAAAATCATGATGGTATTAGGAAATGTCAAGCCAGATAAATCATGAGAAAAATCATGAGAAATGCATGGAAATTCTCCAAGATACAGTATCTGAACAAAAAAAATTGTAGCAATATATTATAAATATATCATGCTAGGCAATGGCTGTGCCTAATTGCCATTTTAGAATTCTCTCAATAATAAACACTATTAGAACTTGACTTATACAACCTTGAGACCCACACCGTGGGAGAAAGCCAACCCCAGTAACTATTAACGATATTCTTCTATGCTTGAAGACAGGCACGTAGCATAGCTGGCATTAGAGAGGCTTCACCCAGCAACTTATGGAAACAGATACAAAGACCCACAGCCAAACATTAGGCAGAATTCAGGGAATCCTGAAGAATAGGAAGAAGAAAGATTGAAGGAGCCAGAGGGGTCAAGGACACCACAAGAAAACCTACAGAATCAGCTAACTTGGGCCCATAAGGGCTCACAGAGAGTGAATCGCCAACCAGAAAGCATGCACGGGACGGACCCAGGCCTCTGCACACATCTAACAGTTGTGCAGCTGGGTCCTCATGTGGGACTCCTAACAGAGGGAGCACGAGCTGTCTCTGACTCTGATGCCTGGCTTGGATACCTTGCCCATAACCGGGCTCCCTCATCTAGCCTCAATAGGAGAAGATCCCTAGTCTTACTACAACCAGGTGTGCCAAGGCTGGTTGATATCCATGGGCAGCTTCCCCTTTTCTAAGGAGAGGTGCATTGGGAGAAGAGAGAAGGTGAGACGGAAGATTGGGAGAAGAGAATGGAGGGGAAGCTGTGATTGGGTTGTCAAGTAAATAAATAACATAATTAACTTTAAACACTTGGCTTATAATCACTAGCTTGTCACTGTCTTAAATTCTTCTAACTGGTTTACGCATACAAGAAGAAAAACAGCATGGCAACTTTCTTGAATGTTTTTTGCACGCCTATTGCTCTCCGTAGACAGATGTATGTCTAGATGACGTATCTGGCTGTTTGATAAGTTATTTTTAATTAATTTGACTGGAATTATATTAGAACTTGTCACACATATCTCATACTTACCTTGAACTTACTGTAAAGCTCAGGATAATCTTGATCTTCTGGGCCGCCTTCCTCTACCTTTGAGTGTGGGCATTACAGACTACACATAATGTATTGCCATTTATGCAATGCTAAGGACTGAGCACAGGGCTTTGCACACACAAGCACGTTATCAGCTGAGCTATTTCCACAGCCCCAGTGAATTCTGGATAAAAAGTGAAAGTGTAACGATTATCATCCCTGTCTGTCAATGGTTATAGACATTGTAAAAGATAGGTGTTGTGTCAGGGAGCAAAACTCACACATACTTCTGAATACAGAAGCTTTTAGTTGATGATCCAGCCTCTAGTGGTTATTCTCACTGACATACAAAGAAAAACTAGTCGCATTTATTATAATAATTATGCATGTCTTCAACTAATATGTACTAAGCACCTATCATGCGCCAATAGATGACAGGATAGGCACAAACCTCTATCCTTATGGAGCTTGTGTATTATAGTGAGGGAATAAACAGATAAGTACAATAGATTGTGATAAGTTTAGGAAAAAAACAGGATAAGCAGTATGGAGGACTGCAGTTTAGATAAGGTGACAATGGAAATGCCTGAAAGAAGCGAAGAAGTAAGGAGGAGGACTTTCCAAGTACCAAAACCAAGGATGTCAAAAATATGCCTGACGTATTTAAGGAACCTCAAGGAAGGCAAACAGGCCAGCGAAGTGTGAGAAGGATTTGGGTTGGATGTGGTCAAGACATTGTGTGTATGCACAAAACTACACTAAATTAAAAGAACAAATTAAGAATATTCTCAAAAAAAAAAAAAAGAATATTCTCTTCCAAAGTCTGAGAAGACAGTTGGGTACAAGGAGATGTCTTCAGATTTAAGCATTTCCTTTTCCCCTCAGAGTTGTGCTTAAGGTGGACAGCAAACAGAGTTATGAAAGAGCTGTGGCATGACACAATTTGTATTTTTCATGGATCATATGTTGACCACAAACTAAAGGCAAAAGGACAGTAAAAGCTGTAGAACCAGTTAGGAGGCAATTGTAACAATACAGTCGTGTGATAACAGTGGCTTGCACCAGATCATAGCTGGGAAGGTAGTACATTTCAGCAGAATTGCAGATACTCTTGGAAGGTGGACGGCTGTAACTCTAACCCTAATGTGTTCAAACCTTTGCGACACAATCTGACCGTCAATAGATGGAAGGAGCAACATGGCTTCCCATGGAACCAGAACCCAGAAGCATGTCACATACAAGTGGTTAACTCTAGGTTAAATGATGTGGCACCACAGTTGCTGAGTGATTGGACACAGACTGTAAATTACTTTGACCAAAGCAACTGAAAGATGAAGATGTCGTATACAGACACAAAGCTAACAGAAAGTATTAACAGGAGGAATTATATTAGGTAAGAGATTCACAGTATACCAAGAGTTTTAATTTTGATATAGATTTGAAATAGACAGTCATGGATAGGTAAAGAAGAGATATGCATGCATAGATCAGAGATATTTCTTATGAAAACTGGACCACTCGGATACATTTTTCAGATATGAAGCATGAGATAGAGACACTCAAACAGCTGATATTTGGAAGTTTCTTTCCATTGAAAAGCACAGCAATGTATGAGTCATTGGAGAGGGCAAGGGAAGAAGCTAAAAAACACACAAGGTGATTACATAGTCAATATCCATTCTCTTTGATCCTGTTTGGTGTAGACTGAACCACAAAGCTTGTCTCACCCCCAAATATGGGAACCATACTATTATCATCCTGCATCAGATGGTCATTACCCCAGATCCTCTCAAGGAAGTATATGGGAAAATCGTCTAAACAACTCCTTTGGGTAAAGCAGCTTCCACAAATCAAAGGCAAAGGCCAGCAGTGAACTGATGGTGGTGGCGATGAGTGCACGAACTTTGTGTAGGGCACTGGGAAAGAAAGGAGAGGATGCTCAAAGGACAACCTACCCTTTACACCATACTGTTTTGCCTGACACTCACAGTGGGTTCACTCCATCTCCTCATAGCTTTCCTTCATAACTCTGGTTGGAGGAAGTTCCTAGAGAAACTTACAAAGAGTTTTAATGAAAACAAATATAAACATCTTCTACTCTGGTGTTGCATGTAAGACAAAAACTAGTATAAACCATCCTCAGATGTTCATCTCTCAGAGGTGCATGACTTTAATTCTATTCTCTTATAAGCCATGTACAACAGATAAAGCTTTAAAAGCCCCCAAGAGATAGCTCAGGGGTCCCATGAATGTAGTACATAGTCCCCATAGCCTCTTTTTTACATGATGATCATAGCCAGTTATTCCTACCCTAAGGCATCTGTTTCCTTGTGTCTTGGTCTTCTGGGACCAGGAACAAAATTAACTAGGCAGAAGCCATAAACTTTCTAGGATTCTTTTTGTGTCACTTTTTGGTAGAGTTCTTGATCCTGGAAAGCAAGACCTCCATGCCCACTAACTCTAAAACTATGTGGCTAGGTTCTCTGGATAGTTCTCTTAGAGATGTAATTGACAAAAATCACTCCCAGAAGCTTCCTAGACCATGTATTCTATGTGCTGAGGATAGTGTGCCAATTAGTGGCTGTTATCTTAGGATGAATTCTGCCATTTTAAGTACAGCAGCCTGCCACCCCCCCCCAAGAGTCATCTCAAAGCCAGTATATCTGCTGCAAGTACAAGTCTTTCTTGTGCTCCAAGGGTGGACGGATGACGAAGTCGTGGCTCTGACTGTGCTAGAGAGTATGGCAAATAGAAAGAAAATAGTGTAGCTGGGCGTGGTGGCTCACGCCTTTAATCCCAGCACTTGGGAGGCAGAGGCAGGTGGGTCCCTGTGAGTTCGATGCCAGCCTGGTCTACAAAGCAAGTCCAGGACATCCAGAGATACACACAGAGAAACCCTGTCTCGAAAAACCAAGAAAGAAAGAAAATAGTGTAGGGCTTAGAAAGTGTAGTGCAAAACCCAGGTAAAAAAGCCAGAAAGCTTCTGCTTGTCATATTTAAAAAAAAAAAAAAGAAAAAGCTCTTCTCACATGTGACTGTAAGTCTGAGATTACAAAGCAGGAATCCACACAGTGGGTGGCTGAGTTGTGGTAGCATGTTAACTCTCTGAAAGACTTGGAACAGCAATCTAGGGGCAGCAGAACCGAGAAAACTGAGATGAACACATGTGGTTATTATATACAAATAAAACTAGCAATATAGACCGCTAACTTCTTTCAGGTCTTCCCAGGAAACAGAAGCAGCTCTTCCTGTCAGTCCTAGAAGACAGACCAGTGTTTCTCTGCCGAGCCTACAATGGACTCCTTACAAAGGACTGGCGAGTCTGTTGACAGCCAGGCTTCAGCTCCTTTCATTGCCGATTCGAGTCACAGCAGGTCCGTGAGGGCGAGGCACAGACTGTAACCCATGAGGAGGCGTGCTCCACACCAAACTCCCGAGGAGGACTGCTGAATCAAAGGGTGTAATTTCATATTGCCAAACTTTCCTCTGTACGGATTGTATTGTACCAGTTTATACTCTTGTCAGCAATGTAGAAGAGCAGTGCTTCCTTGACAACTTAGCAAAAGAAAATCTGGCCAGTGTTTACAAATGAGTAGTTTTTAAGTGATATGACTGTTGTCTTTTAATATTTATATGACTCCAGTTATAAAATATATTTAAATAAATTTCTTTTTGCTTCTTTCCCTTTCTGTGAATTTCACATTCAGAGTCTTTGCTTTTTTTCCCCTTATTTTTGTTCATTTTCCTTTTGTTTCTAATGGTTGTCTATATGTTGAAGATTAAAAGTTTTTATAATGCAGATGCAAGTGATTCTCCCAACTTGATATTTTGTACTTTTCATACATTTTTTGCTATGCAAACATTTTTTTTACTTTGTGTGCATTGGTGTTCTACCTGCATGTACATCCGTGTGAGGTTGTCAGATGCCCTGAAACAGGAATTACAAACAGTTGTGAGCTGCCATGTGGATGCTGGAGAATCAACCAGAGTCCTTTGGAGGAACAGCCAGTGCTCTGACCACTGAGCCTATCTCTCCAATCTGGCAATCATGTGTCATTCCTGGAATTAAAATCTCTGAGACATTTTGAGTTTATATGATTTGAGATGAGGCAACATTTTTTCCCTGATAGCTATCTCATTATCTAAACTTTAGCAACAGAATTTTCCTCTGATTTTAAAATGGAGTTTTAGCTACACTGAATTTATACTGAATTATAAATATATAAATTTGCTGTCCCGAACCTTGTATTTTAGGGGTTTATATTTATGCATATTTTTTTTTAAATTGTGAGGCTATACTCTATTTTAAGATAAGAGATAGCCTATTTAGTTTCACTTTCTCCTTCTAAGCTTCATTCAACTTCCTTAATAAACTTTGACTGTGTCCAGATTTTTATACAGGTCTATTTGATATTTCTGTAATATTATGTTAAGTGAACAAGTTCTCCTAAGGACTCTTATAGTGCCAAATGTTCCTATAAAGGCACAGAGAATAGGATTCCATCAATCCATGTTGTATTGGGTGTTTTAAGTTTTCTTTCATATAGATTTTATACATTTCATGTAAGTTTTATTTCTGGGTATTTGTTCTTATGGCAAAAAAAGAATATTTTCCTTTATTCTGTATTTTTAACTAGTAGTTATCTGTGTATTAGATCTTATTTCTGCGTATTTACTTTGTGTCTCAAAGCCTTACTAAATTATTTTCGTTCTATGGTAGTTTTTGCGACATGTTTCTTTCTTTGTGTGGAAAAGGCACATGAGTGTCAGGGCAAGCATGTGAAAGTCAGAAGTCATATTACAGGAATCAGGTCATTTTCTTTTTCCACCATGTGGGTCCTGGGAATTGAAATCAGAGCATCAGGCTTGGCAGCGGGCTCATCTACCAACTGTCCCTATGTTCTGCAGTGATGTTCATGTTGTTTTAGGTCCTTTGACTTTATATCTTAATATAAATATATACTCATATTATACTTACATAATGCACAAATATTTCTTTCTGGGCTGCAGGGATGGCTGAGCAATTAAGAGCACCTGATTTTAGTGCCCCACACCTACATGGTGATTCACAACCATCCTTAACTCTACTTCCAGGAAAATTGAGGATCTTCTGACTTCTTGGGCAGCAGGCATGCACATGGTGGACATACATATGCACAGGCAAAACACCCACACACATTAAATAAATTAATTAATTAAAAATTTTTTCCTTTACCATTCTGTTGCCTATAATTTAATTTTTTTCTCTAACTTAGGAATTTTCACTAAAATAAAAAATATGGCAGTTATGATCATTATTAACTTTTTTTGAACTGTCTCTAGATTCAATAAATATGCTGTGAGTTTCCAGATGACACAAATATGTCATAGTACTAAATGTGTCTTGTGTTTATCAAAACAGTATTAAAGCTTTTTCAATAGTGTCCTAGGATATTTTGTGGTGATCACACAGATTTTCTTAGGATTTATCCAGACAGTAAGCTGAAGTGATGACTGTCATAAAAATATTTTCACTGTTATTGACATTTCTGTTTTGGCTTAAGAAAGCAGAGTTTCTCTGTTTGAGGTAACTGAATAATATATGCAGACCATATAACTACATTAAGGAAATCAGAAATGTATAGAAATATTTCCTTAAATTATTCATTTCTTTGTTTATTTACTCACTTATTGTCTTGTTATTTTCAAGCCATATCTCACTCTATCCCAGGCTGATGTGGAGCTCATTATATAGTCTAGGCTGGCCTTGAGCTAATAGCAATCCTGCTGCCTCAGCCTCTTGTATACTAAGATTTCAAGCCACGTTAGGCTTCTTAAAATCTAGAGAGATAATATTTTACAGGATAAAATATAGGAAATAAATTAAATCATTTATAAGAAATAAACATAGCTTTAAATTTTTAGGCAGCATTTATATTAGATATCAACCACCTGGACATTATAATGAAACAGCTTCATTTTTGTTCTGAGGCTGGAATGTTAATGTGCCAGTGCACTGTTAAGTAGTCCTTTCCCCCGTGGCTTACAATGCTTTGCCTATCATATGTGCTTTTCTGCTTATGTGCTGTCTGGTAGTGATGGTCATTCTGTGCTGAAAACTCGAACTCAAGGCCTTGTGCGTATCAAGCAAGCACTCTAACTCTGAGCCACATCCCCAGCCTGAGCTGTTTTAAGTACTCTATCAGTCAATTAATTACATTTCTACTACTTACTAACGAACATCAACAAAACTAGGTTGCAATTTCCACTTTGCTATGGTATTTAAATGTCAAGCATACAAAGGCTGGAGAGATGGGCCAACGTTTTAGAGCACTTGTTGCTTGTGAAGAGGGCCTGGATTTGATTCCCAGAATCCACACGATAGCTCACAATCATCTATAACTCCAGTTCCAGGAAATCTGATACCTTCTTCTGCATTTACATACATTCAGACAAGACATTCATATAAATAAATAGTCAGGTATATAAAATATTTAAGGTAATAATCTAGCCTCATTCGTTATAAACATATATATAAGTGAGCACCACTAATGTCATCAATATAACATATGCAAAAAATTGATCTGTGAACAAAGATTATTGATAATAACAAATTATCATTACATATTCTTGTGTGCAGCAAACTTTTCTTCTTGTGCATTTTCCTGAGTGTTCAAGCTTCAAAGGAACTTTCCCTGTGGGGAGGTCATTCAGATTCTGGGCTCCTCTTGGCTAATGATGTGAAAACCAAAAGGAACCAAAAAAGTCTTATATAGAGCACTTTGCAGAGGAAGACTGGGTCAGTAACAAAGGCAAGAACTGGCTTCTCATGTAGATGTGATATGAAATACCTAATAGCAGATGATGCACAGTTGCTTAGCAACACACTAATGTATAAAAAAAGGATGGAAAGACATGACACAAACGTATACTCACTCTCACCTCTACATTTATTGTACATTCCTCAAATAGAAAGGTAAATGAAAGTCTGACTTCTAGAATGCAAGGCAGTGACCTAATGAAAGGGTTACAGCTTAAACCTAGGCATTAAGTCCCAGGCAGCCACATATAAATGTGCAGGCAAACATATGTGTGCCATAGCTGCTTTTCAGCGAGGCGGTCCATCTCTTTAAGTGCTTGTAAGCACTGCAGAGGACACATGGAAGAGCATGAAACACTCATCCCTACAAGAAGTCAATATCTCCTAGGGAGGACACAGCCTACAAATAACAGTACCACGAGGTAGAATTCAGGTCACACCTGGAGAATACCAACTTAGGTATCCTCAAAAGTGGGAAAGATCAAAGTGTGGGGGAGCATGCAAAAAGGCTTCAATGGGGAGGCAGCATGTGGGCCAACAACTGAAAGTCAAAGAAAAATGAAAAATGTTAGCTAGGATTCTGACAGGCTCGTGTGATGGGGAAACTCTTCCCAGGATCAGACAGGAAGCTTCAGGTGGACTCATCACAATGACAATCCAAATATCACTGAAAACCTAGAATTGTCCTCGAAGCTGATACCAGATTGTAGAGGTACTTGAATGTCAGGATCAGAGGCCTGGGTTTTGTCTGATGGACACCAAGTGAGAGATGCTTCGGGATTCTTGAAATAGATGAAAGTTATGCCTTCCAGAGATTAGTCTGGTAAAGGCAGTCATCTTAGTCCAGTTAATATTGCAATGACAAAATGCCCAAGGCTAGGTTGTTTTCCTTTCTTAATTGATATTTTATTGGTTGTATTGAGATACGCTTACATTTCAGTTCATACATAATTATTGAGACACATACTGAAAACAATCTAAAAAGCCATGTTTTCTTTTAAAACAAGGTTTCTAACAACTTTCCAGTTTCCAACATAGAAACAATTCAGCACTAGGAAGTCTAGACAGGAAGTCATCCTCTACTCCATCATAGGTCTGCCTGACTGAGCTACATGAGGCCTTACCTCAAAAGGTCTGTATGGGGGGAGCTGGAGAGCTGGCTCAACGGTTAAGAACACTTGCAGCCCTTGCAGAGGACCCACGTTGATGACCGGAACCCACATGGCAACTCACAATTACTTGTAATTCCAGTTCCCTGATCTCAGCAGATACTGAACACATGGTGCACAGACATACATGTGAGCAAAACACTCATATATATAAAATAAAGAAAACTTTTTAAAGTGGATATATATATGTATATATTTTAAGTCAATTTTAAAATTATATTATTTATTAATAACTTCACATTCTGGTAAGCTATTACTTAAGTCCACCAAGCAACAATTATATATGGTGCTATGGAGCTAGTAGGGAAACAAAGAAA
>OU015744.1:79114372-79181978 GCA_907169655.1 Acomys percivali
TTGCTGGCCACTCCTTACATAGTTCTGATATATCATATGATTGCCTATGAAACACAGGATACTAGTTAAGCTCGACATCCCCACAGCGCTGAGCAACATCCATGGTACCCACCCAGGCACCCTGTACTTTAGCCAGACAAAGACAGGATGGGTTAAGGTTGCAATCTTCACACAATAGAAGAAACCTAGCAAGGAGCAGAGCCAGATGGTGGTGGCAGTCAGGAAGTCCCCCATTAAATTTAGGAGCTGCATTACAGAGTTGTATGGGAAGCTTGTTGGATTCAGGAAAACATAAATATTCTTACCTATCACCACCCATTGGAGACAGAAGCGAGAAGCTGCTAGACTGATCAGTAACTTATTATGAGCTGACAGTGTTCTCCGGAGCAACCATTTCATGCCCAGTGCTATAGTGATAAGTCCATTGCCTATCACTGCCACCACGCACAAGAGGACTAAAATAATAAATAAAGTGATGACTGTCTTATCAGTAGTCTGACAGCCCAGAACTTCATGACCTGTGTTCATTTCTTCAGTGGACATGATGGGTCCCATTAAAGGGCTAGCTGTTGCTCTAAGAAGTCTCTCCAATATGTTGGTCTCGCTGCAAGTCCTAAGTAGAGAACTGATGTGGGAGCTGAGCATGCAGGTACTCTGAGCAGGATAACAAGGTTCCTTCCCTTCAGAATAGATGCAAATATTGCCAAGGCTAACTTTCCAATGTCTCCCTCCCTGACTGTGAATTTGCCTGCTCTCTTTCCTATCCCCTACCCATTGTGGACATCAGTGTGTACTCAGGCCCTTGCATATGGTGTCTCTTACATAGGCAGTCACGCTTCCCTAAACTGACACCTAGGACCACACACCTGGGGCTGCTTAACAATGAAACCCACAGGGCAGGCAGCCTACCGAACATCAGAGCTCATGTCCAAGATGGGACTGAGAGGTGATTGCTAGGTTCCAGACATTGTTCTAGATGCACCTAAAATATTTAATTCTTACAGCAACCCTATGAACTGGGCACAGTAAGAACATCCCTTTGACAGAGAGACAGAAATAGATCCAAACCTCTCCGGAGAGAGCTTAGCTCAAGTTCTAATCAGTTGTGGATTCGGCATCACTGAATAGGTTGGAAGAGGCAATCACACAGAAAGATGCAGAAAAACTCTCTCAAAAATTTAGAAAATGAAAAAAAAAATTAGAAAATGTTTGGTTAGCAGGGACGTTCACAACGGCATCTCACCAAGACACTTATAACGCAATAGGATAAGCAGTGAGAGCCATAGCCTAGACACAGGCTTCAAGCCCCACTCCTCACTGTGAGCATTCGAACATGCCCATGAGCCCTGCTGTTTCCCCATGTCCAGCTCTACAATGTGAAAAGCACTTGTTTTAATGCATGGACTTTCACTGAAGTCTGCGTTTGGCTGCATGAAGACATCAAGGTTAATTTCACAGATAAAGGAAATGAAGAAAGAAAAGAAATGAAGCCTCATGTTACAGACGAAGCCTCATGTTTAAATTACATTTAAGCCATGGCAGAAGACCAAAAGCCACCCTAAAGCCAAGATGTAATTTCTACCTCTATTTGCTTCAGCCTTAGCAACTCTGGATTCTGTCTAGATCCGTCTGTCTCTGCTGATTAAAGTCGTGGGGCTGGCTAGATGGTGTAGCGGATCCAAGTGCTTGTCAGGCAACAAGCTTGCGAGTCTGATTCCCTAACCTGGAGACCATACAAAGGTGGAAGGAAACAACCGGCTCCACAAAGTTGTCCTCGGGCCTCCACATGAACACCTTGTTGAGCACACAGGAGCACACATGCACACACAAATTTAAAAAATAAAATTAAATTAAAAAAAGAAGCAATTGCAAGGTCTGGGGAAATGGCTCACTAAGTGCTTGCTACACTAGTATGAAACTCTGAGTTTATCTCCCCAGCCATCATGGAAAACTCCAGGCATGACTGAGAAGCTGTAATTCTGGTGCTGGCCACTAGCCCAATGGGGGCCGGGTGAGCTCCAGGTTCGCTCTTTGTGTCCTGGTTTCTTTGGCTGACTGTTGACTGTTTTTTACTGGAACCTGGAGAACTGGGTCTTTGAACTCTGGAGTTTGGGCAGCCAAAAACCTTACAGTATGGAAAACTCCTATCTCTTCCTTCTACCTCCTACACCATCGATGGCTCATAAGATTAAGGATGTGTAATTAACCTCAATTGATTTAACAACTATTTGTGAGCATCTCTTAGTCCGTAATAATGCTATGAAAAGCACTGGGCTATAACATCGAATTAGTTGCTGTCAAAGTGCCTTCATGCACAAAGTATAAGCCACTAATATTTACTGTGCATATCTTATATGTATATTAAATCCATTCAAAATAGTGAGTAGTCCTTTTAATTTAAATACATAATTATTTTATGTTGTATTTTTAATATTTACTTCCTTTATTTCATGTAGGAGTGTTTTGTATAAGTGTGTGTGTGTGTGTGTCTGTGTGTGTGTGTGTGTGTGTGTGTCTGTGTGTCTGTGCATGCCTGCTGCCCACAAAAGTCAGAGGACAACATCAGATCCCTTGGACGTGGAGTTACAAATGGTTGTGAGCTATTGAATGGATGCTAGGAACAGAACTTTGCTCTTCAGCAAGAGCAGTATGTGCTCTTAACCATGGAGTCATCTCTTCAGCCTCATAATCTATGATGATTTTCATCACTGCTTACTACTTATATTTGTCATATTTTGCCTTTTCTTACTTAGATTTGGCTTTCAGGTATACACAAAATCTGATCATTTAAATTTTTTCATTGTTTTTCTAAGTATAAATATGAAAGTGGTTTGATGGGAAACTGGAACAGATGTTCTGAATAGAAATGCTCAACTCAGTGCTGTGCATCAGAAAGATTAAAAAGAAAAAACAGCTCCCTGCATGCTGTTGTAGCACCCTTGTAACTCTATTTTTTTTCTTTAGGGTTTTTAAACACATTTACCTTCCTTTCAACTCCTCTGCCCTAGGTAAGAGAGAAAGAGGTTAGAAGGGACAGAGGACATAGACCTCTTTAGACTTAGTTCTGGCTGATTAGGGTGTCGGTTCTTTGGGAAAATGCTAATCTCAGTTGTCAGGCTAGCCAACAGTCCAGCAACAGCAAATGGCAAATGCAGCAGAACAAACAAGCAGCCTTCTTCTTTCTCCATCTGTCTCCTCAAAACATTCTTGAAGCGTCCTCCTCTGTTGGCGCTCCCTTTTCTCTCCCTGGGCTCTGATATTTCTACCTTCTCCAAGTCCTCAGAATTCGACTATCTCCAGCTGGTGAAGACCACACCTCTCTCCAAAACAAAACCTGTTTATATAACATAACTGAAGTTTAAGAGAAACCAAAACTTCCTCTATATGCTATCTTTTAAATGCTATGTATCATCCTATTCATCTCAGGAACTCTTAGAGCGGTTCAGCAGTGCTAGTGACATGATTTAGCAAGTAAAGGCACTTGCTGCCAAGCCTAATGTCCTGAGGTACATCCCCAAGACCCATATAGTGGAAGGAGAGAACCTGTTTCCAAAAGCTGTCTTCTGAATGCCTACTGTGTCAGGTGACCCTCACCCTTAACACATGCACACCACAAATAATTGTTAAAAAGTAGTTCAGCAACATTGGGCATGCATAAAATGCTATGCTGTTTGTCAGAAGCGTAAGACAATAGTAAGGGCAGTAAAATCACAATTAGGTAGACTGAAAAGATGGTTTTATAGTTGAAGATTGCTTAGTGCTTGCTGCTCTTTCAGGAAACCTGAGTTTAGTTCCTAGCACCCATGTCAGCAGTCTCACACAGCCCATAACTGTGGCCTCCTGACGTTTGTGGGCATCCACAAATACACACATGCACACATGAACACATGCACACACATATGCAGGCATGTACACACACAAATAAGTAGTAATTTTCAAAGAAATGCATTTGTATTAGGTATGGCTAGCTATGCTTGAGTTCCACTAGGGATTTACTTGAAGCCATGATAATGTCTCTGTCTAAAACGTTGGCCTATAAATTGGTCCCAGATTCCTCTCTGTCATATTAGTGTACAGATGGATGGTTGTAATCAGAAACAAGGCTGTCTCTGGAGCCCAACCATAGTGGCAACCCACATTTCATACTGAAGAAACATTCACTCAGTCTATGGTATTCTGATAAAGAGCCTAAACCAACCAAGACACAGCAATATGCACATTTATTAATTATATTCATGTCCTGATTAAAACACACATAAAACAATGGGAACTTAAGATAAAAGTGAATGGAAATTAGAATTGCCACATTTTTTCTTTTCCCTCCCAGTGTGTCACTTTTCACAAGTTCCTGTATGAAGAGTCCTAACCTGAGCCACAGCATTCAGGAAACTCCCCTGGGCAAGCACAAACAGGAGGACTAAGGCCATAAAAGCCACCAGCTGTCACGTAGCTTAGCACTGACCTATATAATCAAAGTACTCAGAAGGCTGAGGCGGGAAGACAGAGACCAGCCTGAGCTTCGTAAGAACTGGTCTCAAAAGAACAAGGTAAGAAGCTGTAGTTGCATCATCTAGCCATGGGAAGTGCCCACGTCTGGCATGGATGCCCATCACAGCCACAAAAACAAAACAAAATCTGAGAATTTCCTTTGGCCAAAACTTAAAATCTTTGCATGTCAGACAACACAATTCTATTGGACAGGAAGTCGTGGACAGGACCCACAGTAGCGCAAACTCTTACGGACCTCAGTCTCCTAGATGAGTCTGAAAAGGGCCTTGTGGCAGGATCAGTTTTAGTCAGGGTCCAAATAATGAGGGTGGCAAAGATTGGTAAGAGAAAGAAAGAAAAAAAAAGAGAAAGGGAGAAGAAAGGCATTTTAAAAAAAAGAAAGGAAGGAAGAAATGGGACTTAGCATGGCAGTGACTTAAGGGAACAGCCGGGATCACAAGGTGGGTAGCTGCAGGAATGTGCCTTGGAAATCACTGATGGTGGCTGCATGTCTTCCTAAAGGGAGCACAGACAGAAATGAGGCTTGAAAAAAATACAATTTGGGTTACTTTCATAGAGTACTTTCACAGGAGCGTCTGAGGAACTGAGGCCTTTGGCTAAGTCCAGGAACTAACAGAAATGAAAGGGACAATAGGAGCACTGAAACTTAGAAAAAGAACTTGTGGAACATGGAAGGAGTGCAAAGAAGGAAATGAGAGTGTACCCAAACCTTACAAATTCTTGCTACACATATCATAGTACTGATAGTGATCACTTGAAAGCAGAGACACCTTCGGTCCAAGGCATTCAGAGCTTATGATCAGGCAGCATGTGCATCTTTCTGTTGTTGTTGTTTTGTTTTGTTTTGTTTTAATTAATTTATTCAGATTACAATTCAATTGTTATCCTATCACTTGTATCCCCCCATTCCTCCCTCCCTCCTGCTTTTACCCTATTCACCTCCCCTAAGTCTAAAAGCGAGGGGGACCTCCTCCCCCACTATATGGTCATAGGCTATCAGGTCTCATCTTGGTAGCCTGCTTATTCTTTCTTTGAGAATTAGAAAAATATCGAACCCCTACTCTGATCTACCCAATGAACAGGACATTCTCCACAGTTATGTGGAGAGTGGGGATTGAATCTGACATGAACACTGGTGCCCCATATTTGATCACCTCCCCTTGGTGGGGAGGCATGTGCATCTTAAAGTCTCATCTTCAGAGCCTTCCTCAGTTTGGGGTTGCTCAGTACCAGGGTAATGGAGTTCAAAGAGATGCCCAGGTAGATTATGACTTCTCCGGCCCAATACCAGTAACTTTCCATGGCTTTACTTTTTGTACAAGTAATTATCAGGGACAGAAAAAATAATATATAGAAGATGAAGAAGAAGGTAAGGGATTTCAGAGCTATGGAATGTGCCTGAGTTCGGGGATCACAAGGCCCAGGCCAATGGTCCTTCATCTTCCCTACATGCCGGTACAGTGAGAACATAAGCAACATAATGGACACTAGAAACAGGAAGAAAGGAGTGAACCACATGAGCATTGCATGAGACAGGTAATAGTACCGATAGAAGTCCAGTATCATGTGACCAAATGTGCAGTTTCCATAGAAACTCTGGGAAATGCTCATTTGGGTAGCAATGATGTTCCCGGTGGCTGATAAGATGGCTGACAGGCCACCCATGATGAGAGAGCCCAGCAGCAGCCTGGGAACTGACCTGGAAATCCTCCACTTGAGCCAAAAGAGGACAGGGTGGGAGAAAGAGGAGATCTTCACACAGTAGAAGATGGCAAGCCAGGCCGTAAGCCAGAAAATGAGTGTATTGTTGAAGTCCCAGAGGATGCCAACAAAGTTTGCTTGGTAACAAAAATCAAAAGAGGCCAAGAGATTGGCCAGGATGGCTATCCCATGTAGGCAGAAGCGGGAGAAAGCAAGAGAGGCCACAATCATGTCAGCTGCAGGCAGTGCTCGGTTCCGCATCCATTCTCTGGCCAGCACAATGATCAGGAAGCCATTCTGCAACATAGAAGCCAAGGACACCAGGCAGAAGAGGACCATGAAGATCAAGGTGAGTGCAGAGGGCATCTTGTTAAAGGAGAATCTGCTTAGACAGGTTCCAGAGTGCTGAGACACGGCCACGGGGGGAAAACAGAATCTGCAGCCAAACCACGCTTGGGACAAGAAACACGGAAGCTCTCACTCTGGACTCATGCAAAAACCCACCCAACAGCAAAGCTCCAGTGCCCAGGACTTGACTGATAATAATTACAGTCTCCCTAGACATGTAAATCACTCCCAGTTCAATGACACCTGTCTCAATTTGTATAACCCGTATTTGCCTACTCTGCCACAGCCAGGTGCAGGCAAATGTTAGCAGGAGATACTATGGAGTGATTGGGAATACGCCCATTTTGCAGATTTTGAACCTGTGTGTACACATTAAGGCTGTTTTCCTAAAGACCCCTCGGTATTTCGTCTTTTCACCCAAAGACAAGCAATATTCACTCTTTTCCTACAACTCTCCCAGAGCTTCTCAACATCACACACACACACACACACACACACACACAAACACACACATACACACACATACACAGACACACACACACACCAAGCTTTGTGTCTTCAGAGTTTTTGTTTGTTCGCTTGCTTGCTTTGTGTCACTGAGTCCAAGTAGTGCTTCCCAAATGGGCATGCAGGTATGGGTACAGGGCCTTCCACTACACCAGGAACCTACCAGTGGCTACATCTCTGAAGAAAAATGACTCTCCAATAAGCTTCTCAGGCTAGGGTGTGGCTTTATGACCCTGCTCTATGCATGCTGGAATTTTGATTGTCTTGACTGTGTGAAGGTTTTATGCAGGCAACCACAGCTGCTGTGAGTTCAGGAGTGTAATGGCCCTGTCATATCTGTGTTACAACAATCCTCTCCACCCTGCTCTTCTCTTCTATCACTTCCTCCATGAGGTTGTCTGAGCCTTGAGTTGAGGAAAGTTATATATAAATGTCCAATTTAGATATGAGCCTCACAGTTGCTTATTCTCAGCACTTTCGCAGTTAGGGGTTTCTGCATTCATTATAATCAATGCAAAAAGAAACGTCTTTGACCAATGTTGATAGTAGCACAAATGTAGGGGTATAAGCAACAAATATTTAGAACGCAGTTTGATAGTCCCCAGCCATGAGCTCCCCAGCCATGGGCTTTTGGCCAAGTTTACAGAAGTAGGCAAGAAATCCCGACTGTATAGCAAGCCTCAAATCCATTCAGAAAGCAACTGGTTACCCGGATAAGAATCAGACCACTACTGCACTAATGGGCACATCTTGACTGACAAGCACATTGTTACTTAAGTATACTATATCCTTCTAAAGTGCTTCTTAAAAGATACTGTTACTCATATGTCCTTCTCTAAAACAGAACCTACATGGAGACCTTCATGCCCTGAGTAAATATTTCATTAAGTGCCATTTGGACACTGTTTTAAGGCTTACCCCCTATGTCCATGGCAGAAGACGACACTATATGTGCATGGCTTAGAAAATCTCCCAACCCAGTGACCTTTCCTGATGCCTACCAGAATCCATAGTAGAGTTTCTAGCTAAAATATGAACTTCTCTGATGTATTACTTTCAGATACACTATTCATTTAATATCTTAGCTTTGATGTGTTTGGCAAATAAAATCTATTTGTTCCTAAAATGGCTCTGAGGAGACAAGAGAGTAGGGAAGTAGTAATGAGGAGGAACAAGAGACAGGAAAGGAGAAGTGGTCCAGAAAGTCCATCACAGTAGGCGCTGAAAAGCAAAACTACATCAAGAAGAACTCAGGACAAATCTGGCAGTAAAGATGAGCCTGTCTTATGTAGAGTGAACTCCGTTCTACAACAACACCTAAGATCATAATAACCGTCCTGCCAGAAGGCTTGCCACTCACCAAGTGATCTGTGTCATGCAGGTTACGTCTTGCCTTTACCACCAAGCACACAAAGTAAGCTGCTCCAGATCAGCCAAGCCAGCTCGTGGAGTAGGGCAGAGACTTAACAAAGTTAAAAAGGAAAAAGCTTATGCCCATGAATAATGGGAGAAACACCAAGGAAGAGTGAAGAGGAAGTGACCGATTGATGATACAAGCTAAAGTGGAGATGCTGGCTCAAAGTCAAGGCAGGAATTCCCTCTTGAAATGTCAGCAATGCTATAGTCAGGGTCTCCTAGGATGACTCACGGAAAGTGGCCTCGCTGCTGACTTTATATGACCTCCCCACTCAAGATGCCACAAGTGAGAGGTCTATTATGAAATGTCAAAGAGAAATGAAAACACATGTAAAGTGGAAACAATAGAGGAAAAGATATACAGCCAACTGGAGAACAGCATTTGACTGGAGAATTGCTTTGATTTTTAATAAAATTTTAAAAGTTTATTGAAGAAACAATAGCCAAATGGATTGACTCAGTAGGCAGCTCCAGGGTCTAGCCCTAGTGCTTTGCAGGCTTTCCTCTGGTTCTCCTTGGAGATAGTAGCAGAGAACAGCCTCTAAGCGTTTCACAATGTTTTGGCTCTTCTCAAAATTCCTGGGCCAAACGCCAACTTCCTGATGTCATCATCAAACAAGTTGAGGCCATGACACACACGCCCTGTTGTAGCCATGTGTAACCAAGTATACATTGTGTGCTCACAGGCAGCTCCATGCTACTTGCTCTACCACCAAAGCATATCCCTGGCCAGAACCAGTCTCTTCTTCCCTAAGACTGTGTGCCCTCTCTGCAATTGACAGTCCCACAGTCTCATGTCTAAATTCCCTTCCAGGAGAAAGCTGAATTCAGGCCTGGGATGTAGCTCAGTTGGCAAAAATCCTTGCCTTGCCAGAGTCCAGTACTCAGCAGCTACACATGATGGTACATGCCTGTAATCCCAACACTCGGAAAGTAGAGGCAAGAGGATCATTATATGTAGTGAATTTAAAGCCAGCCTGGGCTACACAGTTGGTATCAGAAAAACAAAGAAGAAGAAGAGAAGAAAGAGGAGTAGGAGAATTCCCAAAAACACCTGTTCTATCTCACAGTGGTTCATCTGACAAGTAGCAGAGCTCCGCCAACCCACTCACAGTCTACCACCAAAAGCCAAAAGGCAGTATAAGCAGACGCACCGCTTTTGTTGTTTTCAACTGTCCTTCAAATATAGAACAGTAATCAAACATCAAATCTTCTCCTAAAACTTTAGGTCACATTTCTCTTTCCTAAAGGGGTCTGGTGCCTATGAATGAAGCTAATTAAGATTCTCTTCTGTGACACAATTGTAATATTATTTCTCAAGACGCTGCCTGTGTCCTCTGTGAGAGGACTAGTGTCAAATAAGTCACAGCAGGATGTTGGGTTACAGATGGAAAACTCTACAAAGAGCTCTGCATATTTCCTTCCTTTTAATTCTCTACACTAATAGATGTTTTTGTTTGTTCATTTCTGTTCATTAATTTTTCATTTTGTTTTGCCTTTTCCTTATTACATTGCAAAGCATTGTGTCATCTTTTGAGACATATAAAATCTGCTACATTTGACAAATGTCGTTAATCCTTCAGCTCATTTTCCAGTGGACCTTTGTGTGCCCTGTGGTAAGTACATCAGTACTTCCATATTCTTACGTGGTGTATGCATGTAGCCGTGTTAGGGAAAGGTGGGTGGAGGAGGAAATAATGTTTTAATGTCTAAGCAGCACTTAAGTGTTAGGCCACACCATGCATAGAGTTAAGAATTGTTTTCTTAAAAATGTCCTAAATATCTTTGGCCCTGAAAACTTCTCCTCACTCTCTTTAGGTAAATAATTTAGACTGTAACATTGATTTTTATAAAATGCCACTATAGAAGAGAATTTTAGCTTCCTGAAAACAAATTTGGAAAATGTCAATAACCTCATTCATCAAAATACATAACTGAGTGTGGAACTACTGGTCTTCCATCCCAGCACTCAACAGGAAGGAGGATTTCAAGTGCTAAGCCAGCTTATACTGTTTAGACAGCATGCTCCTGACTCAAAAGCAGGATGAAGCCAGAGAAATGACTCAGAGGTTAAAGTGGGTACTGCTCTTGCAGATGACCAAGTTCAATTCCCTGCATGTTGGGTAGCTCACAACTGCCTATAAACCCAGCTTCAGGAGATCTGACACTCTCCACTGGCCTCTATGGGCACTAGCACTTACACTGACATCAATATACAGGGACACATATGTAAAATTTTTAAAAAAATAACTCTTTTTTAAAAAGCAAAAGAGAGGAGGAGGGCACAGCAGCCTCTATGAGACTTGATAGGCTGGAGTCAGTTGGTAGGGGAGAAGAGCTCCCCCTCTCTGAGGACTAGGGGAGGGGCATAAGGAGGGGGTAAGGAGGGAGGGGGGAACCTGAGGAAATGAGGGAGGAGCCTACTACTGGGATGTAAAGTGAATAAATATTTTAAAATACATTTAAAAATTTAAAAGTAAAAAAAATAGAATATCAAAAGTTATAACAGTACAAAAAGCCTATCTACAGATGGTTAATACTGTTAATATTCAAATAAATTTCTACATTTTTCCTTTCCACTGAAAAACAGAACTTTCAGGTTATTTTTATAATTATAAGATTATCCTGTAGGGGGATTCTTCATACACTTTTATTTTAATCATTAAAATGGTACCTTTTTTTGCTTTCTTTTTTAATGTTTAAGCATTTTTAATTATGTGTACGTTGGAGATGGGTATATGCACATGAGAACAATGCGTCAGGAGGTCAAAGAAGTCCAATCCCATGGAAGGGAAGTTATAGCTATAAACTGCCTAAGATGAGTGCTAGGAAACAAACTCAGGTCCTCTGCAAGGACAGTACAAGATCTTAACCAGGACACAGCCATCTCTCCTGAGCCCTCTTTCTCACGTTCTTACTCCATTTGAATAACCAAGAAAAATACCAGAGATCTTTAAATGAATAACTCTATGCCCCTCTTTAAGGTCATAACATTCATTAGTGCATTACGTCTATGGGAGAGATGATAATGCTCAGAGCCTCTGGCTCAGTGGTTTACAGGCTCTGTTCCCAGGATGTTCTCATGGGCTACAAGTGAAAAGAAACAGAGAGAGAAAAGCTTGGAGTTCTCATTCAACAGAGCTGATCTACTGACAATTATTAAATTTTATATTTTATATTTTATATACTGGATTTCCACAAGAGACGTCAAAATCAGCAATTCACTGCAAAACATAAGTCTAAAACTCTTGTCCTTGTCTAAAACTCAACCAAGTGGACAAGGGCAGGTAGGATCCGGGTTTTTGTTGTTTCATCCATTTCTCAAATCTCTTTTAAAATACCACAAAGGGTTTTTTTATTATTATTTTAGGGTATCAACCCATAATAACAAAAAGAATGGAAAACAAAACCTGTTTGGAAAGCTGAAAAGTCGATGGATCAGAGGTCAAAGACACAGCCCCTCTGAGAGAACTGGATCCTTCATGAGCAGAAAGGAGAGTCAAGGATGTACCTGACCTGTACTCCGGGAGAATGGTACCAGCTACCCTGGAAGAAAGTGAAAGGTCAATTTAGAAATGACGACTCCAAGAGCGCAGTTTTGTAGTAAAGCTTTTGCTTGGCACACTGAAGGGCCAAGGTGGATGATCTGTCACAGCAGGAAAGGGAGAAAAGAGGGGAAGGAGTGGAGAGGAAAGACTCCAGTTCCCAGGTCATCTCCCCCACTGTGCATAACTGGGGCCTCCACCTGTCCCTTATCTTAGGAAAAGAGTGAGGTGTTGTCTCAACAAAGGAAGCTCTCTGGGTGGCATTGTCATAGTAAAAACAAGAGGGCATACTGAAAACATGGCAATTAGACAAACAAATCTGCTTCCCTCGCTAAAGGAAAGTTGGCGCTAACCTGGAACTTGCTACCTGGATGCTCAGGTGCAAGGGGAAATTACTCCTCTCTTACAAGCTTAAACCACTGTTTTTCTGACATCACACCTGAGGGGAAGCTATGCGAATTTGGTCAAAATCACAGTATGGGTTTTGGCTTTTCTCAGGCCAGTGATACACACTTAAGGAGCTGGGCAGCTCCTAGACAAGGAAGCAGTCACAAGAGGAGGGGGGCACCCAACCCTCTGCAGCTTGCTGGGCTGTCAAACTTTGCTACTCTGGGAGTTAGATGTTTTAACTGCACTTTTGACTAACACCATCTTCCACTGACAATGTCTTTCCTGGCATGTGGTCACATGTAGGTCAAGGAGAAGCTCTACAGGTTTTAAAGACAAATTCTCAATGAAAGATACTCATTTTCTACAAGATAAATAAACACAATGCAATCGCTCCTCTGTAGTGATGAATGAAATCAGGATAGCTGTTGGAAAATGGACGCAACCGAAGATCATGAAGTGAAATAGCCTCAGAAAGACAAATATTGCATGCTTTCTCTTATACAAAAGTTCGAGGTGTGTGTGTGTGTGTGTTTGTGTGTGTGTGTGTGTGTGTGTGTGTGTGTGTGTGTGTGTGTGTGTGAACATGTGCATCCAGATGAAAATAGAAGGGAACTGTGGAAAGAGATTGAAAAGACAGTGAAGGAGAAAGGAGTAGATGGAGGGGAGGGGGGAAGGACAGAACAAAAGGAAGAAGATTAAAAACGAAAAGTATATTATATACTCTAACAAAATCCATTACGTTTTATGATGTTGTAAAAATTAAAATAAAGAAAAAGTTTACCCTATATCCACTTTTCCTGGGAACCCCTGGAGAACATGGTCTCCAATGTTAGAGGATGTGCTGAGGCCACAGAAAACATGGATACAGTGATACATGCTCTAAGATGTGGGAGAAACAGGGGCAGCACAGGGATGAGATAGAGGGAAAGGTTAGGGCTGAGGGGTGGGGGAGGGGTGGGGGAGGGGTGGGGGAGGGGTGGGGGAGGGGTGGGGGAGGGGGGCATCCAGCATGACAAGTCCAAGCTGGAGCAGAGTGAGAGGTTTGGGGAGGATGACCCAAGGCAAATGAAATTCTGTTGTTCCTGCTTATTCTACTTTTCTCTCTGTTGCTGTGATGAAACACTGTGGCCAACAGTAACTCCAGGAAGGGAAGGGTTTTTTTTTTTTTTTTTTTTTTTCCATGCTCATTTTAAGTTCATTGCCAAGGGAAGTCAGAGCCAGAACGCACGCCGAGACCATGGATAAACACTCCCACTGGCTTGTTCTCCCCTGGCTCATTCTTGGCCCCTCTCTTTATATTACCCAGGACCACCATCCTACAGGTGGCAGTGCCCACAGTGGGATAGCACCTCCCACATCTCTCAACAGCCAAGACAATTCCCTGCAGACATGGCCACAGGCCAATCTGATCTGAGGAATGGCTCAGTTGAGACTCTCTTCCCAGTGTCTCTTATTGTGTCAAGCTGACAATAAAAACTAACCACAACACTCGCACGTACAAAATTGTTGGGAAAGACACGGGCTTAAGAGTGAAACACAGAACAAGCAACTGTTCAGCTGAAAGAAAACAAATCATGTACATACATGGAGAAGTAGCCTATTTTAGGACATGTTTTCAATATAAAGAGCATTTCTACTGTTAGAGTTAAATATTGCATATTTATCTTATTTTATTTTTTTGCATATTTATTTTAAGACCAGTAGAACTAGAATGAAGAATGGGATATAGGAAGGGTACACCAGGATGGGAGTGAGGAAGAACTCGAGTTTCATTGATCACAGTGGGAAGCATGCTCATAACTGAAAAATCAGAGGTAGTGCTAGTACATACACACCTACACGTGCACACGTTCATGATGCATGAACATACACATGCATGCATGCACAGGCACACACACATGCGTGGGCACAAACATGCACGTGCACACGTTTATGATGCTTGAACATACACATGCATGCATGCACAGGCACACACACATGCGTGGGCACAAACATGCACATGTGCGCGCGCGCACGCACACACACACACACACACACACACACACACACACACACACACACACGCTAAAAGTGGCTAAAACAGCTTCCTCTAAAGCAACAAAAGGTGAAGAGTATGAGACCAAAAATCAATGTTCTTGGAAGTTTGGGGTTTTTTTTCCTTTTGTTTTGTTTCTTTCAAAATAAATTTGACATGAACATCTGACTCCTCGAAACAGCTGTAATTTTGTAATTTTGACAAAAATCTCAGGGGGAAAATGGAAAAAAGCAGCAAATTGAGTGAGGACTACACAAAAACTAGCTAAGGTATGTTTCCTTCTGTGTTTACCAGTGGTGATGGCTCCTGAGTGTAATGATTCATTTTCTTCTTTGGATTAAACTTTGGACTTTGTCCTCCATGAATAAGAAGCATAATCATCTAATACCCATAATTTCATTAAAATCTTCCAAGTATGTGTTTTTCATAAGTATTGGAGAAAGAAAGGGGGCAGAAAGCAATGTGAGTCACATTTGCTGAAATGGCTTAATCTTCTTGCTTACAGAGAAAAAAACATAATCCAAAATTTCCATTCCCCAAATTATAATTTTCTCCTGATTTTTTTTTTCTGCTCTCTTCCTTACCCCTCCTCCAATTCTAAACAGCCCCTCACCGCATCCCTTCCTGCAGGTACAGGTCTGTCTGAGGGGAGTGTTGGTGGTAGCAGGCGATAAAACGTCTTCTTGGGGTAAGACCAAAACATGATGACCTACATACCAGTCTGAGGTACTGCTGGGAATCGGAGAATGAAGCAGAGGGGCTCACTATTTCCTCAAAACAATGTGGAAACTCCCACAATTTCCCTTGAAATGAGCAGAGAAAAAAAAATTTTAAGTGAAAATTGAAGGAAGAAAGCAAGATTCCCATAGTACAGCTTTTTCTGACAATTCTTACCAAAAAAAAAAAAAAAAAAAAAAATCCCAGTCTCTGTGTTTATCTGCATGAGATAAAAAGGGAGATTCCAGTATGGCTGAACCAGGCATCTTAGAGGAAGACTGCCAGTAGCTGCACACACACCGAGTATATTCACTATGAACTAACAGTAGACATGCTTTGTGTTCTCAGGGAGGTGAGCTGGTGGATGACCTCAGTTCCTCCCATCATGCCAGGGAAACAAGACAAAAGGTAGAACAGCAGCAATGACAAAAAATAATTTTAATCACAAGGTTTTAAATGGGCCTAGGAAAGAGACTTGATCTCAAATTGACTCACCTGATTGGAAAGCCTGTATGGCTGGCATGGTATTAAGCTCATTTGTGATCATCTTCTCCTTCTGTAATCTTATTTTAAAATGCCACATGTGGCCCATTCTTGCTCTTTATTATTAGATACATAGTCTGTGGCTCCACCTTGTTCTTAGAAAAATATAGGGAAGGTTCTGCAACTCAGCTTTTGCCCTGAATTGAGCATCCTAAAACCACAGGGCTTCCCTGTATTCCCTACTGCCTGTTCCAGCCAGAACAAACAGGTTTCATCTTGTTGCCATTTTTCAGTGACTACATTTCACATTTCTGAACAAAACTGCCATTTTGAGTCACTAACAACTGTTTTCTCACCTTCTTGCTTCTCTTGTTCCTCATAATATTTCTTATTTACCACCAGGTGGCAATGAATAAATACGCCCAGGCAGGCAAACATTAGAAGCAGTCTAAGAAAATAGCATGCCATTCCAAAGAAAGCTGCAAAACAGCAATGCTCATCTTGACAGTCTCTGAATAAAATTAACTTAGAGCTGGTTTGTGGTGAAGGGACATGGCGTTCAAATTCTGACCTGCATCCAGCTTGGTATCTGTTGCTTTCTCATTCGAATCTAAGATGTCTTTTCCTCAAGCCACTGTAATAATAACACTAGAAAAGGTCATGACCATGCAATCGACAAACTAGAGGGGGAATCCAGCTACAACCCCGTTAGAAGTGTGCTTGCCTGGCATGCATGAAGCTCTAGGCACCATCGCCATCAGTGAATAATCTGGATGGCAGTGCACACCTAGATCCAAGCACTTGGGAGGTAGAAACAAGAAAATGAGAAGTTCAAGGTCATCCTCAGCTATATAAAAAGTAGGTGATGCCCTGTCTTAAATATTATAAGTAGATAAATCAAGGTTTGTGCTTTGTGCATCACTAAGCACTTTGGAGTCACTGGCAAGACAGACACCACACAACAAAAAGGTTGTGGATACAAAACACAAGAATCAGAACACAAGCCTAGAATGCTTTCTGTGGTTTTCCCCTTCTCTGAAGGGAAACTCCCTCACCACATTCGTAGACCAATGTACTTTTAAAACATTTTTGTTAATTTTTAAATTTGTATTTTGTCTGTATATGTATGGGATGGAGGGATACCACGGCACATGGATGGAAGTCAGAGACAACTTGTGGAAGTCAGTTCTTTCCTTCCACCGGGTGGCTCCCAGAGATTGAACTTGGGTCATCAGTCTCGGCAGCAAGCACCTTTTATCCAGTGAGCTGTCTCACCAATATACTTTCTTTAGGTTAAACAAAAAAAGATTATATGTTTTAACATATAAATGAATCTCCAGTCTTTCAAGCACATCTTTTCAATAATCTGGAGTCCTGCTTCTTCCTTTCAGAACACTCAGTAGTTCCGTCCTTCGTCTGTAGTATCCTAAAAGGTTCTCCCTTCATGGCATCACATTCAAAGCCCAAGGCAACTCCTCAAAGCATCTTGCCAGCTGCAGCTCCAGGATTCTGGCTGTTCTCTCTTTTCTTGTTACTGTCTAGGAACCTTAATCTCTTTCCTTTTCATCAGTCTGTCTGGGAAAGAAAAAAGTCCAACTTTACCACCTGTCACAGTCCCATTGCTCTGCCAAAGCAGAATATCTGAGAACGACTGAAATTTTTGTCTAACATTTCTGGGTATTAGGAAATGCAGGAAAATGGCACCGGCACCTCAAGGGTGTTTCCTTATTGTATCATCCTATAGGAGAAGGTGGATGGGCAAGAGAGGACAGAGGGGGAACCGAGCCCACCATTACATCATGTGCACTATTTCAAAAATGTCAAAAATCTGTTCATAAAGGCTGAGCCATCATGACTCAATCACATTTCAAAAATCCTATCTTTCATTGCTAATGCACTGGAGAGTGAGGCTCCCACACATAGACTTTGGGCACATGTCCAAACCATAGTATTGTCTCTCCAAGAAATGCCTCCAGGTATCTGCAATCTTCAATATGCACAATCAAGTTACCTTGCTCATCAAAGACAGCCTAAAAACATTAGCTTCCGCCTGTTTTTGCTCTTATGCTGAACCTGACTTTTATCCAAGTCATCACGTGCCCACTAAAGGAGTGTCCCACGAGAATTAAACCTCTCTGTAGAATTCATGTATTGAATTATAGGAGATGAGTCGGAATACCTGAGGGGACCATTCTGGGCAGAGTAGAATACGCTCTTTTAAATTATGAATGTGTCCCCATGCAGAGAAAAGTATACTCAAAATGCTAGAGTCCAAGAGAAGGGAAGGATGTCAGGGTTCTGGATTTTCCAAGTGAGACAGAGAAGAGAAAGGGAAAGTTCAAGAGAGGAAAACTCTGTAGAAATCACATCTCGTGCTCTAACATAAGCGTGAGGTCCCTTGGTCAAAATGGCATCAGCCACATCTTTCCCCAAGATTTTTCTGACGTATAAGGATGCTACTTGACACTCTCTTTCAAACAAAAGTTTAAGGACATGGAAAACAATAAATGTCATGATTAACGAATTTCTGCTAAATGAGGACAACACCACCCCCTCAGAGATTCTCAGGAAATTCATCTAGGTGTTTCTGGTTGTCATCAGTTGGGGGAGTGGGTTGCTACTGGCACTTATTCACTCATTGGTTAGAACCAAGACCTGTCTGTCCCACACAATAAAAAAAATGCCCCCCACCTCCAGAAATGACATTGAGTTTCCAACCAGACATCTGTGTGGGTGAAAAATATCAGTGCTAAGAATTTAACTACACTAAATATAAACACAAAGTAATTTTTGCACTGCTCTAAGATGTAATGATTTTTTTCCAGAAATAGAACAACCAAATAAATTCAGGAATTTTGAAATCTTGTTTGTTTTGAACCTCTCCCATGAGTTCTTGATCATTTGAGAAAAGCGAAGAATTGGTAACAACTCATCACAGTGTTTAAATTAGCAATATACAACATTAACCTGCCTATATTTGTATCTGAACACTACACACAGGGTCAAGCAATTGTCTGTCCCATTATGTCACCTGCTGTATGTGGCTATGCCAAGTGATGAAAATGAGTATGTATTTACTATAAAAAGATTTTTCTTTATATATTTATTTCATAATTAAGACCTTTGGGGGGTTTTAATCATTCTTAAGACAAACCGAATTATTTATTAATTTAATTTCAATTGTGTATGGTAGTCATCCCCTAAGATTTTCCTTGGGAGAAGGCTATGTGACAAGTACAGTAATATATGTGATTAAAAAAGAAAAACAAAAAAAAAGCTTAATTTAGCTCCCTGCCTTGGATGGAGTTCCAAAATCCTACTTCATGAGTAGTCGGACCTCATGAAGGTAGCAGACAGTGCCACAAATAACAGGATAGCCTCCAGGAGAAATTCTCAAGAACAAGAAGACGACAGACACTGTGTCTCGTAATCTCTTCATGACATAACTGCAATGGCTTTAAAACCTTCTGCCAGTGTCCAGCTCCCAAAGTGTCCAATCCTTTCAGTAGGCTCCACCCTGCGGACCAAGTTCTTAACACGTAGGCCTTGGGAGGTCCATGTTCATACCAGAGCAGAGGATCTGCTCCAGAGAGGGGGTGGAGGTAGTTACTTGAACTCTTTGGTTTCAACTTCCTCTTCCATCAAATGAGCAGAAGATCAGTGACTAAGAGCACTGGAAGCTCTTACAGAGGATCCAGGTTTGACTCTCAGCACCCGCATGGCAGCCCACAACCATCCATAACTCCAGTTCCAGAGGATCTGATGCCCTCTTCTGAACTTCTTGGGCACTACATACACCCGGTACACAAACATACACGTAGGCCAAACACTCATAAACATAAAATAAAATGGATACATATGAAAAAAATAATAGAAGAACAGACACACACACACAAAAACTGCATCTCCTGGGGAAGTAACGGTGACTCAGAGGTTAAGAGTACTTGTGGCACCTGACACTTCAGTCCCAGGGGATCTATGCTCCTGGTCCTCTGCAGGCACTGCATGCATAGATACCTCACACAGGCACAGACATACAAGCATGCAGAGAACTAAATGGAAACACTTCCAGAGAAATCAAAGTATGTCTTCTGTGGGAAAAACAGGTCTCGGTGATCGTTTAAAGAACCATCTATCCAAAGTTGATGAGAAGAACATCTTCCTGGTAGATAAGCTTTCTTCGTGAGAGCCTCAGGAAGCTGGTGGTGAGGTGAGGTCAAGGGCAGGAAGCAGCAGCTGAGACGGACAGCAACAGCAGGAACACAACAGCTGTGGGAGAAGTAGCTTGAGCAGCTGTGTGGGGGCGGGCAAGCCCACAGAGGGAGGACCCCTGCGCTGGAGACCCACACAACAAGTTGGTGGGGTGCACAAAGTCTAGTGCCATTGTTATGTGTCATCAGCGCCCCAGGCTGCATATAAATTGATCTTTTAAGTGTAAAACATCTTTCTTCAAACTGAGCGATGTAAGTGTTCTGTATTTGCATAAGCTGCCTTGTCCCAGGGTGAGACTTTAGTTTTCTGGTGTCCTTAACATTGACAACATCCCCTTGAGCTTTCTGAAAGGGATGCTTTTGGTTGCTCCATCACCTCGAGACTGCTACGATTCATACACCTACATTTGTGTGCATAGATTTTTTCCATTAACAAACGAGCATATTAGTATATTAGGCAGGCTTAGCTACCTCTTTACCAGTGGCAGAGAATTCTCTAATAACAATGTCCTATAATTGCTTGGTGGGCTCTGAGATAACCATGGATCATTCTCTTTCTGAGCTCATCTGAGTCCTGGAACTGGAGTTGTGGGTGGTTATGAGCCACCATGTGGGTCCTGAGAATAGTTCTGCAATATCAGGAAGTACTTTTTTTTGTTTGTTTTGTTTTGTTTTGTTTTTCAAGATAGGGTTTCTCTGTGTAGCCTTGGCTGTCCTGGACTCACTTTGTTTTGTTTTGTTTTGTTTTGTTTTGTTTTGTTTTTCGAGACAGAATCTCTCTGTGTACCCTTGGCTGTCCTCAACTCACTTTGTAGACCAGGCTGTCCTGGAACTCACAGTCATCCTCCTGCCTCTGCTGGGATTAAAAGCATGCGCCACCATGCCCAGCATCAGCAAGTACTCTTAACCACTGAGCCACCTCTCCAGCCTCAGGAGACACACTTTAGATGGGCATCACACCCACCAAAGCTTTTATCCAAAGACCAGCAGCCCATGTGACTCAGCTAACTTTCTCTCCAGACCTAGATGCTCATTCCCTGACATCCAATGTTCTTTTCTATTTCCTTACTTTGTGAATATTCTCAATCTACGGGTCTCAGAGAATCTGGACACCCCTACCAAGATACTCATGTAAATTAGATCCCTGTTGTCCACACAGACAAACAAGAGCCAAACAAAGCAACCGCTATTCTCAGTTCTGGTTTCAGACCATCTGTGTTTGCAGGTCCTCTTTGTTTTGACCAGATGCAGACAGAACCTTGAGCCAGGTTCTTGGGCTTTGCTGAATTACATTTTATTACCCATGAGATGAGCAAAGGAATCATGAATTCTTGTAAGATCAAACTGCAGTGAATGGAGACCATTCAGGACAATTATGGCTCAGATGAGTCTGGCTAAAGAGCTATCTGCTCTAGGTCAGGGCATCCTCCTTTTCAAACATCCCCACACAGCACCATGCACAGGTATGTCAGAGGCTGGCTCAGCACCTCATTTCTTTCATATTGCCTTAACCCAGAAATTTTCCATGGAAAAAGGAAATTATTCTGAAATTGTGGTGGGTCACCAGCGACTTTGTTTCTGACAGCTAACTGGACAGTATTCTCTAATTAGTAATCTTAAGTTAAAGGGCCTTTAGAGCAGACCTCGGAGTCCCGCCCTAGCATTCAGGCAAAGATAAGAGAACTCAAAACATTTGCCCATAGCTAGCAATAGATGAAGACCAAAGGCTAAAGATAGTAGGATTGGCATCTGAGACATTTGGTTGCTTTGATTGTGTATGAGAGTCCATGGATCTTGGTGTTATACTCTCAGCTCTTCAAGGACCAAGCTCCCTCCCTCCTCATACGAGACCTATGCTTGGGTATTGCTCTCCCTCTTAGCCAGCAGCAATTGGGTGCTTTGTAAGGAGCTGTGACAAAGGTTAAAATAGTTATGATAATGACAAGGTGTGCTGTTTTTCCAGTAAGGGATTTGTCAATGTTTTTATTTATTTTCAGTTCTCAAAGTTGCGCAAAGACAGTGTGGGATGTATTTCAAGCCGGAAAGATAATAAAAGAAGGTGAAAATCAATTCTCCTAAGGAGATAAAAGACAAGAAAAGAAATGGGTAGACTTAAGAGCCCCATCTGTACAAATATCACCATTTGGCAGAGGCCTAGACACACAGGGGGGTCAGTGGCGAGGCTGGCACTGAAAGAAAAGAACCGGAAGGATGCGTGGAGGCTCACAGACAGTACCCTTTACTTCAATTCCTGCCGTGCTACAGGATCCAAACAGGACTCAAATCACAGAGCAGAAGCTCAGAGCAAAATGCAAGGCTGGAAGAGCAGCCAGCTGGAATGTGACACATCAAAAGGAGAAAAGGAGAGGGAGGAAACATCAGAATTTGGCTGCAATGTCTACTTGCTCCGTCCTCCTACCAGGTAGCAAGCAGCAGCGGGGAGCGAAGCCTGCCCTTGCTGCGTGTCACACTGTTCTTTCCACCCCGTCCTTCCACAAACATTAACTGCACAGTTGAATAAGAACTCTGTGGGGAGCAGAAAGTTCCCTCTCAATTCATGCCACCCTGCAAACCTTCACAAAGGTCCGTTAAGAATCTCTTCTGGTCTTAAACAATGTTCTGCTCTCAACTGCCCCTTCCAGGCCTTTTTAGAAGGCTCACTTCCCCTGATTCTCCCCAGTCAACCAACCCCGTTTCTCAAAACTCTACCTAAATATCAAACCCTGCTTGGACAAACAACACTCATCATCTTCTTTTTTTGTTTATGTGTGTGTGTGTGTGTGTGTGTGTGTGTGTGTGTGTGTGTGTCTGTCTGTCTGTCTGTCTGTCTGTCCATGTGGTGTGTGTGCAGAACCCACAGAGATCAGAAGAAGTGTAAAATACCCTTGAATTGCAGCGACAGATGCTCGTGAGCTGTTTCCTGAGTTGTAGAAGTGAAACTCAGGTCCCTGCAAGAACAGAAATCCTCTTCAGTCTTCCTTCACTCTTGTCTTTAAAGCATTTTCCTGGGGGGCAGGAGGGTGGAGGGGAAGTCATTCCAGCTGTCCTACTTTCATATTCAGATGCGTGATTTTAAATAAACGCCACAACTGTCAGGTATGATCCCAGGAAATTGTTAACACCCCTCACCTCCATATCTGACCAGCCAACATGCCCTCTGATTCTGTATGTGGATGTCACATTTTCCCCATCCATCCTTCTGCAAAGGAGCCAAATGTGAGCCCTTGCTATCTCTTCCCTGGACTGTTGACTCTGCTCTCCACCTCCTTTTCCTTGACTCAGCCACTAAGGCTAAGAAACACACGTATAAACAAACAGCTTCCATTTGTGTGCTGAATCACTCTTGGCTCTGATTCACAAAATAGGATGGATGTTCAGCCTCCACAGGCCGGTCCCCAGGGCCAGCTCCAGCCCACAGTGTTGAGCTTCTCCCTGCTTTGCCCTGCTGACCTCAGCTGAGCCCACCACACCACACTGCACACCAGTTGCTGGGCAGACGCCCCTCTTCCAGTGTGTACAAGCTTCACCTGCCCAGGCCTGAAACAACATCTGTATCCAAACAGCTTGTCTCCAGTCCCAGCATGCTCCACTGACTATCTGCTTTGAGGCTTCTTCCCCTCTCCTGTTGGGCTTAGGCTACCCCAGGCTCCTCATGTGTCCCAGCTTCCTGGCTGGCCCTCAGCAATGGCTCTTCCTCTGATAGCAGATGCAGCTTGCTCCCACTTTTAACTCTGCTTCACTCGCTCTACATCACAGATACCTCCTCTGGCAGTCCAATTTCCCACGCAGCTGTTCTAATTCTCTCCTAGTGTTTCTTACCAACTGGAAAACATATCCTGCTACCTACTAAGGTGCTGCCTGTCTCTGCCTCCTCCTCACAGGTAAGCAGTGAGACTACATGTGTAAGGCTTTCTATTTTCTTCTTTGCCGCTGTGTCTGCAATGCTGATAACAGAGTCCAATCTGCTGGAAGACATCAGTAAATTTCTGTTGAATGAATGAGCAAAAACTGCAGCATTGAAGTCACACTGCCAGTGTGAACATAAATATCCACTTTTCCACATATATACCCACAGTCGGCTTCCTGAGCTTCTTTCATCTTCCATTTCTGCCTCTAACAAGTGCTTTTCATATGAATGCAGCCAGTAGCCATAGAGGTAGCAGATCACAGAAGCCTATGAAATCCACCTTAAAAGGCTGTCAGACTCAGGAAGGTTAGCTCAGGGCCTTACACCTTTTCCACTAACCCCACTATCTCTCAAAATAAACAGTTAAAAAACAGAGTACATTAAATACCTAGTACAGTGGGTGTCGGGCCTATAGAAGTGGGTATCTTATCTATAAGAATTCCAAACAAGGAGGAAGAGAAGGAATGAAAAGGAGAAAGAGAAAGGAGGAAGAAGGGAAGGAAATGAGCAAGAAAAAGAAGGACTAGTGGGGGAGGGGATGTAGGAAGAAAGACCACCACACTTTCTGTTCCTTGGTACCCTGCAGCGAGGTTAGCATAAGAATACTCAAAGTGTGCAAAAGCCTCTCTGCAGCTCAGAACAGCTCACACAGCCAACGGTGACTGCCCTTTTCTCTCAGCAGGCACTTCCTAGACCACCTGCTCTCTGCTTTTTGTTTCATCTGAAGCAGTGCGGGTTCAAGAGTTAACCATTTCATAGCAAACTCCTTTCTTTCCTGGCCTGGTTGGAAGGCCATTCTTACTGAGATGAAGCAATCAAGAAAACTTTCTGCCTCACAGCCTACCCATCTTTATAATCATGATATATGTGAAAGTGACACATCACATTGAGAAGTATTCACCTGGTATTCCATGGTTTTTTTTCTTGTTTTTCTTCTTTTAAATAATTTATTCAGATTACATCCCGATTGTTGTCCCCACACTTGTATCTTCCTGTCTTCCCCTCCCTCTTTTGCCCTATCCCACCCCCCACTTGACCTTTGACAGAAGGAGATCTCCTCCCTCACCATATGATCACAGTCTATCACATCTCATCCGGATAGCCTTCTTCCTCTTCCTCTGAGTGCCACCAGGCCTCCCCAACAAGGGGAAGTGGTCAAATTGGAGGCACCAGAGTTCATGTCAGAGGCAGTCCCTACACTCCCCACAACCGTGGAGAATGAGCTGTCCATTGGCTAGATCTGGGTCTAGGTTTACTGCACGCATTGTCCTTGGTTGGTACAGCAGTTTGTGCTGGACCTCCTAGGTCCAGGTCTGCCAGCCTCGATGGTCTTTGGGAGTATTCTATGTTTTTGTAAACAAATTTCACTGGCGGGAATACTCGGAATGCGGAAGAGCAGATGCAGTTACCACCATTGATCACTAGGTGGCTATCAGAGTGTATGGCCTGGTTTGGGAGTTGGGGAAGGGGACTCAAGTTCAGGGGTAGATTTACAGAGATGTACATTAGTTTCTTGCCAGCAGTTGTTATAGTTTTTCTGTGCAAATGTGTATGCATCAGTGTGTCTATGAGATAGTAACTTTAAAAACGTATATAGAATATATGTAATTATACTATGTGTAGTAGTAACTTTATAATAATATTTGGAATATATATAATGCATAAGTAACAGTATATAAGATGTATATATGATATATAGTATATATAACCATAACTTATAATAGTGATAACTTCCTAAGAAAGTTGTGGTTTGAATGAGGCAGCCCTCCTAAGTCTCAGGCATTTGAATACTTAAGTCCTCTGTTGGTGGCTGTTTGGGACGGGGATTAGGCGCCTGCAGCTGGAGGAAGGAAATCACTAGAGCAGACTTGATGTTTCAAAGGATTCATACCAATCTGAGTTTGCTCTCTGCTTCCTGTTTGGTGTCCAAGACATGAGCTTTCAGCTGCTGCCCCAGCTGCCTGTTCCCTGCTACCATTGGTCTGCCATCATAGACTTCTACCCTCTGGCACTGTAAACCCCAAATACACCCTTTCCTCTATATGTGGCCTTACTCATATCACAGCAATAGAAATGCAACCAAGATGAAATTTCATGTTATCCATTAGAATTCTTTGAGAAAAATTTTTTCAGACCAGAATTTGAAAGAAATACAATCTATGCTCAAATGAGAGGTCATACACTGCTCAGTCAATTTGGTTGTTGGTTTGGTTTTGGTTTTTTGAGACAGGGTTTCTCTGTGTATCCCTGGCTGTCCTGGAACTTACTATGTAGACCAGGTAGGCCTTGAACTCAGGGATCCACCTGCCTCTGCCTCCAGAGTGCTGGGAGTACTTCTTTGACAAGACAAAACAGTAAGATTTTAAAACCAAGGGATTTTTAACTTTAAAAACAAGCGTGGTTTACGCCGGTTTTCTTCCTGGCTATCTGTAGAAGTGACCTCCCTAGAGTTTCTAGCCTAGACTGGCACTACAAGTAAACCATACCAGCCTGGAAAACATAGTTGGCAGTTTACTCTAGCCCTCTTCCCTCCCATGCTTGCTAAACTAACAATCAATTTTAAAGCATGATCAGTTCGCTGTTTTCTTTTCCCCTCCCAGGATCTAACCAGGAAACTTTTGACAATGACCAAGATCTCACCATGTTCCTGGGGGACGGTATTTGGCACTTGCCTCAGCCTGCCCTTATTAAATTTTTGACATGCCTCGGTTCACTAAGACATGTGCTCTCTTCCTTTCCCTCCCGCCCATCTGCCTGCCTGGGTGTTAGCAAAACCACACTCTAATTCCCCAGGTTGGCACTGCTGCCTTCTCAGGCAGTCATGCAAACAAGTCAGGGTAGGAAGGCACAGTTTCTCACAAGACACACACAAATATTATCAAATATTATCCACTCTTACACTCCACTGACACAGAAGTGATTTGAAATATTAAAGTGATGTTTTGTTTTGGTTTTGGTTTTCTTTTCTTTTTTTTTCTTTCTTTTTTTTTTTTTTACTTTGCCATGAGATCTGATAAGAATAGAGGTAAGAAGGTATTTAGGTAAAGGCTCCTCTCTAAATACATACTTGGATGTGAGGCATAACTCCAAGCTAATTCCCACACCACCCCGCTCCTCTTTTCCTCTTCCATCAATCTCACAATCAGCTCCTCTTCCTTTTGTGGCTTCTTCTACCCATTTTTCAACCTGAGGTTCCTCTTCCATGTAAACCAGGCTAAGCAAGCAACGCCGGCTCACAACTTCTCCACCCTTTGTTTCCCCCTAGGAAAAAGAGAATGCTTTAGAGAACTGTAATACTTCAGAGATATATAGGGAGCTTACACAGTAAATAAACACAGAGAGAATACAGCACATCCTATAAGTGTCACCATGATAGGTACTTGGTTGCCTGATGCTTCTAAAAGTAGGTGGATTGAGTGATGCCTCTTAGTTTCTCTTGTCTGATCTGGAGCTTCAGCTGAACAGCCTCTTTAACCTAAAGATTACTTTTAATCAGTGTCTTCCTTTCTTTCAGCAGACTTCTCCATTGGCTCTCTCAAACCTACTTCATAAATATACCTGGACATAGACATGAAATGTTTGTGTCTTTAAGTCAAATACTGATTACAGGAACTCCCATTCCCATATTTCATCCTATTTTCTTTGCCTTACCTATGACCAATATCATTGCTACCCTTTTTAGTTTAGGTTTTTTTTTTCTGTTGCTGTATCAAAATATCCGAGACTGAGTGGTTTATGAAGAAGAGAAGTTGGTTTAGGTTCTGGAGTTGAAGAAGATGAAAGTATGGAGTGAGCATCTTAGAAAAAGGCCCTTTTTGAGTAAGAGCCCTTTGATTGCACCACAACATGACAAGACAGAGCCAGGGTGAAAACTTGAGCTTCTTCCGTCTTGTGGAAAGCCACCCAAGCCTTCATCAGACCTACCCTCCTCATGGCATCTAATCCCAAAGGCCTCACCCCCAAGTACCATCGCACATAAACTGGGGGATTAAATCCCTAATACATAAAGTTAGACAGGGAGCACATTCAAACTGTAGCATCTCCATCCCCCTCTTTTTATACACAAGAAAGTTGATGCTACAGAAACATGTAGTTCGTATAATATCAAACAGCTGTTAAGAAAGACTATTAAAACCTCCCAAGAGATCCCAGAAAAACCTCAAACTATCTCTCTTAGAATAGACCTGTTTCTGATACAGAGACTTAGAGGCCTCAACAATTTGAGTGTCTCCCTCCTAGCAAAGTGGTGTGGATCAAGAGAAAAACATTTGGGGTGAAGAATATGGCCACCGGCTGCCCCAGTATATTTTAGCCAATGACTGTAAGGTTAGCACAACCTTCCATTAAGATGGAAGTGCCTTTCGGTGGGATTAAACTTGCTTGAAAGCCTCGCAGACAAGCACAACGCACAATGGGAGTCACCCAATGTAGCAGCCAATTCAAGTGCAGACCATTTAACCTTACAGCAAGAGGCCCTTAAAATCAAGATGGCCCTCATGCAGTGAGTGAGAGTGAATCATAGGCTTTGAAAACAAATCAACACACAGCCATGTGAATAAATCTCACACCTAGAATGTAAACCAAAGGTCTCAAATGACAAAGAATACATTCCAGGGGACTACACTTTATGAAGTTCAAAAATAGGAAAATCTATCTGATAGTACTTCACATTATGGTACTTGTTAATTTTGAGCGCATAGGAGTGGGAGAAGTAAGACCAAATTAAACCGAATCCAGGGATTTTGCTTAGGAAAACCATGAGTTAGGGGCACTCGTCAAAGGGTCTATGGAACTGAGTTTAATCCCGGTTCTACAACAACTGAGTGACTTTAACAAGTGACTTCCACTGTCTATGCCTTGGATTTTTTACATCTATAAAATGGACTAATAATATGCTGCTCAAAGGGTTGGTGTGAGAAGAGACATAATATATGTAAAGTGCCCAGCAGCATGCGTAGGTGCTGTAATAAATGGTAGCTATTATTATCCCCGCCCCTGTGCCTGATAGTAAACCAGGATCAGAGGGGAGATAGGTAAGCACACGGCTGAGAAGGGAAGGGAAGGACCAGAGCAGGCTATGATCAAAGCTGTGCAGAATCCACTCCAACGCTGCACAGCTTTGAGCTAGGTTTCCCTCCCACGGCCCACACAATCTCCTAAATCTTGCTTCTGCAAGTGTGGGCCGGCCCCATGTAACTAGCAAAGTTGTTCTGGTTCCATCTACACGGACCCTGACAATGATCTGATAAATTAATTTGTACGAATGCTTTCAGGGTGGTCACTAGGAGCCTAATGGCTTCTAGGGATCTAAGTTGCATTTTAACCAGAGCTCAGTGGAAGTACAAGGGCTTGACCAAAGCTGGACCTTATTGTGGGTCAGAAAGGAACCAGTCAGGGAAAGAAGTATGGGATGAAATAACCAATACACTGTGCAGCTCAAGGCTACAGGAACAAACAAGGAGAGGTCAGGGGAAGGCCCAGCTACAAAGACCACAGCTCTCCTTCCTGACTGCTGGGTAAGGATGAAGCCAGACAAATTTCATCAAGGGAGGAGCACAGCCCATGTGGGAGGTCCTAGGACCAGAGGCCTAAGCCACTCAGGAATCAGCGTGGAGGAAGAGTTGTCAGTTTTCACTTTGATTTGTTAAGTAGTGTCTTAGAACATCCACACTAAGAGTGATGCTTAGAAACAAGTGCCAACAGTTGACACATGTGCAGCGGGGAGGGATCTTGGCAACGTCCTGCCAAAGAGCAAAAGCCAGACCCCAGAGACTAATGAAATTCTGGAAAAGGACATGCTTATCTACACTGACAGATGCCTGGGGCCACAAGCAGGCTGTTCAAAGGGGCACAAGGAAATATTTCTAAGTACTGGGAGAAATTTGTGCCTGGGTTGCAGCAGCCTTTAATGAGGGCATATGCATTTGTCAGAGCTCATTGAACTATACACTCATAACGGGTACAGTTTATTTCACTCCTGTGATGCCTCAATAAAGTTAATTTTAAAAGGAAAAAAAGAATATCTTAGTCACAAAGGTTGTTGAGCTCAGGAGTAAGGCGAGAGGCCTATGGGAGAAGGTTCCAAGGGCCACATAACCACTGTTCTTCTAGCAAATTAGCATTTGCTCAGGATGTAGCAGATTAGGAAGGACTTTCTCCCTTCTGGGTGTCATTGCCAATCTGTGAGATGGGCCTGATAAATCCCATTTTATAGGCAAGGAAACCAAAGAACAGAAAAACTAAGGGAACCGGCCTACCTTTTCTCACCCAGCATCCTTACGGCTTTCCATCAGCCAGGAAAGGCCTTGGAAATGGCCTCAGATATGAAGCCCAGAGAGTATAAATATTTCAACAGGGTCACACTACCGGCTAAAGACAGAGTCGAAGCATTAGAAAGAAATGTCACATTGAGATCACATTGAATGAAGGCAAAGTACTTGGGTCCTATATGCACACAGCTTAGGGAGAAAGGGGCTCATTTCCTCTAACAGTTCATAGTATATCATGAAGGGACGTCATCAGTCAGGAACCAGGGGTAAGAACTGAAGCAGAGATTATAGAGAAATACTGCTTACTGGCTTGCATCCCAAAGTTTGCACTGCTTGCTTCCTTATATTCCCTAGGACCACCTGCCTAAGGATGGCACCACCCACAGTGGACTGGGCCCTTCCACACACATCATTAATTACGACAGTTCTTCCACAGACTTGCCCATAGGCCAGTCTGATGGAGGCAATTCTTCAACTGAGTTTGCCCATTCCCAGATAACTACAGCTTGAGTCAAGTTGACAAAACAAAACAAAAAAACAAACAAGAGCACACCAGGATAGAAAATTTATCCTACAACAAAGGCAGGGCTCCTTTCCAGATCTCAACACTCCATCTTCCATTTCATGCCTTAGTTCCCTCATCCCCTGGAGTCCCAAGGGTCTTCTAACTTGAACAAACCCCACAGAGCAGCCCAGGCATTACCTCACCAGAGTCTGGCTTACTTCCTAGCAGCGATCGTCCAACGCTGCTCCATCCCCCCTTCTGCTGGCTGTGCACCCTTCATCCATTCCTCCCTGCTGAAATCACAAAGCTCAGCCTAGAGAGAGAGCAGGCACGAGCCTCCTCCTTCTTCCCAGATGCTGAAGGAAAGAGATCCTCGTGTGTCCTCTGTCCATCACTATCTGCCCACAATTTCAATGCGTGTCTGTGGAGTGGAGACAGGGATGCAGAGGAAGTATAAAATGGTATGGAGGGGATTTCGAGAGGAACTACAAAAAGCGGTAGACGGTGATTAACTTGGAGTACTTAAAAAGTAGAGGAAGGAGAACGAGCTGTATTCCATATTTAGGGTTTTTTTCCCCCCTGTAGAACATGATTTTTCTTTTCTTTTTCTTCTTTTGGTTTTTCAAGACGGGGTCTCTCTGTGTAGCCTTGGTTGTCCTGGACTCACTTTGCAAACCAGTTGGGCCTCAAACTCACAGTGATTCGCCTGCCTCTGTTTCCCTGAGTGCTGGGATTAAAGGCATGTGCCACCATGCCTGGCTAGAACATGATTTTTCTAGTGTGTGTGTGTGTGTGTGTGTGTGTGTGTGTGTACATATGTATGTATGTATGTATGAACGTATGTATTACATTTATTTATTTATGTCAATAAGAACAGGGTAAGCCAAGAAATTAGGGGCCATATTTATCTAGCAATACGTGTATTTTTTTAGATGGGAAATAATAGGAAGCATTAATTCTAAAAATTAAGCAAGTACAATCTCCAGTACAATGACCAAAATACACAAAAATTTAAATGATAGGAAAGTCATGTGTGAGTCACATTAATGGGATGAAGGCAGAAAGGGATGAAAAAGAGGGGCCCAGGAAGTGGAGCCATCAGTGGCTGCATAGCTCACACTGTCAGCCTGTTCTCACTACAGGGCTTAGTCCTGCTTTCAGGTTAGTCAACTGCATGCTAGCTTCAGTTTCCCCTACCCCCTAGCCTTCTTCAGACAAGTAGTTTGTTTAGCATAAGAACTGTGTTAGTGTCCCTAGGCTTAAAGCACATAGATAGTGAAGGCTAAACAGACATCAATTAAGTAGGATGAGAAGCAATCCCAAAAGAACAGGAGAACCCAGAACTGCCACCACTAAGACTAAGGGCAAGCTAGCTCCTTTCTTGTCCAAAACTATACTGGGAACGCTCCCTAGGTCCCCATGTCTGCTCTGTAGATGCATGGCAGGGTTCAAACTCCTCTGTGTGTTTACCAAGACCTTCCTGATTCTGGTCTGCACCTGTCTTTCTGCCCTGGCTCCCAAGACAAATGCTGTACCCCAGCAGTCAAACTGGTCCATTTGCCACTCCCTGAGTGCACCTTGAGGCTCCCTGCCTGTAGGCCTTTCTCAATCTCTGCTGCTGAACAGCCTAGTCACGCCAGCTTCCCTCTTTAGACTCCTCAAGGACTTGCTAAAGATTGTACCGATTTGTATGTTCGTCCTTGAAGCAGAAAAGGCTGAAAGAGTGCCTCCCACTCCTAGACTCCCTAGTGACTATGACAAGTCTAGAGTCTGAGAAAAAGAAAAGAAATAAATACGGAGATCTCTTTCAAGTCAAGCGGAATCAGGTTGAAAGCTGGATCAAGACTGTGTTAGATTTAGGTTACACTTAAGAATGTTTAGTCAAAAAAAAAAAAAAAAGGAATGTTTAACCAGTTCCTAGCAACACCCACTAGGCGGCGCCCGCAGTCTCATTCCCACCAGGACGCCTCCGGTTTTAAAGTTTACCTGTCTAACAAGTTTTCTTGCTGCCCTACTATCCCTTTAAGAAGGTGAACCAGGTGAGGCAAAGGCCCCGCCCCCTATATGGCCCCGCCCCCCGCCCCCGCCAGGCTGGCCAAGCTGGCCCAGTCCCTTGCGATCTGGCCCAGGCGTCGGGGCCCAGGTCCCAGGTCCCGGCCGGCGCCATGGAGCGGCGCTGGCCCCTGGGGCTCGCGCTGCTGCTTCTGCTCTGGGCCCAGCTATCCCCGGGGGCGCGCGCCGAGGAAGGTACAGACCCCCGCCCTCTCCCTTTCCCGGCTGGCGGGCAGCAGCCTGCAAGAGCAGGCATTCCTGAGGAGGCCCTCCTCCCCGCGCCCCACTCCTTCCTGGCTTTGCCCTAGTAGCGGGGAGATCGATTGGCCCGGCCAATCTTTGGTCTTTAACCCCAGACTCCTGCCCACGGCATCAGTCACCTCTACCCTCTGTTGGCCAGCACTATTTGCTGCGGGTCGAGAGGGAGTTCCTAACCACAGGAAGCTGCACTCCCACTGCAGCCTCATGGGACCCTCCATGTGCCTGCCCCTGGGTTTGCAGCACTCAGATGTCTGAGGTGGAAAGCCTCCTGCCGGTTTAACCAGGCCACCACTGGTGGAAGGGTTAGGGGCCTCAGGGATTCCCGGGTGTAGGAGCCAGCCAACCTTACACCTAAAGTTTTGCACACCCTTTGACCGTGCCCCTCCCACTTCCCAAAATCAGAGCTACTCTTGCGCCCCACCGCCTTCCTATACCCTCACCTACCAGAGCCACTGACAGCGGGAGAGAGTCAAACTCCCTGCCGGGGTCCCATTCAGGACTATAAAGGCTTAACTTCTCTGACGTCAGCCCAGGGCACCCCTGTAGTAGATGGGTACTCTATTTCCTCCCGGGCCCAGTTGTGGCAATGTTTGGGGTTGTTCTTACAACGCTTGTTGAAGCATCAGCCCCCAGCTTTTGCCCCACTCTGCCTTGCTCCCTTCAAATCCTAAAGGAATACATGTAATTCCTGCAGCTATCCATTCTTCGTTCCTAAACCCTTTTGCTCCTCTGCCTCAGGGTATCACACCATTGGAAGAGAGGTTGTGGCAGCCTTGGGCTGGGGAGTCCTAGAATACCCAATGTAGGGAGTTGGGCACCTTTTCCCCAAGAGGGTAGGGAGTTGGGCACCTTTTCCCCAAGAGGTGACGGTCTCCTTTTCTCCCAATTCAGTCACTCTCATGGATACAAGCAAGGCACAGGGAGAGTTGGGCTGGCTTCTGGATCCCCCGGAAGATGGGGTAAGTGAGTGTCTGAAGGACCTGGGAAAGTTCAGGTCTGAAGGCCAGTGGGAAATGGGGTGGAGAGGTGGGTGGAGGAACAGAAATGAGCAGGAAAAACTGGAAGTGTCTCCTTAAGAGGGGGAGGGGAAGCTGAGTCAGAGCCTCCCGAATGGTACTTGTGGAGAGTGGGGGGGAGGGGGGTGTCAAACTTCACTCAGCAGGGGCTATCTCCGGCCTCACCCTCCTACCACCATGGGGGGGGGGGCGGCGTAAGCTCACAAACCCGAGGGCCAGCTTGCCTAAGCTAAGGAAGGCTGCATGAAAGCAGAGAGAGGCACCTGGAAAGCATCCCCCAGTCTCAGCTCTATTCCTTGCAGTGGAGTTGTGTGGATGGGTTTCAGAACATTAGAGAGCTCCATGAAAGTGTAAATTATGATGTATGGATTGTTGTGTTTTTTTTTTTTTTTTTTTTTTCTGAAGAGGAGAGCCAAAACTTTCATCAAAGTCTTCAAAGGTATTTTGACTCCTTCAAACTTAAAAGCTGCCCCCCACTCCAAGGCCCCAGAGCATTTGCTTATTCTCTGTCCCTCCCAGGCAGGCTCCACAGACACCATGTATTCCAGCTGTTTGAGAAGGGAAAAGGCAGCTCTGAGTCCTCACCCCCCACCTTAGGTGTCCCTGAGATCCGGTGAGGAGAGGTGGATTGTTAGTGTGTCACAGAGAATGCATTCAGACCCAAAGTCCGGAGGCGCCCTTGCTGCAAAGCTCACCTTAGAACCAAAGAACAAACCTCTGGACTTGGAGACTGAGTGCTCCTCGACCTAGTGGTCTCTAGGCTTCCTTCCTTCCTGCAGTACCTAAGGGATGTGCCGCTGCTGATTCTGGGACATTGGGATTATTGTTTTCTTTCTCTCTTGGATTGGTGGGTCAAGGCACCCCTTCAAGCTCTTCCACAGAGTGGCCTATAATTAGAGTTAATAGAATAAACCATAATATATCCTCCAGGAGGGGCCATTTGGAAAATCCCAGATTAGGCCAGCTCTAATAGGTGCCTCATCTCATAAACCAGCTAATCACCTACCAGCGAGGCAGCAGGACCATCTGCTGGCTGCCACTGGCCCTTCCTTAAGCTCCACCAGCCCCACCCAAGTAACTCTTGTCTAACTGAGTCCCAGTGGAAGGAAGGCCCCTTCTATGTCCAGTGCTAGAAGGGCAGTGCACAGCCAGCAACAGTACACCCACTCTCTTCCTTGGCCCCTGCCAGAATACACCCCTGTGATACCCGGCAGCTCCTGAGTACCATAGGAAAGGATCCTCACTGCTGTTCCTGGCCCCATCTTTGTACCCCATCTGTCACTGCTTGAACTAGAAGAGGCAGTTACAGCTGGGAACAGCTGTTTCCCTAGGCTCCAGCTGCAACCTTGGCAGTCTGGCTGCTGACCTGCCTGCATTACCACCCTGTCCACCTGCCTGGGCCCTATGCCCTCCTCTTAGGCTCCTCAGCAGCGCTTCCCCACAACAGACTCCAGGTGCCCTTTCATCCCAGCTTTGTGACCTTTGGACACCTCTCTTGATCTTTGAACTATGTGACATAATGCAGAATTATGTGCTTCTAAATGGCCCCACCCCACCAATTCTTAATTAGTGATACTTTTTTTTTTTTTTTTAAAGTCATGAGGGCCCACTCACTGGAGTGGAATAAAACCTCAGGGTGAACTTTCTTGGGGCCTCAGCCTCTTCTCCATCAAGTTATGGGATGGCATCCAAAATAGCAGCAAAATATTTTGTGAAATCTGTGCTTTCTTCACTCTGTCTGGCGGAGAAAATACTTAGAGAAGGAATGTTCCTGATGAAGTACCATATCTGTCCCCCCAACAGATAATCAGAACCCCAGCAGTACTTAAAGCCTGGAGTGATGACCAGAACACCAGGCGATGGAACAGAATAGAAAGTCCAAACACAAACCCACATGTATGGTATTTTCATGTGGATGAGCTTGGAAATTCAAGTCAATGTGGAATACATTGCCAGGGACAGAGCTACCTCCTACCCGCTCCCTGAGGGAGCCTGGGAAAGTGACAGCACTGTTTTAATTACCTTCCTTCACACAGGATGAAGTTCCTGGAAGGTTCTGAGCTTGTGTATTGCCCTGAGCTTTGGAAAGGAATGGGGGTGGGGAGGTGGCAACAGGCCTAAGTGTGAAAGGAACAAAGGCTGTCCCACTGTGCCCATTTAAAAGTCTCTGCAGTAAAAGAAGTTTTCTCTAGGCAGCCTTCTTCCTGGTACTTATTGGTCATTAATTTAAGTCCTCCAGACTTAAGTTTCATTCACCAAAGGGTAGCTTGTATGAGCTAATCGTGTATCTACAGTTTTTTCCAAGTAACTATTACAAGCAATGCCAAATAAATATTTTGGGGTGTTCACTGATACCCAAAAGTATTAATTAGTCACCATACTGCCAACTGGATGTCTGCAATTTTTATGACATAATGAAAGAAAAGACACCTCTCCATGTTCTATGAGCACAGACCAAAAAAAAATGAATTCTGGTTAGAATAAAGTTTAAACCAGAAAAAAAGAAACAAGCAAAAACCTACAAAAATTTTAAGCCAAAAAAATAAAAAGATATTTGTGATCTCACCCAAAACACACAGCCTGAAACTCATGATGTTTTATGCAAAAATGGAAATGTGTTTTCACATAAAGGTGCCGTTAGCAAAAATGTGGCATGGCTGAGAATATTTGAAACATATATAACAAGCAAATAATTAATATCTATAATGTGTTTTTTTTTAAAGCTTGCCCAAGTGAATAACAGAATTTAATAAAAGTATTGAACAAAGGAGAAACACACAATCTCCCTCCCTCAAAGAAACGTGACTCGAAGAGCTAAGAAGCTGCTTTGGTTATAGACGTGTGTGTGTGTGTGTGTGTGTGTGTAACAAAAAACATTAGTATCGCCTTCTTAAAAATTTATTTATTACTTATACAGCATGTGAGCCTGCATGCCAGAAGAGGGCACCAGACCTCATTATAGATTGTCGTGAGCCACCATGTGGTTGCTGGGAATTGAACTCAGGACCTTTGGAAGAGCAGTCAGTGTTCTTAACCTCTGAGCCACCTCTCCGGCCCTAGTATCACTTCTGATGAGCTTCTTAGAAAATGAACTCTCTAAACTTGTCCTCGAGAGAGAGGATGCTTCTTGCCGTGTTAGGATGCCATTGCCTTGTGCTGTAGAGGTGAAGGGCCCCTTGCTCATGTCCAAGGTTTTGTCTTTCACTGAATCATGTCCCAGCTGCTTGACCTTGCCATGTGGGCTCAGAACTAAATCTTTCCAGATCAGTGAAGAAAGGAGTGATGTGCAATAGAAAAAGAACTCTCTCCTATTTTTTGTGGAACTGTCACCTGATCAAGCCTTCGGAGGCCAATTTAGCAACATTTTATACAATTTGTGATCTACCTATTGATTCAGCAACTCTATAGAACTCTCACATTCATTAGTCTGCTTTCCTAAAATTAAAAAAAAAAAAAAAAAAGCTAGAACCTTAATAATTACCCAACAATAGATGAATGGGTAAACAACTGTGGTGCATCCATATGAGGGGACGCTGTTTATGTATCACAAGAGACAGGTCTATGTATGTTCTATAGGCATAGTTCCAGGGCATTATTTGTTACAACAAAGGAGGTGACAGAATAACCCTTGTATGACATTTATGCTAACAACACAGAAGCATTTAGGCTATTTTTCAGGAGGTTTTTGGAAACAGTCTTGACAGCTTTATTTTAAATGATTGAGAATGGCTGCCTCTCAGAATAAAGGTGGGAGGATGGGGAGGCCTAACCTTTGCAAGTCAGTCCCTAAACCTGCTAGATGTGATGAGGAAGAGCATAAATTCGGTACCTGAAGTACCTGACTTCATATGCCAACTCTGCCTCTTAATACCTAAGTCCCTCAGATACTGGGCAGGCCACTCCATACTGGGCTCTTATTATCAGTGGCCTGTGGTAAGTAGTTTCAGTCATTACAATTACTAGATTAAAAAAAAAAGTTGGCGACTAGATGATGCTTGGAAGTCCGGCTAGCTGATGAGGTTTTCGTGATGGCTGTAAGTGTAAGGAATTTTGAATTTCGGAGAGTGGGATCCCCTTGAAGACAGTTCTTTGTTTGTCCCTGTCCTCCCAGGGCCAAGAGTCCTTACTGTTTGAAAAATCAGGCTCTGAACAAGCAGGAAGATGAATTTTGAATGAGCTTTGCCTTTGTGGATACCTGACCGTTCTGCTGATTAAATAGGTCAACATTCCTGCCCGTATTTGAAGCAGATGAAATTAAGGGACCAACCAGGGCTGGCTAGGATATTAAGGCGTTGCTGTCTTATCTGTCCCAAGTCCAAATAATGCCGCCCCCTCCCCACCTTGAAACATTTAACCCACTGTCCTGGAAGGTCCAGTGAGGTGGGATTCCTTACCCTGGAAGCGCTGACTCTAGTTCCCTCTTCATCAGCCCTGGCCACTGAGTCTGATTCTTTTCTTGCAGTGGAGTGAGGTGCAACAAATGCTGAACGAGACACCCCTGTACATGTACCAGGACTGCCCGCTCCAGGAGAGTGGAGACACTGACCATTGGCTTCGCTCCAATTGGATCTACCGAGGGGAGGAAGCTTCACGTGTCCACGTTGAGCTGCAGTTCACTGTGCGGGACTGTAAGAGTTTCCCAGGGGGAGCTGGGCCTCTGGGATGCAAGGAGACCTTCAACCTTTTCTACATGGAGAGTGACCAGGATGTGGGTATTCAGCTCCGACGGCCTCTTTTCCAAAAGGTGATACCGCCCCTTCATGCCGATCCATCCCTAATATAGATCCTTACTCTGATCCTCACCGTGGCCCAGCTCAGCCAAGGAGAAACAGGGCAGAAACTGGAAACAAGTGGGAATGTAGTACAGGGGAAAGAATGCAGGCCAGGACACCAGGGAGGCTGCGCTGAGGACCACTGGTCATGCCCTGGCATCATTTGACCTCGCTGAGCATCCGTTACCTCGTCATAGAATAACCTTATTACTTACACCCATTGATATAGCTTAGTGCTATGGTTGAAAGGGAAGATGTAATAGGGAGCTTTTCAAACATTTTACCTTGGTGACTATAATTTTCATATGTGACATGCCCCCAAGAGTATTGTTAAAACTACATAGGACAGTTCCTGGCCGCCAATCACTAGTACTGTGCTGTCCTTTCCTAGCATGGAAACATACCTGAATATAAAACAGTCTGGAGCTTATTATTAATTGGATGTGCTCTCATTTCTTTCCAAGGAGCAAAGGTTGTAAAGTTTGTTATTGGCAATAAATTAGTTATGACACACTCTGTAACTGATCACCTCACTGGCACCAGGCCTGGGAACACCTCCCAGTAGTGGAAATTTTATGGTCTGTAGCATTCCACCATCTAGGTCCAACCCTAGCTCCATCATGTCGTAGCTGTACATTCTGTTAGAAGGACTGATTTCTTTGTAACCTTAATTTCCTTTTCTGCAAGGTAAGACGGTAAGACATCTTGTCTCATAGGGTTATTACATGAGCTACACAATATGTCTACAAAACGCTTACCCTGCGACCTTATACATCAGAGGCTTTTTCATCATCGCTATATAAATTGGGTGTTCCTTACCTACAATGCCCCCAAAAATATTGCTATAACTAGATAGTAGGACAGTTCCTGGCTACCAATCACTAGTACCGTGCTGTTCTTTCCTAGCATGGAAACATCCTAGAAAACAAAACAGTCTGGAGCTTATTATTAATTGGATGTGCTCTCATTTCTTTCCAAGGAAATGCTTGCCCTGGGACCTTAAACATCAGAAGCTTTTTCGTCATGGCTATATAAGTTGGGTGTTCCTTATCTACAATGCCTGGGGTCCGAAGTGTTTCAGATTTCAGACTTTGGAATATTTATACATATTTATATATCTTGAGGAGCTGGGGAATGGGACCCAGTTCTAATTATGAAATTCATTTGTTTCATATACCCTTACACATGTAGCTTGAAGGAATTGTATACGATTTTTTTTTTTAGTATGATTGTATTTTTGCTGTGACTCATCATATGAGATCATATGTGGAAATTCCCACTTGTGGCATGTTAGAGGCACTGTCAGGTTTGGGAACTCTTTGAGATGCTTTTGATTTTCGGGTTAGCAGTAGTCAGCCTATATTAAACCAGGAGATGTGTGTTATACAGAGATGAAGCCTTGCCCTCATTCCTTCCTCCCGCCTAGGTAACGACCGTGGCAGCCGACCAGAGCTTCACCATCAGAGACCTGGCATCTGGCTCTGTGAAGCTGAACGCAGAGCGCTGCTCCTTGGGCCACCTCACCCGCCGCGGCCTCTACCTCGCTTTCCACAACCCAGGTTCCTGTGTGGCGCTAGTGTCTGTCAGAGTATTCTACCAGCGCTGTGCAGAGACTGTTCACGGCTTGGCCCACTTCCCCAGCACTCTCCCTGGACCTGGAGGGTTGGTGGAAGTAGCCGGAACCTGCCTCTCCCATGCCCAGATCAGCCCGGGCTCCTCAGGTACACCACGCATGCACTGCAGCCCTGATGGCGAGTGGCTGGTGCCTGTGGGCCAGTGCCAGTGTGAGCCTGGCTATGAGGAAAGCAGTGGCAGTGTGGGATGCACTGGTAAGAAATGGGGTGGTGGTGGGCAACCCCGGGGGACCATCTGGCTGGGCCTTCCGTAAACAGGGCTTCATTTCTGTGATTTTATAACCTGGGGGTGACATGTCTGCAAGGATGGTCCAATTCCAGGGAGTGGGGTAAAAAATGTGTAGAGTTAGTTCTTCGAGTAGAGACAAAACAACGAAAACTGAGCTTCTGCCTTTTCTCTTCAGCCTGCGCTATTGGCACCTACAGAATAGACATGGGGACACTCCACTGTCTCAAGTGTCCCCCACATAGCACAGCAAAGTCTGAGGGGGCCACCATCTGTACCTGTGAGACTGGACATTACCGAGCCCCTGGGGAGGGCCCCCAGGTAGCGTGCACACGTAAGTCTTGCAGCCAGGGCCTGGCAATCGGGCAACAGGTACTAGGTCCTCCTGAGGGCTGGGGCTTCCCCGAGCTTACCAAGTAGTGGAGACCCCGGTAGTCAGGCACTGATGGGAGCCCCTCTGCGCCTTTTGTTCTCTCCAGAATGCAGAGGTGTGGTTACACACTGCTTCCTCTCAGGCGGGCTTTGGAGAACATCAGTAATTGGGATGATGGACAGAAGCAGGGGTCAGTAGCTCAGGTGAGAGAGCGACATGGGCACCTATTTGATGGTTCCTCTTCTCCCACAGGTCCCCCATCGGCTCCCCAAAATCTGAGCTTCTCTGCCTCAGGGACTCAGCTCTCCCTGCGTTGGGAGCCTCCCAGAGATACAGGGGGACGGCATGATATCAGATACAGTGTGGAGTGCTTGCAGTGTCGGGGAATGGCACAGGATGGGGGTCCCTGCCAACCCTGTGGAAAAGGCGTGCGCTTCTCCCCAGGGGCTTCAGGGCTCACCGCATCCACTGTGCAAGTTGAAGGCCTTGAGCCTTATGCCAACTACACATTTACCATCAAATCCCAAAACAGAGTGTCAGGTCTGGACAGTGCCAGCCCTAGCAGCGCTTCCCTCAGCATCAACATGGGGCATGCAGGTGAGGCACTTGGAACAAGCCTGAGACCATAGGGATGAGTGCTGGGCAGGGAACAATGGAGATGCAACGTCAAGTTATTCCTACTTTCCTTCCAAATTCAACCCTGTCATTCTGGGTGTCCAGAGTCACTCTCCGGCCTATCACTGAGGCTGGTGAAGAAAGAACCGAGGCAGCTGGAGCTGACGTGGGCAGGGTCCCGACCCCGAAATCCTGGAGCGAATCTGAGCTATGAGCTGCATGTGCTGAACCAGGTCAGAAACAAACTGGCTTTCACAGGATAAATGTTTGCAAAGGACCCTACTGTGACAGCCCACTCTGTCCAGGCCCTTCCCTGCAGCTTCTCCACCAAGGCTGGCTCAGCACAGCAGCCTCATTAATCTAATTCCCACCCACAGGATGAAGAATGGCACCAAATGGTTCTGGAACCCAGAGTCTTGTTGACAAAACTACAGCCAGATACCACATACATTGTGAGAGTGAGAACATTGACCCCACTGGGCCCTGGGCCTTTCTCTGCTGACCATGAGTTTCGCACGAGCCCACCAGGTAGGTTACCTAGCTCTTCTTCCCCACCCCCACCCCCTCAGCCTCCAGCCCCCCAAACATACACAATTGCCATCTCATGGAGGTGCTTTAGCTCCTACTTTTTAGTGACCCTTGCTCTTCTCTGCATATATGCACATACATGTGGGTCCACTCACTAGTCTCTACTAAGGAAGCCACAGACCCAATGTCCACTTAAAAACTGACCCTGAGTATACTCAAGACCCTACCCTTTAGTCTCTGTCACACCTAAGGGCTTTGAGCCCCCAGACTTCTGACTCTTATGCCCAGTTTCCAGGAGCCTGACCGGAGGAGAGATTGTGGCCATCATCTTTGGGTTGCTGCTTGGACTAGCTCTGCTGATCGGGATTTATGTCTTTCGTTCAAGGTGCTGGTTCTGCCCTCACCACCTACCCATTGGTCTGAGATCCCTTTGCCTTGTTGGAAGCCTGTACCCTTGATAATCTTCCTGTCCCCTTAAAAACCTAAGTTCAGATATACCCAACACCTAGCTCTCATGTCTGTGGCAAATTCAGCCACAGCTCATGGGGCCACTGAGGTCTCCCTGAGTCACTGAAGAAGTTGCCCTGTCTCCACAGGAGAGGCCATCGACAGAGACAGCAGAGACAGCGTGAACATGCCACCAGTGTCGATCGAGGTGAGGCAAGAGAGGTGTGTGTGTGTGTGTGTGTGTGTGTGTGTGTGTGTGTGTGTGTGTGTTTGAGAGAGAGAGAGAGAGAGAGAGAGAGAGAGAGAGAGAGAGAGAGAGAGAGAGAGAGATGCCCAGGTCAACTCTTGGAATGTGGGTGGGGCGTATTGTCCCTAGGGTTCTTGTGTTTTGCCACCTAATTAATTTTGGTTAATTAAGTCTGCCCTGATAGCTGTCAGTTGCTCTGATGCAATTATCTACTCGCTCTTGGTACGAATGCACAGCCATCCTGGGCTCTGGATGGGCAGTGTTCTCCATCCCGGTGGCCAGGTCTGTGGGCTAAGACCAGCCAGGAAGAGGCTGAAGTCCTCTGAGGCATGTGGGCTTGCTGCTTGTCACCTCATTAGGTGTCTCTGCCAGAGGGAACATCTGCTGTCTATTTGAGTAGCTGGCATTGAAGGGAGGCTTCATCTGGGAGTGAATGAACTCTAAGTGACTTGGGCAGCACGGGGACAGAAGCTGGCCACAAGTCCTAGGAAGATTGGGTAATCAGGGCAGGGAATTTACCCCAGTGTCTGAGCACTGGCCACCACTGTGGACCCTGAGCAGTAGGGCAGAAGAGCTTGGAGCATAGACAAGGAAAAGGCTGGAATCCACGTGGAGGCTTCATTGCTAAGAATAGAGCTTTTTCTCTGCTTGAGCTAAAGCCAGGCTCACTCGGAGAGCAGAGAAGTATTGAGAACGGGCTCAGCTGTCTGCCTTTCTTCCTAGCCTCCCCACCCCTTCCCCCATGCTCTGATCCCTGAAGTATGTGCCACACTGGCTGAGCCCTCTTGTCCTCTCCAGAAGACAAGCTGTGGCTAAAACCTTACGTGGACCTTCAGGCCTATGAGGACCCTGCACAGGGAGCCTTAGACTTTGCCCAGGAACTGGACCCGGCCTGGCTGATTGTGGACACTGTCATAGGAGAAGGTAAGCCCTGCTGTGACCTGAGCTGGTCCCCTCTGTATGGTAGCACATGGCTGATAGCAGGTTGCTTTCTTAGAGCCTGAGTTGCTGATGCCTGCTCTATCCTGTATCCTTGAACTACTATGCCCTAGAGCAGCCTCTGCCTCCCACACACTTGGCTCTGTGGTTATGGGCTTTCTGATAAAAGAATGTTAAACACCTCATCTCTACCCATAGAGGTGCCACCATGCCAAGGGGCAGGTTGTTCTCAGATGGTTCCCAAAACAGGAGAGATTCAGAGCTTTCCACCCCATCAGGGGCCCAGTGTCCTTGTGCTGTCCCCAATCCCCTGGGTCACCAGGGAAAATAGATCTCAATAGAGAACAAAGCTTGGTAGTGTCCTTGTCAATGGTGCAGCTCAGCCAGCGAGAGCCGTGACCAGGGAGCTCACTCACAGGAGACGGGCAGGCCTCCTGTTGTTTGGGCACTCGCCCTGGCCTTAGGTTGTCCTTCATAAACACAGCCTCAGCCCGTGTGCATTTCGTGAGTACTTAACACAAGCCAAGGAGCATGCTAGGCATGAAAGACACTGCTAGTTAGGTTCCAGCCTGTCACTTCCACAGAAGGGCAACCTAAGCTCTCTCCTCCCTCAGATTCCCAGTGTGGAGAATCTGGAAAACTGAAGATGTCACTGCCTGATCACGGGATAGTCCAACTGCATCAAGCCACAACCTTATTTTCTCCCCATCTAGGAGAGTTTGGGGAAGTGTATCGGGGAGCCCTGAGACTCCCCAGCCAAGATTGCAAGACCGTGGCCATTAAGACCTTGAAAGACGCATCCCCAGAAGGCCACTGGTGGAATTTCCTTCGAGAAGCAACTATCATGGGCCAGTTCAACCACCCACACATTCTACGCCTAGAAGGTGTCATTACAAAAAGTATGTGTAGTGGTGTCCCCAAGAACTAAAGTGGAATGCGTGGGAAGGTGGAAGAGAGGTGGGAGCCATGGAGGAGGGAACCCAGGTCTGGCTGTAATGCGTGTGCTGTGTGTCTCAGGGAAGCCTATCATGATCATCACAGAGTTTATGGAAAATGGAGCCCTGGATGGCTTTCTGAAGGTGAGACGGGCAGAGGGCCAGCTCGGGAGGGGTCTCCCTGGTGGGGGACTGTTCATCTTTTCATGTGTTCATTCACCCTACGACAGGAACGGGAGGACCAGCTAGCTCCTGGTCAGCTAGTGGCTATGCTGCTGGGCATAGCGTCCGGCATGAACTACCTCAGCGGCCACAATTATGTCCATAGAGACCTGGCTGCCAGGAACATCTTGGTGAATCAAAACTTGTGCTGCAAGGTTTCTGACTTTGGACTAACTCGCCTCCTGGATGACTTTGATGGCACCTACGAAACCCAGGTTAGAGCCCCGTCCACGCTCACACGTGCAAGTCATCTGACGACCCGTGCACAAGCATGAGACCTCTGATTGCTTTCCATCTGTGCCCTGAAACATCACTCCCTTATGTAACACCTTCTTAGGGAGGAAAGATCCCCATCCGTTGGACTGCCCCAGAAGCTATTGCCCATCGGATCTTCACCACAGCCAGCGATGTGTGGAGCTTTGGGATTGTAATGTGGGAGGTGCTGAGCTTTGGTGACAAGCCTTATGGGGAGATGAGCAATCAGGAGGTAAGCCTGGTCTGTTTCCCCATGTCATTCCTGATACACCTCCTGTCTCCTCTAAATCCACCCTCCCCCTCCCCCCATGGTCTCTTCCTATGAGTATTTCTTTCAGCTCCAATTTTTGGCACAATTTCCTCTGTTCCTGTCACTGTAACTTCTTTGCTACCCTGGTAAGGGTTGCTCAGAGGTGACACATCTCACTCATCTTGTGTAAGTGGTTTTCTGGTAGATCTACTTCCTGCCTAGGTATCTCTCTCCCTGTCTCCTGCAATACAGGTAATGAAAAGCATCGAAGATGGGTACCGGTTGCCCCCTCCTGTGGACTGCCCTGCCCCTCTGTATGAACTCATGAAGAACTGCTGGGCTTATGACCGTGCCCGTCGGCCCCACTTCCTCCAGCTACAAGCACATCTGGAACAGTTGCTTACTGACCCCCATTCCCTAAGGACCATTGCCAACTTTGACCCCAGGTAACTACTACATTCAAAAAGGATGGGAGTTTGGAGGTCAAATCTGGAAAAAACAAAAATGGCCATTCCATCCTGTCCCGGGTGCTAGGCCATGGGATAAGAGACAGCACATAGTCCATGCACTCGGGGAAAGCTCAGGCAAACAGAGGCAGGGTCCATCTACCATGGTGGTGACTTGATGGAAGGTAAGAAGCAGAGAGCACGCTAGCTAGGCAGAACACATAGAGCTTTTAAAAGTTTGATTTAAAGAGTTAGATTACCCCTCCCCCTCACATTATTTCCCAGGAACCTTTAGAGTCACACTCTTGCTTGTCACTCCCACTAAGGTGCTTTGTCACTGGGACCCCCACTTCTGGTGTTCCTGTGGCCATCTGAAACTTGGGGTACTTTCTTTTCCCCCACACATATATTCTTACATGTGGAGGCTTGACAAATCTTGAAGGACATGCTGGTCCAAGCTCTTTGCTATAGCCTGGAACCCGGTCCTGAGAGCTTAGGCAGCTAGACTGCGGTAAGGACAGGAGAGGGTCTGAGGAGGCCTCTGACTCCATGGCCAGTCTGTCAGGAGCCGAGGAATGACCGGTCACAGAGAGTATGGCGACATCTGGTTCAGAGACCGCTGCCCTGAGACTGGGGAGGGACCAGTCCTGCTGAGAAGGTAGGACTCTGTGAGAACAAGGGACGCTGACCAGCTTTACCAAAATTGTACTTCGTCAAAAACATGGCCAGAATGTAGAGAATCAAGTGGAGGGGGGGGGGGGTCAAGGGGGGGAGCCAGGCAAGGCTGGACTTCAAGTACTCTATCAGGAAAGGCAGCCTGGTGTACTGGCCTCTCTATCAAACCCTCCATATATAACCTTGTTTCTGGGAGAAATTGTTGTTTTGAGACTATCTTTTGGAGCACAACTCCCTCGGACGCTGGAGACTGTGTGTGCTAATCTTTCTGGAATGTTGGATATTTTTCCCCCAGCAGATTTACTTTGCTAATGGCTTTTGGCTCTGGCTGGCTTTCCTACAGGAACACTCATTGTATTGTGGCTATCGGGGTAGGGGTTGAATGTGACAAGTGAGGGCTGCTCCTAGGTGGCCATCTTAGGAGAAAGCGAGACAGCACCTTGCTGCAGGCCCGATTTATCTCAGTCAGGATGCATTCATGTCTAAAAGGTTGGGAATTCACTTCACTAGGCATGCCCACGGCAGCCCCACTCCCTACATCTGCCCACGGAACAGGTCAGTCAGCTGCTCAACCTGCTCCTTGGAGCACAGCAAACCAGGAAACAGGCCAGGAAGTAGACTCAGATAACAGCCGATTTATGTGCGGAGCCTAAAGGAGCTATACACAAGTATCTGACTAAGTGTTGGCTGCAGTGTGGTGGCCCAGGCCAACCAGCTTCCATACTTCCTGTACTTCAGGGGGACAAACATGGCATCATATTCCCACAGAGTGACTCTACGCCTGCCCAGCCTGAGTGGCTCTGATGGGATCCCTTACCGAAGTGTCTCCGAGTGGCTTGAATCCATACGCATGAAGCGCTACATCCTGCACTTCCGCTCGGCTGGGCTTGACACCATGGAGTGTGTGCTGGAGCTGACAGCTGAGTGAGGACTCTGGGGCCAAGCACCCCAGGTATGGGAGGGTGGCTGAGGCCTGAGCCTCTGGACTTAAGGCCTCCCTTCCTTCTTCCGTAGGGACCTGACGCAGATGGGAATCACACTGCCCGGGCACCAGAAACGCATTCTCTGCAGTATTCAAGGGTTTAAGGACTGAGTGGCCACTGAAAAGATGCTTCAGCCCCTCTGCCCACCTTCATGAGCAAGGGCAGAGTCACTTCCTGGACCTTCCCTCAGCCTACGAGATGTAGGCTATTGGTGCTGCTCCTGCCCATTCCATCAGGACTCTGCCTTTGGACCTAGGAGCCTTTGTTTATAAGAGGGGGGAGGGTACAAGTGAAGGGGATTGTGGGTGGGTGTTGGGGGAGGGTTTAATATATATACTTACATATGTATTATCTATTTTTGTAAATAAACAGGAGTTGAGTTTTCATCCCTATCCTTGGCCTTTTTTTTTTTTTTTTTTTTTTTTTCTCCTGCCTAGTCCCTCTATTTCAACCCCAGGAGCTATTATTCAAAGAAATCAAGTACTGCCAGGAATTCTGGAAAAATGAGGTTTTATCATCTTAGCTGTGGCCACAACCTAGCAGCACAGGGCAAGGTGGGTGTCCACGCTGCTGGAGCCAGGCTCCTGGAGGGTGTGGGTGTCTACCCTCAGCAAGCACATTGCATAGGCGGCTCAGGCCAGCCAAGGGCATTGGTGCAGCAGTGAAAGCAGCAGCACTAAATGTGACCCTTGGGTTGAGGACCTCAGGATGATGGGAAATCCCTGCAGGAGAGGCAAAGGTTGGAGCCTAGGGCTGGGCCTCAGCACCAGGACGGGGCCTCAGCGCTTCTAGGCCATGCTGAGGCCCTGGGTCAGGGCACTTGAGACATCGGGGAGGGGTTTGGAATGCAGGAGGGTGGAGGCAAGGATTGGTCTCAGTGTGGGTGGTCCACGGTGGGGGGACGGACACCTGTGGTCTGGAAGGAGGCCCATCCTCAACTCAGGTCTGGGCTCTAGCGGTGTGGCACTTCCGGCAAAGGACATGGCCATCCAGGGGGAAACAGCCGTTGTCATCTGCCTCAATAGACAGGGTCTTCCCACAGTCCTGGAAAGGAGGAAGGGTATGAGAGCCGCTGCCCACGAAGGTTCCTGCTTCGCCTGACTGCACTACAGCTGCACCTCAAGTAGGAAACAAGCATTTCATGGGCTTGGGGCTGATGTCCTGGCCTTGCATGTCTTCGCGACCATACCACCCTCCCTGCTCCTTACCAGGTCTCTCCTGCAGGAGAGGTGGGAGTAGACATTCTCCAGGGACCTCCCTGCTTCCACCCCACTACAGATCTGGGGCCTATCCCATCCTATGCCAACTTCATTCTGACTGCTTCTCACTGCTATAACCCCGACATGCCCATGGCAGTGCACATGACTGCGCATGCGCACACGCATGCACACGAACAAGCAAACCCACAACTCTTCTCTCCCATTGGGAAGTCTATCCATTTCTCCAGGGCTCAAAGTGACCTCTGCAAGACAAGACGGGCCAACTGACCTCACACTTGTAACACTTCATATGAAAGTTCTTATCCAGGGCGACTACTCGCACTGTCTCATCCCGGCCAGGCTCCGGCAAGATGGGCTCTGAGCAGACGGAGCACCTCGGAGCATATTGCCTAAAGGGTCAGAAAGCAAGTCCAGAGGGTTCAGCGGATCCAGACACCTCAGGCTTTTAGCCCCCTAGGAGGGCACAGGGTAAGGAGGAACAGGCTGGGTGGCCACAGGGAACACCTTATTCCACAGAACTGGGTGGAGCAAGTTCATGAGAAAGGCCAAAGGGCCAAGTGGCGCGCGCACACACACAGCAAGCCCTTATCAAGAAGAATTTCCTGCCTCTCCACTCACACAATGCTCCATCTCCCACACCTATCACAGGTGTTCACTCTCACACCCTTGCCCCACCCATATTGCAGTTTGCCAGGACCCCAGACACCTCCTGCTGCATCTGCACACCCCTAGCCTGACCCCATAGAAAGGAGGGGATATATATCCCTATCCATACTGTCCAAGGTGCAACAAAGTTCAGTTTCTCCATCCTGTAGTTCCAGGTTGGTGTGCTGCCAGCCAGCCTAGGACTATTATAGTTCCAGAAAGAAGCTGGTACTCCAAACGGCTGAGCTCCAAAGAAACTTAGAGAGCCCAGCCTGCAATGTGAACACAGCCACTCTAGGACCAACTGCTGAACACAAGGCACACACACCCCAGGAAGCCCAAGGAAGCCAAGGCTAAGAGGTGGGAGCAGCCTGAGGCCACACCTGTGACCAGTAAGCAAGATCTACAGCCTGTGGCTGACCTGGAGAGCCAGGTAGCAGCCTGGTTACCAGATAAAACATGGACGGAACAGTCAAATAGGCATGACAGGGTCCTCACTTGTGATAGTCAGGGACGCAGTGGGGCCGATTGGCCTGGTCCACAATGAAGGAGGTGCCCTCCAGGGGGCAGGCGCAGACCACACACGTAAAGCACTGCGGATGGAAGGCCTTGCCGGTGGCCCTCAGCATGCGGTCAGTGATGGGCTGCCCACAGGTGTAGCACTTCTCCAGAGTGTCCTGGCAGACCATCAGAGCAGGTCGTGAGGGGAAACCAGAGTACCCCCCAAGTATCCTCCAAAACCCATGCAGCCCCACCCCAGCCAGGAGCCCCCAACACCGACTTACGGTGTAGCAGCCCTCACAATACGGTGCCCCCTCCAGGCTGTAGAACTGTTGTCCCTGGAGCTGCTGCTGACACTGGTGGCAAGTGAAGCAGGTGATGTGGAAGAGCTGTCCCAGCGCCCGGACAGCAGGCTGTGCACGGGCCAGCGGCTGCTTGCATTGGCCGCAGGCCTCTGGGAAGATCAAACCATGTCACCTCAACGAGGACAGAAGCTCACCAAGAGCTCTTTCACGTCCACACCCAGCCAACACGCCAAGAGGGGAGGTGTTCCGGAAAGGAGGGCGGTGGACTCACCGTTCACAGCCACGCTCTGCCTCTGAGGGTTCTCCATGTCCTGCATCAGCTGCTGGGTCAGCTGCTCCAACTCCTCCACCTCCTTCAACGTCAAAGGTCCTGGGCCTCCAGGAGAACGCACCTAAAACCCCAATGTGCTTTCCATGTTCTCTGAATCCTCCCAGACGGGCCGGCTGACCCCCTTGTTACACTGAGATGTAAGCTTACACTTCCTGCCCTTTGATGCTCACACTCTTCAACCTCCTCTCGACTCTCCCTTCCCTGACCCCTAGCACCACACATATCAATAGAGGGGCATGACTGACTTCAGTCTACATCTTGTACAGTGGGACATCTTCACCCATATAGTTCAAACCCTTGCACCTCCAGACACTCAGTCAGCCAGAACAACTAAGCAATGGGAACTACGAACACAGCAGCTCAGATCACGGAAGCACCAGACACACCAGGCCACACACTGGCTTCACAGAGCATGCTCAGACGGACCCCCACCCCCCACCAAGCGCACACTCGTACACACACACACACACACACACACACACACACACACCCCGCTACTCGTCCTGCCTGCTGCTGAGTAGCCCCTGTCAGCATGAGGATGCAACACAGGCAGGAAGAAGCATAGGTTAAACACTCAAAAGCTTTGGGAGGGAGCCCTCGGCTCTCCAGACAGACAGCTGGGTGGGTCCTGTCCTAAGTGAGGGGCTGAATGAAGGTGTGGTAATCTACCTCATCCCAGTCCTTCCCCATAAGTCTCCAGGGGAGATCCATAGGCCAGGCCCTATGTCAGCACATTCTTCCTATGCAGAGGACCTTGAGGGCTAAAGATCATAGGGAGGAGAGGATGCCCTTGGGTAGGGACAAAGCACTTCAGAAAACAGAGAACTTGCAGAGGGGCTATCTGACCTGCACCAGTGTGTCTGGGTGAGTCTAGTCCATTGGGGGTGGGGGAGGGTTAAGTGCACTCAAGTCACTGAGAACCCCACCCCCCCATCACCTGCTGATGCCTCCATCCCTCCATCCCCTGGAGCACTTCACTATGTCCTCCTCCACCACTCTCCTCTTAACCTCCAGCCCCAGAACTGTACTCAGAGCTCTACCTGCCATGCTGTGCCTTCCCAAGGAAGGCACAAAAGTCTCATTTCCCCCAGACCAGAGCCACTTTCCCGAAAACTGACTCCTGAAGTCTCCTATTCTTTTTTTTTTTAAAATAAGATTTATTTATTATTTATACAGTATTCTGCCCGCATGTGCGCCTGCCCACCAGATCTCATTACAGATGATCATAAGCCACTCATGTGGTTGCTGGGAATTGAACTCGGGACCTTTGGAAGGTGCTCGTAACGTCTGAGGCATCTCTCCAGCCCCACTCTCCTATTCTTAACTAGTGAGTGCAAGCTTCACCTTAGCCCTCTTCCAAGTTCCCTGCTCTGCCCTCTGAGGACAGGGAAACAGACTCAGTTCATCCTTGCTCTCTAGTAAATGCTACTATAAATGGCTGTTCCCATCTTTGGAAGGATAAACTTTTCAACCGCACGCCTCCCTGTGGGTACCCATGTCCTTCCTGCAGGACACTATCAGCTGCTGCCTTCTCGGCCAGCCAGCAGCAATATCACTGCTCAACGCCCAGGCCTTCAAGATATCCTTCCTCTCTATTTACCAACTCAGGACATCCTGGGCCTATGGTTTATCAGCTCTTTGGTCCCAGGATCCTTCCCAACTATCCCCACCTCTCCTTTCCAGCACCCTAGGACTAGCCCTTGTGCCTTGTCAATCAAGTCCCTAGACTGGCTTTGTCACTAGCTCTTTCAACAAAGGCCTCTTCTACCACCCTAGGCTATCCGGCCCAATCTTTAACCCTGGGCCACACCACCGCCTGTTTCCTGTTTCTGCCTCCACACTGCAGAAAGTAGGCGGAGAGACAGCTGAACACTGCAGAGCTCCCAAAACACTGCAGCACCTGCCACACCCTCCAGCTCTATCGTCTCTGGTATTTGGCTCTGCCAGAATTCCAGTTGCCCTTCCCCACAGCAGCTGTTTCAAACCTTTTCCATCTCTCCGAGCCCCCAGCAGCTTTGCCCCCTCCCTCATAGTCACTGATGACCTCACCCCTTAAATGTCTGGCAGCAAGCCAGTCTAAGTTCCCTCATCGTTCTTTCTCTCCAATCAGTGTGTGTCACCCTGTCCTTGCTCCCTCCAGTGCCTCTGGGTAGTAGGGTAAGAGAGAAGCTAAGAAACAAACACAGTTTTATAAAAATAACATTAATAGTCAACTGCCGCTCTCAGGGATGTCTGGCCTTTTCCCCAAAGGCTTCTGCCTCCTGGTTGAAATTTGTACCTGGACTCTCCTCCCCTAACTTTAAACTCCTAACACACCCACACACGTACACAGGCAAGCATGCACATGCACACACACACACACACACACACACACACACAGAGAGAGAGAGAGAGAGAGAGAGACAGACAGACAGACAGACAGACAGACAGACAGAGACAGAGAGAAGAGAGAGACTGACTGACTCTGTTGTCTGATTTGAACTATTAACAATCCTCCTGCCTCAACTTCCCATGTGACCCTGGTGACCTACACACCAGACTCAGCCTCACTGCCAAACTCTGAGCTTAGGCTACCCTACTCATTTCCATGTTTTTGCCAACTGTTCATTCAACTTTGCCACCACCACAGGGCATGAACTCTCAAGGCTATCTACGAAGTCCCAGAGTCAAATCTCGGCTTATCTGACCCCTTACTCCCTAAGCCTACAATGAAGAACCCCAAGGTCACCCCATCGACATCTACGAATCCCATCCTAGGACCTTCCTCCATCCTCTTTGCATGACTCAAGGCTCTGAGGCTCGTAACTTCCGCCTATGGAGTTCTTGGAAGACTTGTCAGCTACCTTGTGGTATGCACGGCTGTGCGCACACCTCTGGCTTGAGGCCTGCCCCTGAACTACAGTCCAGCTGAAAGTGAGTGCCCCTGAAGCCTGTTGCTCAACAGGCTGACATCTAGACCCCTCCTCTTCCTGTTCAAACCATTTCCCCTTCTGCACTTCTCTATTTTGTCTGTAATACTGTTACTGCCCTGCATCCTCAGGCACTGAGCCTTCCTGGTCATCGGTGTGCTCTGATCCCAGCTGCTTCTCAGTTGCCTCCTCCCATGGGCTCTTCTTTTGGAACCGCTCTCATCCGTGGGTCTTATTTCTCACAGCAACTAATACGACTGTGGCCCAGGAGTGAACTCACCAGTGTCACAGATCTCTCTACCTCCAATATGGATCTCGGCTGGAAAAACTTTGTAGAAAGCTTCCAAAAAGTTTTACTTTCACCAGTCCTCCTGGCCAAACCACACACTCCTGAGAAACCATCAGTGATCCTCCACTATGCACAAGCTCCCTCTTGGAGGTTTCTTTCCCTAGTATGTCTGTCCCCATCAATCTCAAGTACAGGCCAAAGTTCATCCCATAGGAACCTGTGGTTTCTGTCCTCCAAGTAGCCCTCCTGTGTTTGGACCCTTGACTCTTTTGTACACGCTCTTCCTACCTAAATGCTATCCCCATCCTTTCTGGATTCTCAAGTCCTTACGTACTTGAAGGCAGAGCAAGCTCACCCGACAGTTCCCATGTTGGCTCCTAGTTTGACATCCTTGTAACTCACAGATTCTGACCTATAGGCACTTGGCGACCCTTCTTTCTACACTGTGTTTGAGTATACACAGACATTTACAGTTATCAGTTGGATGACCACCAGGTCCCGTCAACGCAGAAGATCTCTTCCTCCGAACTAAAAGGTAACAGCTCCACTGTCTATTTCTATTTTGAGCATCTAGGTGCTAGACGAAGAAGAAAAGCTCACTTGCTCTTTACCACTGTGTTGGGGTGGGTAGTTATTTCAACGACAGAAGGAGGAGGAGGAGGAGAAGAAGGAGAAGGAGAAGGAGAAGGAGAAGAAGAAGGAGAAGGAGAAAAGGTTCAAAGTTCACCCAACTTGACTAGTAGCTTGTGAGACAGACAGGCCCAAAATTCTCTCCAGACCCATGACTTCAGAAGGCTGAACCTGTTTGGGTGATCTCTCTGGTCTGTGTCCCAGCCTCCAGATCACAGAGCACAGTGCCTGGCACTCAGCTGATGCTGGCCCAGCATGCGTTTACTGGTACGGATTATATTTGTATCTCTAAATGGGCCGTCAGGCCCTGAGAGTGTTCAGAAAAGGCAGGGGGAACCTAGGCATTAAGTCAAAGCCAAGAGTCGGGGGTGAGGAGGGGAAAGGTAATGTTAGGCTAATGACCTCATTCTTCCCTTTAGCTTTCTGGGGCAGAGGCACAAGGAGAGCTGTATCCTCATCACTGTAAGGCCCAGCTGTTCTCCCGGCTGACCCAGGCCCCAGCTAGTAGTACCAAACTTCCTCCAGGAGAACTTTCTCTCTGCCCTGCAAGATAACCCCCCCACTGCCACACCCACTCTGGCTCCTCTAGTTCTGCACCCCACCCTCACCCCACTTGCCCTTTATTCTTCAGTCCTACCCCATCCAGTCCCTGGCCTCCGCCTGTGGCTTCCTCACCTGGTTTTGGTTTTGAGCTGGTGGAGGCACTGGGTGCTGCTTCTCTTGAATTAGGGGCTTTTCCTTCTGCTGAGCATAGGTGAAGCTAGGAGGTTGAGGGGACCCCATGCCCACAGAAGAAGAAGCTTCCAGAGGCACAGATTTTTGATTGGGCTGTGACCCAGGTCCACTGGGAGCCCCAGGGCTGAACTTGGAAGCCACAGGAGTAAATTTAGGAGCCACTGGAGCAAACTTAGGTGCTGGAGTTGGGGCCTGAGAAAGAGGACCTCGGGGCTGTGTATTAGCAAAAGACACAGGCTGTGGCTGGACCAGGGGCTTGGCCTGAGGCTGGACAACAGGCTGGACCTGGGGCTTGGCCTGAGGCTGGACAAAGGGCTGGACCTGAGGCTTGGCCTGTGGCTGAGGTGGCGGCTGGGAGCTAGAAGGAGCCTTCCAAGGTGGTAAGGGTGCTGTGCCCCCAGGGACAGGCTTGGTACTAGGCTTGGGAACAAATGGAGTGGCAACTGGTGGGGGTACATATCCAGACGACACCTGCAAGGTGAAGCAGAGGGGGGATAGTGATGCACTTAGAGGAGGCTGTCACTCCTTCCTTGTATCCTCTCCTCAGCATTTCCTACTGTCCTGACCCTTCCTTACCCGGGCTTTGAAGGGATCGTTCTTGGTCATGTCATCCAGCAGTGAGGACAGAGAGTCGATCTCCAGGTCAATACTGCTCACTTTCTCCCTAGGCTGGAGGGTCAGGGGTCAGAGCACCCATCTCAGTCTTCCCTTGGCATCCCAATCCCATGGGGGTGGGGGCGGATTAAAAGACTCCTCTCTGGTCCATGGTGGTGTCCCTCATCCCACCTCCCACAAAGCTACCCTCCAAGGCCTCCCTCCCTACCTGTAGCGGGAGATGGGTGGAGGCCTCAGGCCCTCCCTCCTCCTCCAGGGGGGGTGGAGGTGAGGGGAAGATGTCCTCCTCCAGAGGAGCAGGGGGGAATGGCTCCTCGATCATCGGGGGAGGTGGAGGTGGGAAGGCACCTCCCAGGGCACCCTCCGAGTCGTCCCCCTCCCCAATAAGGGGAGGAGGGGGCAAAGGAAAATCTGGGTAGGAAGTAGAGAGAAGGCTGTCAGTACTGGCCTTCTTTCCTCCTCTCCTCAGCGAACAGTTCTAACCCTCTAGTCCAAGAACTCTTTTCTGCACCCCCAAGAGTGTGTGCGAACTATCCCGAGGGGCTCAGAACGCTCTGGGAGAAGCAGGTCGTGAGAGGCCGGGGCTAGGCTGAGGAACCACGCAGCTCCCGTTACACTTGAGAGAACGGATCCAGAGGGGAAGATTCCTGGCCCACATTCCCGCCTCCCACCCGCAAGGCGGGAGACTTGGAACAGTCCCAAGGGTCCTGGCTCCAGGCCAGGAGCTCCAAGATGAGGTAAGAACATCTGCTCAGGACAGGAGAGCCACCCAGCGCCCAGCCCCCTCCGCAACAGCCTTTGCAGAAACCCCCAAATTCCCCAAACCACCGACCCCCCACCTGGCTCCCGAGAAGGATCAGGAGTCCCTAAGCCCCAGCCGCATACCTTCCGGGGGCGGCGGGGGGATCTCGCCCACCCGGCCCATTTGTGCTCGTTGGGCCCCGGCTGCCAGAAGAGGCTCGCTGTCCCCAGGCCGGAAAGGATTCACTTTGGGCTTCGGGGCCACAACCGGGGCGAACTTCTTCTGCGGGGCGTAAAATGCAGGGGCCGAGACGGAGACGGAGACGGAGATCGCGGAAGGCGGGCGGGGGGCCGCCATGGCCAGGCCGGGCTGCTGGGGGTGGGTCGTCAGGTTACGCAGCGCGGTGCCAAGCTGACACCCCTTGGTCGAAGCTCCTCTTGGTGACCCCACCCGCTCCTCCTTGTGTCCCCTTCCCGGGGCGGCGGAGCTGCTTCCCGCGCCTCACCGGGGGCAGGAGCGTGAGCGCCGCGTCTGGAGCGACCGCTTAGGCGCCTAGTCCTCGGACTCTGCGTCCGGGTCCAGAGCAGCTCCTAGCCAAGCGGGGAGGGACAACGCGCAAGGGAAGGGAGGGAGGGGGCGGGGAAAGAGCGGCGCCCAGACCATACAAGGAGCGGCCCGGAGAGGGGGCGGGGAGAGGCCAGGGAGGGCGGACGGGGCAGGAAACTCCCCCAGGAAGGGGCCCGGGTCTTGCCCCCGGCTCCAGGCTCTGTTAAGGTCCGCCCGCGGCCTCCCTACTCACCACCGCCCCCGCCGGGCACAGACTACCCTTTCCCCAACACAGGCCTCTGATGTCATTTCCTGACCTGCCACCTACCCCCACCTCCCTCCCGACCCGCGGGTGCTGGAGGTCTGACTCACCGTCCCCACTCCTGGCTGTGCTGGCCAGCGAGTATCTCAGAGGTCCCGAAGCAGCTCTGTCCCACTCCCGGGTCCTCGTGCTATTGACTGACCTCTGCCACCCCCAGCAGCTCCAGCTTCAAGTCCCGCGTGTCCTGTGGTCAGTGCGGGAATGCAGGACTGGGATGGGAGCCTGCTCCTGGCTGGGTGGGGATGGTGAGGGGACCTTTAGCCTGCTGGCCTCGGGCTCTCAGCCCGGCCTTCTGTAGCCCACTGTTGTGTGAGCGAAAGCCTAAGCGCTGTTGGGGGGGCGGGGTATGCTAACTTCCTGAGCTAGGCAGCTTCTTAGGGCTTCTAGGAATTCGCCTAGCCCTAGACCCGCCTGCAAATCTATTGCCCCAGGGGGGGAGTCCAGTGCTTTGAGCTCAGGAACGGAGTTTGGGTGAGGCCACTCTGGGACTAACAACCTAGAAAGACCTAAATAGCCTGTGGGGACTAGTCCTTGAGGGTTCTTAAGGAAACCTTCCCTGGTCCCTCAGGAACCTTGGGGGTGTCAGCGGCTCCTGGGACAAAGCTCAGTGGAGCCCCCCACTGGTCCAACCGGATCCTCAACCTGAGACGGTGCCTGGGGCTACAAGAAAGATCTGAGGAGCTAGTGTCTGACTTTCTTACTCTCCTTCCTTCCCTTCCCTTCGCTCTTTTTTGTAAAATTACACACAGAATCTTCTGGCACATTCACTCCGTCAAAATTATAAGAGTTATGCGTTTAGGTCTCTAGTCCAATATCCTCCCTCAGGAGCTTTCTATGGCTTACCTTGGTAATCCCTGACTGAGGCTCTCCTAACCCTCAGTGTCTTCTGAGTTTCCAGCTCTCGGCTCCTAAGGTCCAGGAACTCTGAGCGATGCTTTAGCAGCATGAGCACTAACCCCATGAACTTAGGATGAGAAAATGGGGGCGTTAACCTGAAAAGATGCCCTCAAGGGTGCATTCAGGTCAGAGTTAATTAGCCCCCTTGGCAAAGATGGAGTACAGAGTGTGGTCAAGGGCCCCCGTTTCAAACCCAACGGGCGAGTTTCTTCTTTCTTTCAATTTCATTGCCTCCATCTGTAAAAGGGATGGTGTTTAATAAATATCTGCTGCTTTATTTGAAGAAATAAATAACATGCCATTCTGGAAAATTCTGTATCGTTCTCAGTACTACCCCCCCCCCCCATACAAGTTCCAGGCAGGCGAAGACGGAAATTCCCAGCCAGTTACCCTAGGCAGCGTTCCCTCACACACTCCCTTCAAGTTTGCCAGGCAGGTCTACTGTGTCTTGGTACATTCAGCGCCCTTTCCATCCTTCAACCCCGAGTCTTTAATCATATCTATGACTATACATTCGTCATCTACCCATGCCCCACTAGTCTCTCTTTCGTCTGCCATCTTAATGCTCCCACCGCCACTGTTTCACATTGCATGTGTGGCCATGTATGACACCAAGTGCGCAGGTGCACACACTTTAACATGCTCAAGCTAGTCCTAGGCCTGTCCCTATGAAGATCTGTTAGAAATCTGATACTGGATTTACTCTGCGTGTTGGAGACTGTTTTCTTGAGCTTTTCAGACCAAGAGTCCTCACCTTCCTTCCAAATATGTCCATGTGGGGAAATGGAGAGTTTCCAATACCTTTGTAAGAGTAAAAGCCACCTACCCTCTCAAAGCCTCCTTAGGGAATATCGAAAAATAGAGTATGTGTAATTGTTGGCAGCTGAACCTATTTATAAATCAAGAATAGGAGTGTGTAGGCAGATTCAGTTTCACAGACAACTAAGAGCATTCAGGATGCAGAATATTAGAGCTAAGATTTCCCCCCCCCCACCCCCCACCCCCACCCCCGACAGGGTTTTTCTTTCTAGCCTTGGCTGTTTTGGACTGGCTTTGTAGACCAGGCTGGCCTCAAACCCACAGTTTCTGCCTCCTGTAATCCTGCTGGGATTACAGGTATGTGCCACCGTGCCTGTCTCAAATTAAGAGTTTAAAACCAACCCTCCTCCTCCTCCTTCTTTTTAATTTTACTTATTTAATCACTTTATAGCCTCATCCCAGCCACCACCCTCCTTTCCTCTCAGTCCTGAATTTACACCATCACACCCCGTTTTTCCCCTTTCTCCTTCTCAGAGAAGGGTAGGCCCCTAAGGGGTACCAACCCACCCTGGCACTTCAAGTCATAGCTGGACTAAACACATTTTCTTCCATGTAGGCCAGTCAAGGTAACCCAGCTAGAGGAAAGAGATCCAAAGACAGGCAACAGAGTCAGAGACAGTCCCTACTCCTGTTGTTAGGGGGACCCACATGATGACCATGCTGCACATCTGCTACATATGTGTATCTAGATTTGGCTCATGCAAGCTCTTTGGTTAGTGGTTCATGAACGCCCATGAGCCCAAGTTAGTTTACTTTGTAGGTCTTCTTGGTATCTTTGACTCTTCTGGCTCCCTCTATCCTTCCCACCACTTTTCCACAAAACTTCCAGAGCTCTGGCTGTGAGTCTCTGCATCCTTTTCCATCAGCTGCTGGATGAAGCCTCTCAGAAGGCAGTTATGCTAGTAAACCAGCTATTCTAAAGACAAATTAGAAGCAACACAGAATTTCCCAATGGGTCTGAATGACTGGCCCAGGATGTCTAAGGTGGTTACAGTCAGTGCTATTAAAATGCAGACTGCAAGCAGAAATAATCCTAATAATTCTTGGTGTTTTTTCCTAAGCAATAAATTATGTTTGAAGTTCTTAGTTGGTATGAGTGATGTGTAGAAAATCAGTCAATGTAGTCTCTACTTCAAGCATACACTAGACCAGGGAGAGGAAGCAAGAAAATAGCCACTGATCTTGGCTACTACAATATCCATACATACCTCCAAAGCTTTATATTTACCAAGTATGAGAAAGTATTTTTCCCCAAAGGTATACAGTATGAAGTATGGCATTCAAAGAATTCATGGAAGAAACAACATAGTTATCCAAGAAAGAATTCCAAAGCAAAGATCCTATCAGATTTCTTCTATATGCTGGCTGCAGGCAGACAAAGGAGTAATGATATGACGCACCACCTTAAGCACCAGCACAGCACACATCAACAATGATTTCAATAGTTGCTCACATTCAGGACAGGTACAGCTCAATGGTACAGTTCCTGCCTAGCATGCAGCACACCTCAAGCTTGATCTCCAGCAGCATACCTAGCTGCACATGCATGCATGGATGCATACATGTGAACATCCATGCACAGGCTCACAATGGAGCATGTGCACATGTGAGAGCATGCAAGCGCAAACGCGCACACGTGTGCAAACACACACACACACACACACAGAGGGGAGGGGGAGGAATACAGTGTCAGTTGGTTGTTATAGAATTCTAAGCTATAGGAATATATTACTCCCATGTAAATATTCACAATAAATCTATAAGGGTACATATAAATGTCCTATTTGGCAGTTGAGAAACTAAAGCTAACTAGGTATTGGATTCTTACCTCCTAAGCTACCTACTTTTTTAGTAACACATATATTGGCTAGTTTTTCTTTTTCTTTTTTCTTTTGACAGCTTTGGCTAGCTTTGACAGCTAAAGTCAACTTGGAAAAGGGAACATCAAATGAGAAAAATGCTTCCATCAGATTGTCTCTAGGTGAATTTGTGAGGCATTGTCTTGATTTACGATTGCTGTGAGAGGGCCCAGATCACTAGAGGCAGTGTCATCCTTGGACAGGTGGTGCTGGGGTGTGTGTAAAAGCAAGCCAAGATGGCCATGAGGAGCAAGCCAATAAGCAGTGTTCTTCTATGGTGTCTGCCTCAGTTCCTTCCTCCATGTCTTGAATGGCCTGGCTTCTTTCAATGATGGACTTTGAAGCCCAGTGTGGTGGTACGACACCACACCTTTAATTTCAGCACTCACTAGAGAGGCAGGAGCAGGCAGGATGCTGTGAGTTCAAAGCCAGCCTAGTCTTAAGTCAATTTATACATTTTGGAAGCTGCTAACCCACACTGCTGGTTCACTCAGTAATTTAAGTTTTATTCCTTCTCAAGTCTCTGAGGGGCACTGAAGACAAGATAGTATAGTTTTTTAACCAAGTTTAGCTGGTTAGGGGACAAGATCATGTTAGATCAAGATAAAGAAGTTAAGCTATTAGAGTTGAGATAGGTTAAATATTGAATCTCATTCAGAAATTTAGACCCAACAAGACAGGAAAAACACTTGCTTCAAACGAGATGAATGCAGATGGCCAAGTCACTATGTATGTAGCATGTATAGAACTCATTGTTTTCATGATTGTCACATGGTTCTCCCTGCTGTGTGTAGTTTGTCTTATACATGTGTAATGAAAAACAAAAACAAAAACAAAAACCAACAACAATGATGGACTTGATCTGGGATATAAAATTCAAATAAAACCTCCCTTCCCTCCACCAACTTGCTTTTGGTCATGGTCTCTATCACAGCAGTAGAAAGCAAAACAAGATATATGAGTTCTTTTTCTTTCTTTCTTCTTTTCTTTTCTTGTTTTTGTTTTTTTTTGTTTGTTTGTTTGGTTTGTTTTTTGTTGTTGTTGTTGTTGTTTTGAGACAGGGTTTCTCTGATTTGTCCCAAAAGCTAACTGATGCTAACACTTCCATGTGATGCTATACAATGGAATTGTAAACGACTTACTGATGCACGTGTGCACAGATGGACAGACAGAATCTGCTGGTGTACTAGGATGGAAAGAAAGAATAGTGAGGTCCCATGGAGGCAGAATTGAAGTCTGTGAAGGGTCAGGCTGGAGTGTAAGAGGAGATATGAAATATGAAGATGTAAGTAAGATTGGAGGTGGTTCGACTGGAGGTGGTAAATAAATAGGAACATATAAACTAGTAAAGAGCATGTATAGCACCAGGTGTGATGGTGCACACCTATAGACCCAGCACTCTGGGAGGCAGAGGCAGGTGGAGCTCTGTGAGTTCAAAGCCAGCCTGGTCTATAGAATAAATCCCAGGATAACTAAGCCTACCCGGAGAAACCCTGTCTCCATAAACAAAAACAAAACCAGAAAGAAACAGGGACAGCAAGAGGCTTTTCTCCAGCTGTGTTTTCCCATGTACAGGGACTGCTTTTACAATCCAAGAAATAAAAGAGAGGAGAGGCAGGAAACCCATTGCTCTTGCGGAGTGTTCTCCTGGCACTGCGTGCTGCGTGCGTGTGCTTTACCACGCCAAATGTGTTGTTCCCCTGGTTCCACTGGCACTTTTTGTGTGTGTGTGTGTGTCACCAAAAAGGACTCTTGGACTTGAGAATGATGATGGCAGTGGCGATGAGGTGGAGGTGGAGCTTTGTGGGCAAGGCCCCAGCCAAGCAGCTTCCTGCTATGCCCAGCGGCCACTCCGCCAATAGAAGAGCAGAGCAGACAGTGACAATGGCACTGGGCTTCTGTTCTTCCAGGCCAGCCCAGATGGCCAGTGTCATAGCCTCCTCTTATATGCACTTTCTCTTCCCCTTCCCCAACCTCAGGTCAACTCACATTTTCAAATAACTTCCATATTCTAGGCTCCCTAGTCCTTGCTCCCCTGGGGAAAGATAAAGTTAGGTTGTTTTTTGTTTTTAAAATCATCTACTCATCTGATAGTGTTTTCTTAGTGAAGAGACATTTAAAAAAAAATAGCCGGGTGGCCTTCTCAGCTGTATGTAATCTCTATTGTGATCCCATCAGGTCTGAAGTATCAAGGAAAGGATCAACAGAGCCAAGTCTACAGAGGTCAGAGGAGCAGTGGCAGGCAGGAGACCACCACCCTTAGTGCTGGGCCAGATGGGCACCCAAAAGCACTGCAAGCATCAGCGCACAAATGTGGGGGCCAGGCAAGGCAGATGGTCAAATGGCAAAGAGTCAGCAATCACAGGAACTGTGAAGGACAGACAGGAAAGAGGCCAGGGCACCCACAGCATCACAGGCAGATTGCTGGCACAGAGGCTACCGGTAGTGGGGCATCTGCTGTTTCCGTCTTCCGCACCCAGAGGAAGCCAGAACCAGAGAGCCTGGCCTAGAAGCTGCAGCATTTGTCACTGAAAATAGCTATGTCATTACAGGGAGTAAACATTTCAGGGAGTCGAGGTTGACTATGGACAGATAGACAATTTTATGGAGATGAAAAGTGCATTATGGAATGGCTTCCCACTACCACTTCCTTTCAGTAATGTGGGCTGAACATCAGAAGCCCACCCAAGAGGCAGATGTGACACAGGAAGTGGCTACTCATGAATTAACCAACAGATCTTGCTTATGCCCCCTGGTTGGTTGCTATTTACCTCAATACCCAGGGGTGAGAGCTACGTGGCAAATGGCTGCTGTGTCACAAAGGGAAAAGGAATTTACCCAGAAGAGCAGGTGCTGAGATCTTCAACTCTCTCAGGCTGCAGGTCTTGTAGGTATGAGCTATGACTCTTATGCTGCCCTCAGAACCTTCTAGTTCCAGCTGAGTTGCTGGAGGTGGCACAGTAGAAGCCCAACACAGAGCCTGGCACAAATCTAGGGCCTTATATGCATTTACTGTGGACTGACAAGGAGTTTCAGAACCAGTAGACAGCATAGTAAACAGTCTATCCACTAGTTAATAAAAGCTTCAAGAGCTTCATGACATCTTGACTTATTCGTTTGTTGATTCAACAATTTTGAGCACCTACTCCATGCAGGACATTCTGTGGTGTCATATAATATGAACAAAGTTGCTTCTCAGCCTTTTTTTTTAACATCAGGCCTAGTATAATATTGAGTGAAAGCAGATGTGCTCCCAACCCTCATAGACAATTTGCACCCTTAGGAGATGTACCAGGGAGAATATTCATCAAATAAAAAGCAAAATGCAGCTGTTCCAGAGACTTGAAAGACCATAGAATTGGGGCACTATTACCTGGGCCCAAAGAAAAGGATGCCTAACACGAAATCAGAAGATAGGCATGTTACCTGGGAGGAGCAACTCCCACAAGTCTGTGACAGCTAGGGTTCCGTGCTAGGACCCCCGAGACAGGCAAGCCACATAGGACATCTGACAAGGAGAGGCAGTGCAGGTTGAAGGAGGGCTGCATGGGATGGAAGGACTACAGAGCTTGAGGAAGAGCTGTGCCTTTATCTTAAGAACAACGTGGAGCTACGGCACAGTTTTAGATTCCATAGAATGGCATGACAAGAGTTCACAATGTCATAAATGCCACCGTAGGACAGTGTGGTAATAACAGCAAGAACATGTGTGTGGTGGTTTAAATAGGTATGGCCCCACAGACTCCTATATTTGAAGGTTTGGCTCATAAGAGTGGCATGGTTAAGAGGTGTGGCCTTGTAGAAGTAGGTGTGGCCTTGCTGGAGGAAGTGTGTCCCTGTGGAGGTGGGCTTTGAGGTCTCTGAAACTGAAGAGTTCCTGCTGTCTGTGGATCAAGATATAGAATTCTCGGCTCCTTCTCCAGCACCATGTCTGCCTGCACCGTGCTTCCCACCATGATGATAATGGACTAATCCTCTGAAACTATAAGCCAGCCTCAATTGAATGTTTTTCTTTATAAGAGTTGTATGGTCAACATGTCTCTTCACAGAAATAAAACCCTAACGAAGACAGTGTGTATTGTCAAAAGGCTGTGGTGGAATAGGAGGGGCCAAAAGAGAGATGTGCAGATGAACCAAAGAGATGGTTTAGAGTTTAGGGACCTTAAGTTCTGGCAGAAACTAGAGATGGATTGAGTGTGGGGAAGGGGTGAGGAAGACATTATGGGCCTGGCTCAACTTCTGGCTTCATGGCTTTTACATGCTATGGTTTTCCCTTTGAGGTCATGGCTCTGGAAATATGAGCTGTTTCATTCTGGGCCTGCTCAGACTAAGCCAGTGCACAGAGAATAGTGCTCTACTCTCATCCACAACATAGAACTATATTCAAGTTTCAAATTTATAAGTCATCTGCCTCTGCATAGTGATTTGAAGATAGTCTTGGCTAAGGAGATGACCTGTCAGTCACATATACTTAAATGGTTCCAACTTATGGTCACCAGGCCCAGTAACCCTGTGCCTGTGAGGAGATATTGGCAGAAAGGCTTACCTCTTACCAGCTTAGAAGAAAGGAGGAGCCAGTACTCACTTTGAAGACAGATCTCTATAACTAGTTTTCTTTCACCAGGCCATACCTCCTAAAGGTCTCACCATCTCAGGATAGTGCAACCAGCTGGCAGCCTAGCCTTTAGCATATAGGACTTTCATTGACACTTGTTTATACCATTTAAGCAATACTGCAAACATTGCATGAGAAGTTGAGAGCGCTTAGGATGATGGGCCTGGAGGGACACCATCCTTTGCTCACTAAATAGAAGAGCAGAGAGCCCCTCTCTCAGACTCAAGTATGACCCCCATTTCCCATGTCCTCCAGCAGAAGAGAATAAAGGATGCTCTCTCCTCTTTCCATTCCTGCACTCACACCCGTCCCTCTGTTCTCTGCCTGGAAAACACCACAGTGCATCTTATTAAGCTCTCTAACACCATGTATGTCAGTCCCTTGAGAAGCCCTAGATCCTCAACTCACCTTACATCTAACTTTCTGGCTCAACTGAATCTTCCAGATGGATCTGGAACTCACAGGCCATTCTCAGCAAAAAAGTTCCTGCTCTAAGCTGTGTCTGCCGGGGACAAACATCCTCTGTAGCCCTGTCAAGTAGCAGTGATGTCTTTCCACCACAGCCTTTGTGCTACGAGCACTTTGTGCCATGGAACAAATGTCTCTTTGCATCCTCACTGCCATGTCTAGACAGTTCCCCTTTGTTCCTCCCTAATGTCTCCCAGATTTGAACATCATGTCATCAAACTGTGAACTACTTACTGCATGTACTTGTACAATCCTTTATCATCCTGGACCACACACCCTCATTTCTAGAGGACTGCTATGTTCTAGTTCACTGTCAGTCATTCCAAAATGACTCTACAAAAACAAAAAAACAAAACAAAACAAAAAACAGACAAACAACAACAACAACAAAACCAAACAAAATGACTCTACCATGAAGTTTTCAGTCATTTTAATGTCCTTGTAGATGACTCTTCACTGGCTTTGTTCCTTTTATAGCTTTACCCAAAAGTACAACTTCATTCACAAATTATAATAGAAATAAAATGTGAACAACAACCATAGATTGTGAAAAACTTTTTAAAAAACTTTTAACAATACACTTTCAAGACTTAAAAAAGACATTTTTTTTTAGTTTGGTGGTAGTGTTTGCTGTCTCACCTTCCTATACATTTGTGTACCACTTGTGTGCCTGGTGCCTAAGGAAGCCAGAAGAAGGCGTGAGAGTCCCTGGGACTTGAGTTACCGATGCCATGAGCTGCTTTTGTGTACGATGAATCAAACCCAGATCCTTTGGAAGAGCAGCCAGTGCTCTTAGCAGCTGAGTCACCTTCCCAGCCCCATAACATACTTTCTTAAACCAGCATGGTTAAACTCCTACCACTTCAATGTACAGCTGACATTTTAAAATTTTTAGTGAAATATTTTTTCTTAATGCTAATTCATGAGAATTCTCTGTGTATTTTACACCACAGCACATCTTTTAAAAAATATTATATGTTCTTTGATAATGACATTTATGAATATGGATATTTAGATCAGATCCAATTTTCACATCCCCTTTTGAACTCTTCCTCGACACCCACACCCACATCCTCAAGCTACGTGCCACTTTTTCCTCTTCCTCTTCTTTCTCCTCCTTTTCCTCCTCCCTTTTATAATCCACTGAGTACAGTCAATACCGCCTATATGTGAAAGAGTACAGCACCATCCGCTGGCTTGTGGGCAACCTACCATACGCTGCAGTGCTAGAGAGAACTGAGTCAGCCCCCTCTCTGCAGCCATCACCTGCCAAAAGCTCCTCAGTTAGGAAAAAGGTCTTGTGATCCTCACCTCTATAGCACATCGATTGAGACAAGTCTCATTTTATGTGGGTGTTCATTATTGATGCATTGTGAGTGGCCACCATTCCACAGAACAGTTCCAAATAAACCTTGTGTCACTGCTTCGCTCTGAAATTCTAACCTTCTCTCCCTCCAATCAGTTTCTTTTACCTTCTAGCCCCTCCTCCTCTTTTCCTTTAGCTCAGACAGTTCTTGGACTCCAAGACCCATGATTCTGTTTTCCATTGCCATGCTTCCGTATCAGTTTAAATTCCCTGAACTGGAAAGTCATTCTTGAATCTGCTCCCAGGACTCTCATGCCTTTCTCTCTTTCTCTTTGGTACTTGCTAAACCCAATCCTAGATTAAACTCCTCTCTACTACCATGCCTGCACCCACCCTACCACCATGCCTGCACCCACCCTACCACCATGCCTGC
>OU015744.1:79181988-79212521 GCA_907169655.1 Acomys percivali
CCCTACCACCATGCCTACACCCACCCTACCACCATGCCTGCACCCACTCTACCACCATGCCTGCACCTACCCTACCACCATGCCTGCACCCACCCTACCACCATGCCTGCACCCACCCTACCACCCTGCCTGCACCCACCCTACCACCATGCCTGCACCCACCCTACCACCATGCCTGCACCCACCCTACCACCATGCCTGCACCCACTCTACCACCATGCCTGCACCCACCCTACCACCATGCCTGCATCCACCCTACCACCATGCCTGCACCCACCCTACCACCATGCCTGCACCCACTCTACCACCATGCCTGCACCCACCCTACCACCATGCCTGCACCTACCCTATCACCATGCCTGCACCCATGCATTTCAACAGGGTTGGAGAAAATATACAGAACATCTGGCTAGTCCCATTTGAAAATTCACGACAATGAACTTCAAGTGTCCCTTGGCAATTAATTATGCTTCCTCATAAGCCTCCCAATTTCTTTGTCCATTTACTTTCCCAGTCTTCCAGGAAGACTTCTAGACCGCATCTTTAATTTACTTATTGTTCTGAAGCCTCATACACAACCGATAGCCTTGATTCAGGTTTTCACTGAGGAAATCAAACTAACTGAAAGCTCTTCCCTAGCCACACCCCTCCCCATGTGTCTGCCGGACATATTCCTTGACCTCATCTACTCATTCTATTCCAAAAAACATATGCAAGATACACCCCTACCTTGGAGCCTTGTACTTGACATTTCTTTTATCTAGTTTGTTCTTCTACAAAGCTATGCATGGTAGAACAGGCCAGCAATCTTATATCATATGATTTTTCCTAGGTACACATAAAGATCACCCTAGATAGGTACCAACAAGGAAAAATAACCCATCTAAGTGCATCTTAGTAAACCAATGAATTTATAGTGGGTTACTAACAGGAACATGAGGGAGGTATTGCTTACCAGAACATAGGTAACTCAAAGGCAGCTTGTATCACCTAAAATCCCAACCCTGGCATAGGTGATATCTTGCAAAAAGTTGGTTCCCAAAGTTCAAACTTCCCAACTATATACTCTAGCACTCTTCCTTCAAGACCACTTCTAGAGAACAAGAGAGAACGGTAATCAGAATCTCAGGAAGGGCCTTTGTGACTGCTCTTACCCCATTTCTTCTGTGAGGAAATGTAACCATCACCATAGACCTCGCTGCTGTCACTGTGTCATTGTGTTTATCTTGTGGTCAAGATATTCTGTGGGTTATTATCATACACTTCATGCTAGCTGATAAGTAATGCCACACCCACAGGAAATAGCTCTACTACAACATCCTAGCAAATACACCCATCAAAAACAATTCAAACTAGAGCAAAACAAAACAAAAGAAAAGCATGATATTCGTCAGCTGTATTCCTTTTACATTGCTGTGACATACTGCCTGACAGAAGAAAGGAAAGGGAAGATTTATTTTTGACTCAGTTGGTAAGAGCCCATCTTGGTGAGGAAGGCATGCAAAGGGCTTAGTCTGGAGCAGCAGGGATGCTTAATGGCCACTTGTTTTATGGTACCAACCAGGAAGCAGAAATGGCTAGATTCAGAAATGGGGCTTGGGCTAGAATGCTCAGAGCCCACCCCTGCTAACCCATGTCCTCCAGATGGGCCCTGGTGCCTTCAAAATATCCAGCTACTCCAAATACTTCCTCTAACTAGGGACCAAATATTCAAACATATGAGCCTGTGGGAGCATTTTATTTTCAAGCCATAGCATTTATTCCTGTCCCCACAGGTTCATGGCCATCTCAAAATGCAGAATGTATCCAATCCCACTTTAAAGTTCTCCAATGTAGCTGGGTGTGGTAGCACATGCTTTTAATCCCAGCACTTGGGAGGCGGAGGCAGGTGGATCTCTGTGAGCTCAAGGCCAGTCTGTTCTATAAAGAGAGTTCAAGGACAGCCAGGGCTATTACACAGAGAAACCCTGTCTTGAAAAACCAAAAACCCAAAACTTAAAAAAGCCCCAATGTATTAATAGTTTCAGCATCACTCAAAAGTTAAAAGTCCAGATCTGGTTGCAACCATCAAGTGAGCCAAGATATATATCCAAGATGTGGAGACATGGGAACACTCCTTTATTGCTGGTGGGAGTGAAAACATGTACAACCACTTTGGAAGTCAATTTGGCTCTTTCTCAGAAAATTGGCAATAGTGCTACCTGAAGACCCAGCTATACCATTCCTGGGCATATACCCAAAAGATGCTCTACCATACAACAAGGACATTTGCTCATCTATGTTCATTGTAGCATTATTCATAACAGCAAGTCTCTAGAAACAACCTAGATGAGCCCTCGACTGGATAAAGAAATTGTGGTACTTTTTTTTTTTTTTCCGAGACAGGGTTTCTCTGTGTAGCCTTGACTATCCTGGACTCGCTTTGTAGACCAGGCTGGCCTCGAACTCATATCGATCCACCTGCCTCTGCCTCCCAAATGCTGGGATTAAAGGCTTGCGCCACCACTGCCCAGCTGAAATTGTGGTATATTTAAACAATGAAAAACTATTCAGCTATCAAAAGCAAGAAAATTTTCTGAGTGAGGTAACCCAGACCCAGAAAGACACGCATGGTATATTCTCACTTATAAATGCATATTAGCCTAACATAGATGTCCTCTGAGAGACTCCACCCAGTGGAAGGTTGGGACTAATACTTGGACTTGAAGCCAGACTCTGGGTGAAGTACTGAGAGTTGCATGAAAGAGTTGGGGGAGGGAAGGATCTGGAGGGGTCAGGAGACCATCAAGCCTAGTGAATCTGGACCCAGAAGGGCCTGCACAAAATGATACACCAACCAAGGACATTGCAAGCAGAGAACCTAGACCCTCTTGTTTAGACTTAGCCAATGGAGGACAGCAGAGCGGGGACTGCCTTTGACAAGACCTCTGGTGCCCATGATTTGATCACTGCCCCTTTGCAGGGTGGCCTTGTGGGCACACAGAGGAAGGCGATGCAGGCTATCCTAAAGAGACCTGACAGGCTGAGGTCAGATGGTGGGAAAGGAGGGCCCTCCCTGTCCGAGGTCTAGGGGAGGGGAATAGAGCAGAAGGGGGAGGGAGGGTGGAAATGGGAAAATAAGAGTGAGGGGATAACAATCGGGGTACAATGTGAATAAATTATAGTAGATAAAAAGTTAAAAATAAGTAAAAAGTGACAAAAGTGCATCCAAGAGCTATAGCAGAAGAAGCAGTCAGATATCATGCATGCTTTTCTGAGGGTCCGCAGATGGCAGCTCTCTGTGCTGCACAGGGCGCGCCACCCTACACAGCCAGATAAAGCAGGCAGGCTAGGATAGAAGGCCAAGCAAGCTTATGTCATGTATAGGATTCATATCCTTTGTGGTGGCTTCACATGCCCAGTTCCTAAGATCACAACTCATAAATTCTTTGGGATTATCTTCATTGATTCCACTCGCCAAAGCTATCAGAAGAAATCTTGACACCCAGTGGATCACCGAACTGGTCCACAAGCACTAGGAGATGCCTTGACCTTAGGGCCACAAACTTCACCATGTTATTGGTAGCGTTCGCTGTGCAGACTAGAGAAGGCAGTACTATCCAGTCTACTGTCTAATTCACCTAATGCTTGCAAAACTCATACCCAATTAGGTACTTAGGGCAGCAAAAAGAAAAGCCAGAAGTTCAAAGCACTTTTGAGACTCTCTCAATCAAACAAGCTGAAAAAGAGAAGCAGATACTTTCAATGTACAGTGACAAATAGTGACCATCCCCATTCCAAAGAAGAGGAAGGAGTGGGAAAATGGGAAGAGAGGGTTGGACCAACACAAGACTGAAACTCAATAGGTCAAGCATCAAACGCTGTGTCTCTATGAGGCATTCAGAGTATGTAGTAGCATTGTGTGAGCTCTAATAGGTGGGTGTAGCACCAAGCCACAGTCCTTTCATCTGCAGCATTATGTGACCTTTCTGGTGGACTGGCTACACTTGATGCATGTAGGTTTCCTCAGCACATTTTCTCATCTCCAACATCTTAAGGTCTCTACTGTAGTTTAAGCTTCACCCTCAAAGCTTCACACAATAACCTCTTGGGGTCTTGCTGAAGGAAATCTGAGTCTGTTGCACACTCTCTAGCTTTCATTGACTGAATTTTTTATATGATTCTAAAACCTCGACTCAAGCTTTGTTCCTGTTATTTTTGCTTCCTGTATGTCTTTAAAACCAGTACCAATTCGATGGTTCGAAGCCCTCCCGTCAGCTGGAGATGTCCTCTTCTGACAATGGCTACAAGTGCTTGTGGCTAACCCTCTCGAAGACATTTCCCTAGATAGCCTTCTTCTGGCAAATTACCCTGGAGAAGCTCTATCTTTCTTTTTTTCTTTTTCTTTTTTTTTTACTGTTATGTATACAGTGCTCTGCCTACATGTACCCCTGCAGCCCAGAAGAGGGCATCAGATCACATTATAGATGGTTATGAGCCACCATGTGGTTGATGGGAATTGAATTCAAGACCTCTGGAAGAGCAGTAAGTGCTCTTAACCTCTGAGCCATCTTTCCAGCCTTCAGGTACTCCCCTTTCTTTTAATGCGTGTTTCAAATGGCTTTTCAGTTTAATACCCTGGAGCCTTCTGTTGGTTGGGGTGGGTCTTCCATACCGCAAAGTGCCTGGTTCCTCTTTCGCTGCATCTCTGTCCTTAACAACTATAGCTGCCCTTCCCTCACCAATCTTGTCTGATACTTGAAACTTCATCACACTCCTTTACACACAAAACCACAAACTTTTCTCATATTTCTGCTCCTACTTTCTGGTCCTTGCTACTGAAAATATACATAAGAAAGAACAGTGAGCAACAACCATATCATAGCCTGGGTGGTATACAATTTCTTACACTGAATCAATTAGTTCAGTACATTTAATTAAACCTCGCTAAAATCTTGGGGCCACATGCTTCCCATAGCCAGCCAGATTCTTTTCCAGCATATAACAAGAATGACCTCTAGCCAGTCTCCTGATAGGGTCCTTGTTTCCCTCTGAAACCTCAGAAGCATAGTGTTTACTGGCCACATTTCTATCAGCATTCTGGGTCTTCTGAACTCCCACCAGAATGGCCTACTAAGCATTGCTTACAGCATCCTAGCACTTCTGTAACCTGTTAATCCAAACTCTCCCCACCTCCCATCCCACCCCTATGAACCAGTTCCAAATTAGCATGAACCTTATGGTTAGGCTCCTACCAGCAATGGACCCATTCCTTTTTTTAACTAATTTACTCAGATTACATCTCAATTGTTATCCCCTCACTTGTATCTTCTCATCTCCTCTCCCTCCCTCTTTCACCCTATTCCCCTCTCCTAGGTCTAAGACCCAGGAGGACCTCCTCCCCCACTATATGGTCATAGGCTATCAAGTCTCATCTTGGTAGCCTGCTTATTCTTTCTCTGAGTACCATCAGGCCTCCTCACCAAGGGGAAGTGGTCAAATAGTGTGCACCAGAGTTCATATCAGAGTCAGTCCCCACTCTCCACTCAACGGTGGAGAATGTCTTGTCCATTGGCTCGATCTGAGTAGGGGTTCAATGTTTACTGCTTGTATTGTCCTTGGTTGGTGCAGTAGTTTGGGCAGACGCGCCTGGGAATGGGCCCATTCTTGGTGCCAATTTGTCTGCCTTAGTTATTTTTGCTTTACTCTGAACAAATACATGACAGAAGCAACTTAATGGAGGGAGAGTTTATTTTTAACCCATGGTCAAAGGCCTTAAGCTCATCATTGCAGAGTGATGTTGTCTGGAGCAGCTAGGTGTTGTTCAACAGCTGTCTGTTTAGCCAGGAAGCAGAGGGAACTTGCAGTAGGTGAAGGCTGAGATAGAGCCTTAAAGCTCTTCTATGGTGACCCATTTCCTCTAGGAGGGTTCCACCTTCTCAAGGTTCCACATCCTCCCAAACATACCACCATGTAAGGATTAAGTGTTCAGATAATACATAAGCCAGTAGGGCAGTGGCTCCAACCTACACCCCATTCTTAAACACACAGAACAGAAGAGCAGTTAGTTCTCTGGAAGACATATGTGTGTGTGTGTATGTGTGTGTGTGTGTGTGTGTGTGTGTGTGTGTGTGTGTGTGTATCCTCAAAACATGTTTTAAACTCATGAACAAAAGAAGATGAAGCCTGGGTTTATTTCAATAGGGTTTAATATTACAATTAAGAAAAAAATCATAAGCCAGGAGTGGTGGTGCATGACTTACATCCCAGCACTCAGGAGGCAGGTGGATCTCTGAGTTCAACACCAGTTTGGTCTACATAGTTCCAGGATAGCCAGGGCTACACAGAGAAATGCTGTCTCAAAACTAAAAAACTAAAACAAAACCATACAAAAAGAACCATGGAAAAGTAATCTAACAGAACTACTAGGGAGGCATAAGCTAGGGGAAAGAATGGCAGCCTAAGAACAAGAGGACCTGCATGCTGTGCTTTTGTTGGCTTGTTTTCCCATTTGCATGAGCTTTAGTTTGTCTGCAACATGGTATCAGTACTGTGTAGCCCAGGGTAGCCTCGATGGACCATGTAGCTCAGGCTAATGTTGAAAGCATGATTCTGCAGTCTCATTTTCTGAGGGCTGGGATTACAGGTACGCACCACCACACCCAGCCTTCACTCTTCCTTTTGTTTGGTTTCTCTATGTATAGGTATTTTGCCTACGTCTACGTCTGTGTGCTGTTGTCATGCAGTGCCTGTGGAGGCCGCAGGATGGCCCAGAGATACCTTGTAACTAGAGATACAGATGGTTGTGAACCATCATGTGGGTGCTAGGAATCAAACCTGGGTCCTCTGGGAAGAACAACAAGGGCTGTAAATTGCTGGACCATCTCTTGTTGTTTGGTTTGTTTTCTCAAAACAAAACCTTTCTGATGAGCCCAGGCTGGCCTGGAATTTAACATACAGTCCAAGCTGGCCACAAGTTCATGGCAAGCCTCCTGACTCAGCCTCCTAAATACTAGGATTACAGGCATGTACCACCATACTCAGCTTTCAGTTGTTTTTTTTCTTTTTAAAGATTTGTTTATTATGTATCCAGTGCTCTGCCTGCATGTACACCTGCGGGCCAGAAGAGGGTATTAGATCACATTATAGATGGTTGTGAGCCACCATGTGGTTGCTGGGAATTGAACCCAGGACCTCTGGAAGTGGAGACAGACAGTGTTCTAAACCACTGAGCCATCTCTCCAGCCCCCAGCTGTTTCTTAATTGTCAAAAAGAAATGCCTCTTGCTCCCCTTTCCTGGACTCAGCAGGCTTGATCAGCTTAGGACATGATGGGCAGGAGCTGCATGCATCCTTCATGTAAGCAGTAGTTTCAGGCAAGTGGGTTTTGCAGCAGATCCTCACCCAAACAAGCATTTTCAGAGGGATTTGAACTGAGATTACATCTCAAAAAATGGAAGCTGCCATTGGTTACCTGCTGAGAGGGAAGACAGACAGGTAGTGAGGAATTCTATCCAGCAGGCTTATCAGCACAAGTGGGGGGCTTTCCTCCACAGGATCCCACATAAAGATGAGGGTGCACAGGTGCCCCAAGGGAGGTGGCAAGAGCATAATAGGGTGTTTGTTGCTGCGTAGGAACTGAATCTGCCCTGGTGAGAAATGTGGCTTCCAGCTCTAGTATCCGCTTGCCCCCCACCCACGAAAGATGGGGTATGAAACTGTCAGGATGGTCACTGAGCCTAGTGAAAGAAACTATGTAAGTCTCTGCACTGTAGACCAAGTCCTTCTCTTTAGATTCCTTGACTTCAGAAAATCCCATCAGGCAGGCCTTGTCTCTCTCTGACTTCTGTCTGCCTAGCTGCTAGGGCTTGCTTCCTAGCCCTTGCCTCTCTCTGACTTCTGTCTGCCTAGCTGCTAGGGCTTGCTTCCTAGCCCTTGCCTCTCTCTGACTTCTGTCTGCCTAGCTGCTAGGGCTTGCTTCCTAGCTTCCCAACTGGTCAGCTACAGCTTGTGACCTGGGCACAGTGACAGCATCTCCACGCCCTGTGTGAAGTTTGAGATCTGACAGGAAGCAGCAAGAGAACACCAGACCCGTGGAAAGAGAAATTGCGTTCCATTCTTCCCAGAGATGTTGGGCTGCTCATCAGGGTGTTTAGAGAATGTCTAGTTCACTTTTTGTTCCATCACAATACACCTGATGTTGGGTACCATACAAGGAAAACAGGTTTATTTTGCTCCTGACTTTGGAGGTAAGTACAGATTTTGAGTGGGCCCTTCATGCTCAGTATGACTGATGCACGACATCAAATAGCAAAAAAATCATGAGTGAGCTGTGAAGGGGGAAGAGAGAGGCCTAAAATGAGTGCTAGGCTTTATAACTACCCACTTTTCCAATACTGAGTCCAGACCTGAGAACCCTAGCTCTCCCACCAGAAGGGCACTCATCTCTTCTGTGGACAGTTCCATCCATCATATAATTCCTCCGCCCACCCATTGTCCTTTAAAGGATCCACCATCTCTCAATACTGTTATCGGAGGAAAGAAACTTCCAGCACAAGAGTCTCTACGGGACAAACTCTATCTAAGCTGGAGCAGATGGAATGTTTGAATCAGAAGTAATTCTCTGCTGAGCTTTCACTCAGAGCTGATTAAACAAACAAACAAACCAGCAAACAGGTAAATCCATCTCCTGTAGGATCTGAGGCACAGCTCCTGTGACCGACTCCTGGAAGCCTGTGTCTGTGCACCTACGTGTGCTGGACAGGCTCAAAGGATCCCATGCTATGTGGATTGGGGATGCTGACTTGTCCATGGTACCTGTTAGCTTTCTCCCAGCTGAGACAAAATACCTGAAGAAACAACTAAAAGAAGGCTCACAATTTGAGTGTGAACAGTCCATCGTGGCAGGGAAGGCACGACTACAGAAGTATGAGGCAGCTGGTAAGGGAAGTATGGGAGTGGACAATGATGGGTACTGGCGATCAGTTTGCTTTCTGTTTTTTTTTTTTCCACAACCTGGGTGCATCTTCTCTCTTCACTTAACTATCTCTGGAAACATCCTCGTGGCTACGCCCAGAAATATGTCTTCTATTTAAGTCTAAACCTAGTCAAGTTGACGACAAAGAGAAACCATCACACCCGTGAGGGAGACTTCTGCACATAGGAAGATGTGCGACAGGGAACAGTACCCAAGAGAGCGCTCGCCACCCTGAACCATGCCCGTAAGCCTCCTTATTTGAGTATCCATGGGAATGAGTCTGTCTTAGAGCTGCAAGCCTTGCGAAGGTGTCAGAGTACAGAAAAGCAGCTATCAGTATTGGCCTGCAGAGTTCTATCTTCCTCCCTGTCTGGCAGGTCTGAGATTGGTCAGTTCAGGCCTTTCTGCCTCTACTGCCAATAGAAGGCAGAAAGCATCTGCGGTGGCTCATGTTGCCTTGGCAGACTTGTCTTGCCCAGGGAAGGATCCCCTGTGCCAGCCACGGGCAGGGAACCTCATCTAGTGATTGTTCTGAGCACCTAGCTGAGAGCGGGAGTGTCATGAAGAAAGCGCCACATGCCACCATGAAGGAGGAGGAATACCATAATCCCAAAGCCAGTCTGAGCTACATGGTAAACTTCTGGCCATGCTGGGCTGTAGTGAGAGACCATGGATCACCCCCTCCTCCCAAAAGAGGAAAAACTCAAATAGATTGAATAACTATACTGTCATTGCTAGTTCTCAGTTTCTGTGACTTCCACTCAGACAAGGTTTTCCTGTGGCATCGTTCCGATTCCCTGTGCCTTAAGCAAGCAGAGCTCCTGTGAACAGCTAGCTGTTCAGCAAGGGTGTTTTCGGAACCTCTTCCTTCATGCCCCAAGATACAAACTCTTTTCATAAATCTTAAGTGGGACATAAGTCATGAGTACCATATGGCAGCACCTGAGACCTCTTGCTACAAGCCTCCCTAAGGAAAAGTGATTGCTTTTCTATTCCAGAAACTTGGAATGTAAGTAGATGCACTTCTTCTTAGCTTATGAGTTCTCCCTAATTAAAGAAGGTCAGGAGTGAAAGAATGCTTATCAACTAAAATCTCTTTAACTGAGTAACACTGTTTTTATTTATTTTAATTGAAAAAACTTTCATACAATATATTTTACCATTGTTTTCATTCCCCTAATTCTCCCTAGATCCTCCCCACCTCCCTATCCAGTCAATGTTATGTTCTCTTTATTTAAATTATTTTTTCTTTAATTTTTGGTATTATAAATAATTACATCACTCCCCCTTCCCTTTCCTCCCTCCAAGCCCTCCCATATACCCATTCTTTCTCTCTTTCAAAGCCATGACCTCCTTTTTCATTAATGATTGTTACATGTACATACATATATTCCTAAATATAATCTGCTCAGTCACCATAGTGTTATGAGTAATACTGTTTATTTATTCATTCACACTAATTGTTTAAAAGCAAATAAACATAATCAAACCTCTTTCCTACAATACTAAGATGTAGTTCCCATCTAAAGGGAGTGTGTAATCTTCTTCTTGTCTTCTAGCTATATAATCTTGGAGTCATGAAAGTCAATTGAGGGGTTTGGGAAGATAGCTTGAGGAGTAAAGTACCTGCGGTGCAAATTGGAGGACCTCAGTTCAGACCCTTGGCTCCCACACAAGATCTGGGTGTGGCCGTGTGCGTTTGTAAGCTTGGCATTAGTGGGATTGGGGAGGGGGATGGAAGCAGTTAATTCTCCAGAACTCTTTGGCCAGGCTACGCAATCAATGAGTACCTCCTCAAAAGACAAGGTTGAGGAGCAGGAGAGATAGCTCAGTGGTTAAGAGCACTGGCTGTTCTTCCAGAAGACCTTGGCTCAAGATCCACATGATAGCTCGTGACTGCCTATAACTTCAGTTCCAGGGGAACTGACACCCTCTTCTGGTCCTTGCAGACACCAACCAAGCAAAATGCACACAGGCAAAACACTCATACACAGAAAATAAAATAAACATTAGAGAAAAGATAAGGTGGACAGCAACAGTGCTAGACACCCCATATTGACTCCTGTCCTCTGTAGACATGCACACGGACACACACAAATAAGAATACACACACGCAGGGGTCCTAAGCATAAGGCCACCATGCCTTCCTATTAAGGGTTCTGCAAATATATACAGAAAAATCTTTCCCAGGTGCACAGTGATATTTGCATATTATCTTCTACCCCTACCACTCCCATGCCCTGGCTCAGTTTATGAGTGAGCTTGTCTTCTGTTTCTCAGGAAGGGATGCCACCCGATGGTATCCCTCATCTTCCTAAAGCTAAAGCCATGTGATCTAGCATTGGCTTGTTTCCCCGCTACTGGGATGAAGGAAAGCAGTGAAGATTCCCTCTGCATGAACCTCCTTACCTGCACAGGGAAGTAACTTTTGCCTGTCCTTCGACTTTGAATGTCTCCTTCTTAGTTTAAAATTTCTTAGCCTTTTAACTTAACTAGATGTCTTCCATTGAAACAAAGACACATCATTAAGTGGCAGTGGTGTGGGTAGTGCAGCAGGGGCAGGGGCAGAGGTGGGGCAGGGGCAGGGAAGGGATGTGTGTTGTGGGAACTTTTAAACCTCTGAGCCCTCTCAGAGTACTCCCAGTGAAAGGCAGTACATACCACCAATCCCAGAAAATCCCAGTGGGAATTACCTGGCCATTCCATTTCTGACTTTTAATCAGATAAAATCTCAAAGAACAAGAGAATCCTTCACTATGTATATTAGTTAGAGTTCAGGAGGCTTCATATTTTTTTTAATGCCCTTGATCCCTAATATAGATGCTTCTTTAATTTATTTATTTTTAGATAGGGTTTCATATAGCCCAGATAACCATGAACATGCCATATAGCCAACACTAACCTTGAATTCCTGAGTCTCTTCCAGTGAAATGGGATTACAGGCTTTGGCCACCATACCCAGCATCAAATATTGTGAAAGAGGGGCCATGACGAATTCAAGAGCTAGAGGAAGACATGTTCTATGAAATGCTGCCTTCCATGGTTGCTGACACTATAAATGCACAGCAGCTATGGATAACTAGAAAAAGACTGGCCCTCTACAGAGATGTAACTGATGGGCAGCTATAGCTTCATGTGGGACCCCTGGTGAGGGGAGGGAAGGTACAGGTGGACTCTGGGGCCAGCTTTTTGGCCATGTCCCCCTGGCCGCAGGGGAAGAGGATTTGCTCAGTCCTCATCTGACTTGTTTGCTGGGGTGGGTTGGTAGGGCAGATCCCATTCTCTGAGGAGAAGAGGAGGAGGAATAGGGTTACAATTGGGATGTAAAGTGAATAAGTAAATAAATAAATAAATAGATTAATTAAAAAAGAAAAAAGAGAAAGACTGGCCCTTCAGCATCCTATCACAGACAGAGAAAGTACCTGCAGGGTCTTTCCTGAGGAGCTGTTGACTGATAATTGTTACCAGATTGGGGGCAGAGTGTCATTTTCTTCAATGATATAGCCCCTGGGGTTCTAGGGAGAAAAAGGGATTCAAAGGGGTAATAGAGGGTAATGAGAGCTAAATGTAATTACAGTACACTGTATATGTACACAAAACTCTCAAAAATAAATACATAAGTATTATCTTTGGCTTAACTAAAACAAATTAAGACCCGGGGCTTCATACATGCCAGGCAAGTGCTCTGCCACTGTGTCATACCCCAACCTCACTGCTTCTCAATAAAATCATTAAATATAAGGCTTTAGGCAGATGTAGTTTTAACTATTTTTAATTTTTTTTTTTTATTGATTTCAAAGAAGTGGTGTGGTGAATATAAAAAATACCCTAGGAAAAAAGTCTCCAATGACTGCGCTACCCCCCTTCACGATAGCCACAAGCAATATAAAATATCTCGGAGTAACTCTAACCAAGCAAGTGAAGGGCTTGTTTTGTAATATAAGCATCTGTGATTTTGACTGGTGATGAGGACACATTCTCTGGAACACTAGTGGCTTTTTGCTCAGGCAGGTGAAGAAGTTCAGTTACCTGCTAGTGATTATAGACTTTTTTTTTTTCACCAAAGTTATGGATTTTTTTGGTTCTGTCCATGCATCCTAGGATAAGAATCTGCACAATACACAGTGCTGTCACCGAACTTGATGTGTCCTTCTGTCCAAGAGGCACGCCAAGGGGCCGCAGGCATTTACTAACAAGAAGAGAAGGAAAGGGGAGGCACGGTTTCATGTTGGGATTCTGTCCCAAAAGGAACCAGTTGGGAGGTACCACATGGGTGCACCCTGCCAGCGCCTTGTATTTTAAGACTTTGGAAATGAGCTAACTGATGTTAGCTTTGTTGAGGGTCAAAGTGTAAGTTCTGGTTGAGTTGGAGTTGTGTAAAAGATGAGCATTTCTCAGGAAACTCCATCAATTACCTGGATAGAAAGACTGATAGAAGGCAGGAAGGATATGCATTGTTTTAAATAAAAACTAAAAACTAGTGATTTTACAGTAAAACCTGCTTTTTAATGATATTAAGATCTGTTATGAATGATTTTTCATGCCAACTAATGTCACATTACTAAGAGTCACATAGTATTTTACTACGATTTACCTAGTTAATCTCAGGTATAATGTAAACTGTGCTGTAGGTGATGCAGGCTAAACTTTAGTCTATATTGTATGTTTTATTTTCATAGAATATTTGTGTAAAAAGAATAATTGTAAAATAATTTACAAGAACAATGCACATGATAAGGATTTAAGGAGTGCATGAGAGAGAGAGAGAGAGAGAGGGGGGGGGAATGTTTATGTGCTTGATAGTTTTTTTGTCAACTTGGGTACAAATTAGACTCATCTGAGAAGAGGGAACCTTAACTGAGAGGATGCCTCCTCCCACAGATTGGCCTACAGGCAAGTCTCTGGGTGTCCCGCCCACGGGAGAGGCTGTACTGAGTTGTTTAGGACAGTGGACAGAGCAAGCCAATGAGCAGCATTCTTCCCCAGCCTCTGCCTCCGCTCATGCCTGGGTGTCCTTGCCTTGAGCTCCTGCCCTGACTTCCCTGGATGATGGACTACAAGCTGTAAACTGAAAGAAGTTATTTCCTGCCCAGGTTGCTTTCACTCATGGTGTTCATCACAGCAATAGACAGCAAACTAGGCATGGCTGTGTTCCTGGGAATTGATCCCAGGGCCTTGCATATTCTAGGGAAGTGCTCACCCAGACCTTCCGTAAAAGTCTCACAAAGTTAGCAGTGCTGGCCTTGAACACTCTTATAGCCCAGCCATGCCTGAACTTTCACTCTTTCCACCAGGCCTCCTGAAGAGCTTGTGTTAAGGAATATACAACTCCAAAAGCAGATGCATTTTAAAAAATTATATATATATATATATATATATATATATATATATATATATGATTAGTACTGTCAAATTATCTTCCAGGAAGCTTGTTTTGGTTCTGAGAACTGGAACAGTTTAGCTTTGGCTCAAAAGTGTCAGAGGATGGGAGAGAATGCCCCTAAGTGGTAAGAAGTAACTGTCTTTGCAGGGACCAGAAAGCTACCGGGCGGGCCAGGACTAATCCTAACCTTCTGTTCTAAATCCACCTCCCAGACCTACATACAGATAGTGTCAGTACCCAATAGAGTTTGCAAGTGGCCCTTCAAATCCGTGACTTGGACTTAATCCCCAAATTCATATGTTAATGGTATTTGGAGACAGGATTTTAGAGCAATCATAAGGATTAGAGCCGGTCACAGGAGTCTGCATTAGTGGCTTTGTGAGAGAAAGACGCTGAAGCTAACATATTCATCCTGTCTCACCATAGGATGTGTTACAATGCATCAAGGCCATTACCACACTTGCAGCAATTACTAACACCAGGCTCTTGGCCTTCCCAGCCTCCAGAGACACTTCTGGTCTTTATAAATGTTCTGGTCTCAGGCATTTTGTTATGGCACCAGAAAATGAGCAGAAGTATTCTCTTCCTCATCTTCATCCGGGATTTCAGGGGATGTAACTCCTCAATCATAATCTAAATTTCGCAAGCTTACATCTATAAGACATGTTCTTCCCACAAAGGCCCCTGCTCCATTCACTGTCCTCGCCTTCTCTAGCCCCAGGAAGGATAAAGAAAAAACCTTTGGAGAGCAAGCTGACCCGAATTAAAGTTTGCTTCTCTTCAGTGGTACCACTCCGACCTGCTTGCTCACAGTTTGCTGCTACTTGTTCGGCTAATACAAAAGGGATTCCTGTCCTTTCTGGTGGATCTTCTCGTTTCTTCTTGCCAGTTGTGATTAACAGTGCCCCATTTGACTCTTGCAACTAACTTAGCTCTCCCTCTTTTCCCATAGGGCCCTTGATGTAGCGCTGATCCTTCTCAGCAGGGGGCAGTATTCTCCCTTTGCTACTTCCGTACATCCATCCAAGGCTCTGAAAAGTTAAATCTGATTTAAAATCATGTCTTGTTGCCAGTTTCGGGTCCTGATATTTTAATTTCCCTATAGCTGCAATAGAATTCTTCCCATTCTCTCTCCATCCGCACCCAGGCCTAGAGCTAGATTACTTACATCAGCCCCACACCCATCCCAGAACAACCAGAGGACAGGGAAGCATCTCACAACATCCACAGGCAAAGACTTCACGTTCTGTTTGGGTGGGCAAAGCAACGCACGTGAAAGGCAGGGCCAGAACAGCATCCAATCCCGATTCGTGCGTCCCAGATACAGCCTCAGGAAGAAAACAAATGTTTGCGGAATTTAGTACCCAAGGCCATTCGGCAGGGTGTCCTCTCAACTCCGCCCCACTTTCTCTCACGGCCTTCTCATAACGCAGCCCCCAAAGTCCATCAAGCAGATCCTAAGGGTGGGCTTTGGTTTCTTGACCCGGCTCTTGAGACCCAAGCCGGCTGTTATCCATTCTCCATCAGCATCTCCCGGGAGCACACAACGGGGATGAGAGAGGAGCCCAGGGGCGGGGGCTGCGAAGGACAAGCAGAGGGACAAGGCTGCTGCGCAGCGAGGGGCGAGGGGCGCGGTGAGCGCCGTGCCGGGTCGGGGGCAGGGCGGGGAGGCGCCGCGCGCAGCCAATCCCCGAGCAGCCCCCTCCAAGGCCGCCGAAAGCCGAGCGGGGCGGGGGGAGCCAGGCGGCGGCGGCAGCAGCGGCGGCGACGGAGGCTGCCGTGGGGAGGGATGGAGAAGGGAGGGGGGAGCGGAGCCGAGCGGAGACAGCCGCGGCGCTGCAGAGCGGCTGGGGCGGCGGCGCGGCTCCCGGTGCTCCCCCCGGCGCGCGCCCCGAGTCGGTGAGGGCCGGGCCCCGGCGGCCCCCGGAGCCATGGGCTGCATCGGCTCCCGGACTGTGGGTGGGTACCGCGGCCGGGCACGGGTCAGGGGCTAGCTCGCCTGGGGCGCTCCTCCGGCCCCCTCCCCCATCCCCATCTTTGCCCCTGGGGACCTCCCTCTGTGCCTGCCCGGCCCTGCCTCGCGCCTACACTTTCCCTCCATCCGCTGTGGTCCCTCCATCCCTCTGCCCTCGCGCCTCCAGGGCTTCCATCCTTCTTGGCTCCTTCATAGCCTTCTCTCCATCGCCCTCCCGCAGGCGCGGTCCTTCCCTGGTAGCTTCTCCACCAGCTTCCTTCGCTGCTCCGTCGCTGTTCCTTACTCCCGGTGGCCCCATCCCTCCACCTCCAGGCCATCCGCGTCTACTCCGCTGTGACCAGCGCTTCCCCAAGCCCTCTTTTTCGAGCAGTCCTTCTTCTCAGAACCTCCTCCCTAGCTTCAGCCCTGACTTTCTTCCGCAAGCCCCCTCCCATTTCACCTTCCACTCCATATGGCTTGTGTGTTTTGCCCCCAACCATTTCCCTCTTGGTAGCCTTTTTCCGTCGCTCCTGCCTCCCCCGATTTGCTTTGTTCACGTGCATTTTCCCTCTGGGGCGGGGGCGGGAAGAGCGTTGTGCCATCGGGAGAGAACGGGTTCCACGCCCGGAGGGAATGGGCTAGGGCCGGAGTGCTCCTGGGGAGCCGTGGACTCAGGAAGGAGATGGAGGTTTACCGCCCCAAGAGGGATCGGGAGTCCGCTTCCCAGAAGGGTGGGGTCCACCTAGGAACCCCGGGACCCGCCTGCACCTGTCAGCGGGGGCAGGCGGGGCTGGGCCGGCTCTTTATTTACCTTTGACAGGGGAAGGGAAGAAAGGCGCTTCCTTAACGGTCCTCTCCCTCAAGCCTCTGCCTTACTACCGCCCCCTCTACTCCCACCCCACGCATCCATTCCACTTTAGGGCTGAACATTAGTACAGTCCTTTTCCAAACCCCCCAATTTTCCCCTTCCTAACTCCCAATTTCTCCCGCCTACACGCCCTAGTGACCTCAGGCTGAGAGAATAATTCGTATTATTATTACAAACAAACTCACTCTCAGGAAGCCTGGTTTCTGAGACCCAGTTTATTTCCATGGCGACCCTCCTCTGCTTTCACCTCTTTCCCTTTTCTCCTTCCCTCCATCTCCCTGCCCCCTAAGGCTCTGACTCAGCTCCCCCTCTTCCTCAAAGGCCACCTCCTCCAGCTCCCCTCGCTCCCACTCTTCTCTGAGAGAGCTTGCTCTGCCTGTCCCATTACTGCCAAGTCTAGATGTCATTTCTTTCTGACCTAGCCACAGGTCCTGGTCCCACCCATCGCGTTTCACAAGATCCCAAGAGAGAGCAAAACAACTTGGGGTGTATGGAAAGAGCTACCTCCCAATCCTCGGGACCACCATCCCCCTTTTCACCAGTTCTAGTGCTGCATGCTGGATGCCTCTTTATGCCCAAGACCAGGCCAGTGCACTTCTTCCAGAGAAAGCACCTAGGATGCTAAACCCCAAAGGCAACGATTCAAGTATGCAATGGCTTTAGGGCAAAAGGCTCTGGCTGCCTCCTGATTCTTGAATCTCTTTATAAATACTCAAGTAATTGCGTCCCAAGACTTCCTGAAGATACCACCTTGCACTCAGGTCAGGGGTCTCCCTCTTGGTCCCTTACTTTTGCACCAGGTCTCAAAGTGTCCTGTCTACCTCCCTCATTGTTTTCTGTCTTCTCACCTTAAATTTCTGTTCCTTTTGCTCTTAAATCACGAACCCCTCTTGTTTCCTGTTCCTGTCTCCATCTCTCCTTTTGAATCCATTTCCTGTCCCACGAGAGAACTGGGCTCAAAGCCCAATTCTTGGAGTCCTCTGGCTCCAGGGGAAACAGTCTCACGTTTTTCACCTACTACCTGCCTTTATACCCACTGTATCTTTTCCTGTCAACCCAAGTTCCCTGACTATTAGGAAGGCCCAAGGGGGAAGCCACATTCCTCTCAGCCCTCAAAATCTCAAAGGCAGCTACAAAGTGGAGTAGCTTCCCCCTAGAAGGCTGTGTCCTTGTTTTCAGGGCAGTAGTTGGGTGTGAAGTCTGGATCCAGTAAAGACAAGCTCAAAGGTTCCCCAGCACAGAATAGAGAATAGTTTTCCTGATTCAACCCAACCTCTGACCCCTTCCCTCTCTGCGTAAGCACCAGATAGGGCCAGGAAACATTTTTTTTTCCTTAAGTGAGCTATTCCCCCATTGAGCTGACAATGAGTGCTTTGCTTCACTTATTTCTCTCTCCAGAAATTTGGAGACAGTAGAGAAATAGAAGGAAATGAATAATCAGAAGGATGGGGTGGAAAGGCTGGACCCTAGGCTGTGGCTGTTGCCTCTTATGGGAAGGGAGCAGAAACCCAGGGGTACGGGGTACAGGGGTGAGTAACTAGCCTTCTGCCTGCTTCAGGGAACGAGGTGATTGCAGTGGACTGGAAAGGCCTCAAGGATGTGGACCAGATCAACATGGACAGCACCAGCTCACTGCATGGCAGCAGCCTCCATCGGCCTTCTACGGAGGTAAGGCTGGGTGCTTCAGAAGCCCACCAGCTACAACAACCTCCCCCCAGGTTCCTAGCTGCTTGGCCCATTTCATCATCCCATAAACTCTATGGCAACATCCCAAGCACTCCTTTAGACTGAAACAGACTACTTCTCCCTGCTTCCCCAAAACACACATCAAATTCTCCACACTGACATCTTTCTCAGCCTCTCTATGCATAGCTGGAAGTCCATCAGATGAAGGCAGGATTATTTTGCACTCCTAGAGGTACCCAGATACCATTCCCTCTCCTCTCTCCTACAGCAAACACGAACAGATTTCTCCTGGGACGGCATCAATGTGAGTGCAGCCAACCCTAGCCCTCCTTAATCTACCCTGACCTTTCTTTTCTTATGTGCCTTGGGACCCTCTGTAGACAGGCTGTTCTGCTGACAATGTCCCCCTCCCCCAGTTTTCAGGGGTGTAGCAGGTATACACTTCCTTGGTTTTCTTTATGACTTGTTGCCTTGGGTACCTGCCTTTCTGGGAGCCAAAAATTGCCATTCTGTATGTAAGACACCCCAGGCCTTCTTATTCCTCTGCCCACTCTCTTAACCTTCCCTGTCCTCCTAGCTCTCCATGGAGGACACCACTTCCATCCTTCCGAAGCTTAAGCGAAACTCTAACGCCTATGGCATTGGGGCCCTGGCCAAGTCATCATTCTCAGGTGAGACTCCAAACCAGGAAATGGGACTATGACAAGCTTCCCCTCATGCCCCTGCTCCTCAAGCCTCGTGGGGTTCGGGCCCACCACCCTGAAACATCTGCTTCTTTGTTGAGACTCTCTTGTCCTGGGTATCATCCATAGGATCCTTGAGATACTTTCCCCAGTGCACACAGTCACACGGGACCTGGGTGGGGAGGGCCATCGGATCTGCTATGTTTTGTGTGATATTCTGAAGGGTACTGGTATTGTTTGACTCCATAGGGATCTCGAGGAGCATGAAAGACCATGTGACAAAGCCTACAGCCATGGGGCAAGGCCGGGTGGCCCACATGATTGAATGGCAGGGCTGGGGGAAGGCCCCGACAATTCAGCCACAACATAGCCATGAGGCTGTGCGCAGGGATACAGATGCTTACTCAGACCTCAGCGATGGCGAGAAGGAGGCACGTTTCCTAGCAGGTACTTGTATCCAAAGCCATCAAATGATATGTTTGTTTGTTTGTTTGTTTGTTTGTTTGCATGGTCAGAGGCTGCCCCTCCAGTCTGTTCCCTTATGGCAAAATTGTCTCCCTGCATGTTGACCACTGGCCCACATTTTCCACCAGCCTTGATTTCAAGTGTTTTTTGATTGGTTCATTCTAATAAGTGCTCTCCAACATGTTTTTTTAAAATTATTATTATTATAGCCGTAGAAAATGGGACTAGGATGAGATGTGTAAGTCCATGTGTCCCAGATGTTTTTTTTTTCTTTTAGTATGGTACTGTCTTCTCCCCAGCCTCTCATAGAATAGGAGAAAAACACAGAGGCCTTGGGCTTCACATGACTTTGCCTATATTTGTTTTCTAAAAATGAAAGAGGCCCGGGGAATTTCTTGTAGCCGTGTTCGCAGACGTTTGATTTCATGAATCGACTTACTGTGCTCGTTACTGTGACAGCTGGTGGATGATGAAGGGGAATGGCCCTGGACATGGTGGTGTAGGTCCAGGATAGTATAGGTCTGGGGACAAGTATGAGTATACAGTGTACATACAAAGGTCAGTTAATCGTGCTGGCTGGTGTCAGGACCATGCCCAAGAAGAGGGGTAGGTCTGAAGAGAAGGGAGGATTTTAGTGTTGTTGGTGTGGGTGGTGGATGCTTGGAGGAAGTCTGGCTTGGGCTGGGTGATCGACGTGGAGGGCCGAGAGGGAGGACAAGGTAATAGCAATGAGAGCTGCAGCTTATTCATGGCTCTAACTAGAATGGGGCCTGCAATGCCAGATCCTCATATCCTCACTGCCATGCCCTCCCTTCTTCTAGGCTTTTCATAGAGTGCCGTATATGACTGGGGATCCACGTGCACATGATGCTCCCTTGGGGATTCTTTGTTGATCTTGAAACTCAGTGTCTAGATTCCTCTCTCTTAGACCACCTGAAACTAGGCTCAATTTCTATCCTTTTAAAGATATGATCTTATTTATGTTCATATGTATTTGCCTGAAGTTTATGTGCTTGCTCGTCGTGTGTACAAGAGACCTTGGAGGCCAGGGGTGTTGGATCCCCTGTGGCTGCAATTACAGGCTATTTTGAGTTGTCTGGCATGGGTGCTCAAAACCAAATTCGGGTCCTCTGCCTGAGCAGTGAGCTCTCTTTAACTGATAAGCCATCTCTGCAACTCCAGGGTCAAATTCTAAAAAGATCCAAAGGCAAGCTTCTGGGACATCTAACTTTAATCCATCAGAAGAGCCCAATTCCCCCACCCCCACCCCCACCACTCCTACAAATCCTAAGAGTGACCTTTTCGAAAATCCCCCATGGCCTAGCCTTGTTTCAGACTAACAGAGTAGTAGCCAGTGGCTACCTGTAGATGTTGAGAATTTGAAAGGTGACCTGTCTCAGTGATAATGGGCTATAAGTAAAGTACCAACCAAATTTCAAAGACTTCATACAAAGAACTTAAGACACCTCATTTATAATGTTTATATTGATTATATGTTGAAAGAGAATCTTATATGTTACACTTAAGTAAGTGTACTTGTTTCTGACTTTTCTTAAATGATCTCACATATGGTTTCTATTTTACTTCTATTGAACTGTGCTGCACAACGGCTCCCTCCATACACCTTTCATTGGTTGAGGGGTTATTTGAGGACTCGTAGGATAATTTCATCTCTCCTCTTAGGTGTCATGGAACAGTTTGCTATTTCTGAGGCTACACTTATGGCCTGGTCTTCCATGGATGGTGAGGACATGAGTGTCAATTCTACCCAGGAGCCACTGGACTGCAACTACAGTGACAACTACCAGGAGCTGATGGAGAGTCAGGGTGAGAGATGGTTCTAGAGTCAAACCCTGAAGCCCTAGAGGCTTCCCAGCTATTTCGACTCCTTCCCTCTACCCTTTTCTGTTCTTTTAGGACTTTCCCTTTTGTCTCCACTTCCCCAGGGTCCCTGCACCTGTGTCATAACTGTACGAGACAGGAGGCCTGTGAGCTCCTCTTCCTGCTTATGATGTTCGGTGGCTCCTCCCACCTTGCTCATTTTCCCCCATTCTCTTCACAGATGCACTAGCTCAAGCTCCCATGGATGGATGGCCTCACTCTTATGTGTCACAGGGGATGTACTGTCTCGGGTCATCGGATGCCTGGGAAGCAAGCGATCAGTCCCTCATCGCATCTCCAGCTACAGGATCCTATCTTGGCCCTGCATTTGATGACTCACAGCCCAGCCTGCACGACATGGGGCCTTCCCAACCTGCTTCAGGATACTCTGCTCAGGAGCCTCCACCTTTGTTGGGGGTGGACACTGACTGGGCACCAGAGGTTGGTGGGGTGGACCTAGCCAGGGGACCTGTAGAGGAAGAGAAGAGGCCGCTGGCCCCTGAGGAGGAAGAGGATGCGGGATGCAGGGATCTGGAGTCACTTTCCCCACGAGAGGATCCAGAGATGTCCACTGCTCTCAGCCGGAAGGTGTCTGATGTCACATCCTCAGGTGTGCAGTCCTTTGATGAGGAGGATGGGGATGCCAACAACTAGCTTCTTCCCGCCCTACTCTGACCTGAGGGGCATGGCTGCAACTCATACCCTCCCAAGCTCCAGCAGCACAGATGAAACCTGGGCAGAAGACAGCAGGGAACCGGAACCGGGAGCTTCCAGCCCTCACCAGGCCGCTAGCAGCCCTGAAAAGGGAAGGACCAGAAGGGGCTTTTATCTAGGCTTGCATTTCAGAAACCATCATTTCAGGAACTTGGACCCAGGCAATTAGGTGGCATGGTGGCGGGAGATAGGCCATGACTATGGCTCTTAGGTCCATGCCTCGGTCCATCGTGCTGAACACTGAATCTCAGTTCTTACACCCCTGATTTCGTCTTCCAGGAGCCTTGGCTGTGCTGTCTGAATGCCTCCTTTCTCCATTTCCCTCTTGCTTTCCTGATTCTGTTTTCTCTGGCCATGGCACCAGTGCATCCCCACCGCGGGAAGCAGGCTTCGGGGGCTGTTGGACATGGCTTGGCGGGTACAGCAGAGTGGCCTGAAGGGCCTTTCTGTCCTCAGCATAGACACTGGGCCCTGTTCAGGCAGTCTTTGGCTTTTGGGATCAAGAGCCAAGGATGAGGTGGATGCGGCAGTTGGGATTGATAGGGGTCGCAGTATCATTCTTTATCCCAAGGCCCACCCAGAGACAAGAGGGTCACCGATGAGACAAAGGCCACTTGAATGTCCTGTGGCTGGAAGGAGAACCTTAAGGATCAGGGAGAACGCCCAGTGGGGGTCGCTACTCCTGTTCTGCCTTCCCTTTCTGCCTTCTTCCATCTGGCGCCCAGCCGTGATGGGGGGTGAGGGAGGGAAGTGCCTCAATTTGTTGACCTAGGATGCAGTGTCCTCATCAGTGGGAGTATCATGGGGGCCGGGCCTCCCTCTACCTTCCCCTAATTCTCTGGAGCTGTTTACACTTTTCTCTTTGCCTTTTCTACATTTTTATAACTTCTTGGGGACTCAGGGTTGAGTAGAGTGGAGTGGGAAGTCTGGTGCTGTCACTGCCTTGGCTGGGCTGGGCTGGTGGCTGAGGGCCAGGGTGGACACTGGTTGCTTCTGCTTGTCAACTATCCCCAGGGGTCCTCAATCCAGTGTTCCTTACAGGACTGGTTGTGGTTGGACATAAGCTTGCCCACCCACACCTCCTTTTTCCTTTGATTTGGAGTGGACCATGGGGACAGGGAGCAGCAGCGAGTCAGTGCGGTATTGCTATGAGGGTGCTGCAGCTGCAATCTGGCCCTTGTCATAAAGCAGAGTTTTGATAGGAGATGCCCAAGCTTGTCACCTCGTTTTTCTCCTTCTTCCTGTCTGTCCATGGCTCCAGTTCCAAGGCCTTGTGTCCTACTATAATGTCAGGGGTCCTAAGCTACTCCCTCACCCACAGAAATGATGAGGCTCAGTGTTGGAGTGATTCTGTTCACCTGAGATACCACCCTGTACCACATCCATACACTAAAGTGTAACAAGAGTAGGTATCCCCCATCCTGCAGGGGAGGAGGCAGCAAGCGATCCTGGGATCTGTTAATGTAGGAAACATGGGAATAAACCTAGAGAGCTAAGGTAGGTGAACAGTCACCTAACTCATCTGATGCTGCCTGAATGGGAGAAGATACCTCGTGTTTGTTCGTGTATTGTGGTTTAGCATATCGGGACCTCATTTCTAGGACTAGGAAGGGCAACTGCCCCTAACCCCTGGTCTCCTGGCCTAACCCCCTGGGAATTTGCATGTCCAAGCTAACTTACTCCCAGGGTCTCTTTGCCTTGTCTGTCCTGCTCTATCAACACGTTTGTCTCATCTCAGTGCCCTGTATTCTTCCCCCAGGTGATGATTGACATCGAGTCCAGAGATCAGGTTGATTCATTTTAGTTCCCTTTTGCTCAGGGCCCTGGAGAGTTAGGAAGAGTAAACGAAAGCAGTTTCCTTTGTCCCTTCCATTCCTCAAGGAAGCCAAATGGTCCCTAATGAAAGACCACAAAAGACCTGAAGGAACCTAGTAGGATTTGTACCTGAGCAGAGGCTCGGATTCCCCAGGAGGCTGGTATACTGCCACAGAGGCAGGTGAGGCCCACCCCACTCTGAAGAGAGAAGACTCGAGGAGCTGGCCCAGAACCATTTTGAACTCTTTTGGAGGGAGAGACCATCTCTCTGGTGCTGGGGCAGGGTGCATGGGGGTTTGCTTCTAGCCTACTTTAAGGGGAGGGGTGGGGCATGTGCAAGGAAAAGGCTGTTAGGGGTGGGTGGGAAGGGTTGCTTTTCCTTTGGGGTTAAGGCTGTGCAGCACGTTTTACAGCAGCTGGGGAGCAGGACTTTTTATTTTATTTATTTTTTATTCTTGTGAATGAAACTGCTCTTGCTGAATGATTTTTTTTAGTGGGGGGGGACACTTTCATTTCCAACTGACTTTATTAAATGAAAATCCAAACCTTCCATTCTTTCCCTTCCATTGCCCTCCCCCAGCTGAAATAACCCCCTTCTTTTCCTTGTGTTAAGGAGGGAATCCTGAAGGACGACTTCTTACCCTTGTCCTTATATAGCCTACACTCTGTCTTCCAGGTCTGAGAAATACCCATTTTTATGGTCAGTCTTAGCATGTTTTCTTAATGTGAAACTCTCGCCCCAGGCCCAGGAAGGATTCTATGACATATGTTACAGAGAGAATTCTATATAAATATATAAATATATATAAGTATTATAGATTATATATATATACATGGGCATGGGCTTGGATGCCCCCTGCTAATCCTCCTACCTAGGCCTCATTGTCTTTCTTGGCCTGGGGTGGTGGAAGGTACCCATGTTGAAGAAGGCAGAGGCTGTGTTCAATGACACTAAACAGAATGTGGTGGCATCCTCTGACTATGAGTGTCTTATTTTGGGGGGTGAGTGGGACAAAAGAGACCTGGGCAAGAGGGAGGGGCAGAATGAGAATGCCTGAGGGCTCAGCTGCTGAGCTAACAGCATACAGTGAGAGAAGAAGAGCCCATGAGCAGAACCGGGGTGAGTGGGTGCTCAAAACACCTAGCATCTCCTAACTGAAGCAGGCTAATGCTGGGCAGTACAACTATCAAGCTCTTGCTGGTTTAGAAGGAAAAAGATGGGAAGGGTGGGTGAATAAAAGCTTGCCACCCCAAGTCTATGCTGGAAGATCCCAAGGAGCCATTGTAGAGGTCTGGAATCTGCATGACCCATTGCTGGAGCACTTGGTGTGCACTGGAAGGAGCTACAGTAAGAGTGGCCCCAACGCAGAGCTGACTCTTAGCAGGCTAAGTCAGCGACTGCAGTGGGCAAGAAGGAATATGCATGCTCTATGGGTAACATGAAACCAGGCAGAGAGCCTGGAATAAAAAAGAACTTTTGCTTTTGGCCTCAGGGGACAGACACCTGGACTGGGCCATGAAACTGGCCTCTCCACACAGAGCCTTCATCAACCTCTTTTCCAGGGAACTGCGCTTGGCTCCCTGGAAACAAGAGTTGGCTTTTTCAGCCCTGACAATGGGCATGGCCTAGAAACAGGCAGTTGGCAGGGGTCTAGGAACGGATTGAGGGGAGCAGGCTGGTAGAGAGCAGGGCTGGCAGGCCTGGAGGCATACTGTAGGGCGGTCAGTCCACAGGGCAATATTGTGGTCCCACATTCCCTTCCAAGGTGACACTTGCAGAGTCAGTCAATCTGGGCCTCCACTCACCCTCTCCATGTGGACACTGAAATGTAGACAGGGCCAGGATGCTGACTGAACAACACTGGGAACTGTGGCGGGGCTGTGTGTGTGTGCGAGTTAAAGAGTAATGGGGACCGAACCTGCCCAGCAGGAAAACACAGGGGTCCTTTAAGCATGGGGTGTTGAACCCCACCTGGAAATGAGGGAGGGGACCTGATGGACCTAAATTCTTCCCTGCTCAAGATCAAATTCTCCTTAAGATCATCATAGTTGGGGGGTAGGAGCAAGATGAAATGGAGGCCTCCCCAACTTCAGGGCACCCCTATCATACATAAGCCCACTCTCTGACATAGGCCCTAAGGTTGTTATAAAGAAAGCTTAGTGGGGGTTCTTTAAAGGATTAGCTCATCCTCATCTTCCTCATCAGTGGACCGCAGGCTGGGGCCATGCAAGATGTCAGCCAGTTCCTCCTCGGGCCCTGGGCTGCCCACCAGCTCCAGTTCCTCTAGCTCCCCCTCCTCTCTGGCTGGGGCCGGGCAAGAAGGGGCCTCTGGAGATGGTGGTGGTACAGGAGTCTCTGGCATGGTAGGAATCATGGCTTCTGTTCCAGGAGCCCCAACTCCACCGTCAGGCAGATTCCAGCCCTCTGCAGGAGGGGGTGGTCCCCCAGGACTTTTTCGAGTTGTTGTATTCCGGAAGCTAGCAAGAGGAGGGCGGAGCTGCACCCCAGATTTGGTGTGGCCCTCAATAGCTTTCTGTAGCTGGGGAGGAAGAAAAGGAAGGAGATAGATCATGGGAAAGAGAAACAAGATGGAAGACAATGGAGGAGACACTTCAAGAACACAAAACAGGAAGAAACAGAAATGGAAAGAGTGGTAAGAAGGGGAGACACAGACCAACAGGGAACAATCACAGGTGAAGACAGGACAAAGGCATTCCTGCAGAGCCCTATTTCCCAGCTCCCCCTGAGAAAGTAACCCCCAGGAACCCCTTTCCTCCTAGTGATAGCTTCTCACCTCCCTTATATTCCCACACCCCTCCCCACAGCTCACACTTAAAGCCCATTCCCCCAGCCAGGCCATCTGGGTGAAGATCACATGGGGTCCCTCCGGTAGTCACCTATAGAACTGTGCACACAACATGCTTTGCAGTCTCTCCCTGTTAGAGGGAAATCTGCTCTGTATGTTCGTTCCCTGACCATTTTCCCTCATCTATTCCTCCCTCTCTTTAGTCAAGTGGGGCCTATCCATCCTTACCTCTTCTAGTGCCAAGACACCTCTGAGCTTCCCCATGCTGGTCACATAGGCAAGATGGAGGCCAAGAAGTGAGAAGAGTGTATGAGTCTAATGGGAAAAGCACAGGTCAGCATGTCCCCACTTGTGCCCTCCCTAAATCCCTAAGCAGTCATCAAGGGCTTGCCTTGTGCAGCGTTGTCTGCTCCACCAGCTGGAAAGGAGACTGGTCGATGCAACAGCAATCAAAGCACACAGGCTGGCTCAGCTGTTCCTGCTCCCAGGCCTCAATCTGTTGACAGAGTATCATAGAGACCCCTTCAACTCAGCGTCGTCCCACAGGAACCATCATAGATACTGTTGATCAACAGGCATACGTTTTCTCCTCAGAGAGCCGCAGCTTCCTTCTCCTTCGTTTCCTAGCCTCAAGTTGTACCCTTCACCTTCAGGTACCCAGAATACGGCTCCTACTTGTAGTCTTCCAAGTCCCCCTGGGTCTCCAAACATTTATTTCCAACCTTCATTGTGCGTCTTATTGACACTCAGAGTCAGGCATGTCTTTCGGTCTAATAACCCCTATCAGACATGACACCTTGCGAGTCATGGCTTTTCTAAAATGGCATGGCTTGTCTCAGCCTTACGTAGCCACTTGCCTTTCCTCTGCCTACTACATGAACAGTCACTGAGAGGGTTAAGCGATATCAACAGTTAGAGACCAAGGGAACTGGCAGTTGCCCCTTATGTGTAGAGCAGTGGGTATATTTGTTGATCTCAGCAGACTGCCTGTGCCAATTGGTATTTACTTGACTTGAACTGTCTATGTTTGCTTGTTTTTGTTTTTTAGTCTATTAGCCAAATCATTAAGGCACAAAGCCAGCTATCTTCTCGACTGACACACCCACAACCTCAAGATGTCAGATAAACCACTCTCTTCAGCATTCATAAACAAATCTAAGATGTTCTTCCATCCTACTTTCTAAGTGATGCCACACTTCAATCCCCTATTTGTCCAAATCTGCACTCTAGCCTTCAGAGACTATTAGGAGAGGTTAGTAAGCTCCTTGTCCTAGGATTGAGTATGGAGCCCACAGTCAAGCTCCCTCCATGTGTCATGCCTCATTGAAATTTCTGGACACAGCCATGCATCCTCTAAAGTCCTCAGGTCCCGACTAAAGGTTCATGTGTAGCCTAACTGGCTCTTTGCATAAGAGCACACTTATCCGAATTGTTGCAAAGAGAATGAGGCTAGAGGATTTTGATAGGATCTGTTCTCTTGCTCCTTCAGTGATCAAATCAAGAGGTTTCAGCATTCTTTGTTTGTTTGTTTGTTTGTTTTTGCCTTTTCCCGGTAACAGTGGTAGCAACATTTTCAGAAAACAATTGCCAAGAACTTCCTCTGTGCTGGACATAATCTAATTGGTGTGCATGTCCTAGCTCATTGAATCCTCTTAATAACCCTGTCTCCATCTACATATTGCAGATAAAGTACAGTTGCACCATGCTAAGTCTGCCAGGGGCTCCATAGGCAGCGATTGGTGGACTCTACTGTTTGTGCGCTGAGCACATCCCAGATACAACTCCATTCCAGCTTCTGTCCAGGGGGAGGAGGAGGTGGCTACAGGGTCTTACAAAGAGCTCAGTACCAGTTAGAAGCCAGAGCTCTCATTATGTGAGATTTAAACCACAGCAGGGACAGAGGGGAATTCTTTACACATGGAATTCTTTCAATAATTTCTGTATTGGCTCAATATGATTTTGTCAAAATCAACATCTTGATATTGTCAAGGTTGTCATCTCTCGAAATATTCTGAATTTTTACTTTTATTGGACTTTATTCCTGAAAAATGTCTCCTCTATGTCTGTCTTGGGAAAGATATACACTAGAAATCTATCATCTAGAAATCTTTTTGTATCTGGATGCACTTTATTTAGAACAGGCATTAAATAGCCATATTCATTGACTGACTGGTTTTCAGTCTTCTTGGTACAATAAGAAATGGAGGCACACACATTTAATCCTAGCATATGAGAGGCAGAGGTAGATGGGTATTTGTGAGTTTGAGGCCATTGAGTTCTGGGCCAGCCAGGGCTGCATAGTAAGACCCTGTCTCAAACAAACAAACAAAAATCAATACCTTGATTGGATGAAACAATCCATTCCAGGATGTGGATTTTCTTACCTCTTCAGGTGACATGTTATCCACTAAGTCTGTTGAGTCCTAGGGAAGAAAGAGAGAGAGGGCCAAGTTCTTCCCTTCTCTTCTCAAACTAGTTATGATTCTCAGTAAAGCAAAAACTATGTCCTCCTGGGCAGGTCCCAAGCAGCCACCTTTTCAAACCACCATCTTTGGTGGGACCTCTGCTTGTCTAACTAAGGACTCTGCTTTCTCATTCCTCAAAGACAATCTTCTGGCTGTCCTTCTTCATCTGAACGATCTTTACCTGGGCTGCTTTCTTCTTTGTGGAGTGACCTCTGGCCAGTAAGCAGGGCATCAGGCGCTGAAAGACGGACGATCTTTGACCTGAAAGGAGAAGTGAGAAGATGGGGGAAGTGGCCAGGGTTTGACACTGTGCCACTAAAGAATTGCACTTCCTCAATGCTGCACCTCACTGGATTCCTCTTTTCTACCTCTGCCCCAACCCCCGAGGACAGCATTATGGGGGTTAATCAATTAGAGTTAGCTTTCGACATCACCTAGCCTCACATCTCCTTATAAAGAGTAGCTGCTAGGTAAAGGTGAGTCCCAACATAACTTCCAAGACATGTTAAGAGGTCTTTACCTGCAGGGTCTGGGATTTCAGGTGGCTGTTTGTGGTTGGGCAGAGGTCCATTAGGCTCTTCAGGGTATGATGGAGCAGCAGGAAAGGGCAGAAGTGGAGGAGGAGGAGGAGGTAGTGGAAGCTAAAAAAAAAAAAAGGGGGGGGGGACTCTCAGTCTCAGAGGAGACCGTATCACATGACACCTTGTGATATCTAACTAGCTCCTGTCCCCACCCTGCCCCACCCCAATTCCTTTTTTCCTTTCTAAACATCACCCTGGCACCGGTCTCTTTTGCAACACACACACACAAACACACACACACACACACACACACACACACACACACACACACACACA
>OU015744.1:79212531-79245332 GCA_907169655.1 Acomys percivali
ACACACACACACACACACACACACACACACACACACACACACACACAGTCACTTTCTCATTTGTCAGTGTTTGCCTTCCCTTTTCCTTCTGTCTAGCCCCTATCAGAGTAAAGCCCACCCCAGGCCAGCTGAGCTGCCACTGGCAATGTCACCTACTGACATTTTCTCTTCTGTCAGCCTCCTTTCCCCTTCCACCTTGGCTACCTCTGTCTTCCTGGAGAGGTCCTCATCTTCATCTTCATCTACAAAGGCGAAGGACTCAGGTCGGCCGCCGCCAGGGTGCCATTCCCCAGCCTGCTGCGCCTTGCCATCATAGGGCAGCTCTGATAACTTGCGAGCCATGTCCTGGGCAGCCTTCAACCTCCTCTCAGCACACAGGTGGCGCTGCAGGAGGGACTGTAGTTCTGAGCGTTCCACAGAGCCCAGCAGGATCATTGAATCTAAGGGACAATCATGTATTCCTGAGGGCCTGCTCCACACCTTCACGGTGAGCAGGCCAGGAGCAGCCGGAGCTCAGAACCTTTTCTTTCCCCATCCTTACCTTATCTCACTAAGAACTCATTTAAACCTTCTCCAGGGTGCCCTCACTTGATCGCTTTATGGTCACACATTTAACACCACTTATGTACCTAATTGGCAGCACACTAATTGGTGCTAATCTGAATTTATCTGTATGGTGCTCTAATATAATATTTGCAAATATGCAAACCAAAATAGGCTGATCACTCTGATCCAATAGTAATGAAACTTGAGAGGCAACTGTAACAGCCTGAGACTCCTTCACACCCTGAAAGAAGTCTATGAGAAACACTAGCATTGTGTCCTGTCTTCTGGAGGAAGTTTTGCCCCTTAAAGCGCTTAGGCCCTGATAGGATATAGGCAAAATGTTTCTTCTCATGAGGTCCTGTATGTGTTTATAGAAATTCTGCTACAGTGTTGTAAGTTAACGACTATAGCACTGCATCAATGACACTTAGGGCTTAGATGCACCTCATACTGTTGTCTTTGTCATTGTCGTGACAGCCTTGTGCCCTGCTGGCTGCATCCTTGCTCTAAGAAAGAGTCGTGGCTTCAGGAGCTGCTGAGAAGGTTGCCAAACTTAGGGGGAATGCCTAAACTAATGTAAGTTGAGAAATTTGCATAGTCTTTATATCTGAAGTCGAAAACTAGCATTATCCCCAGCTCCAAATAGCCCCTCATGTGTATTTTCTATTACAGTAATTCACAGACTAGAGATATGAGTGCTGAAGGTTCAATTAATACTTAGAACTCTAAAAATACAGAGATTATGGTCTCTGCATTCAAAGATTACCCAATCTAATAAAAAAGAGAAACTACAGTAAGAAGAGATGCACACCAGAGTGAAATGCCAGTGGAGGGCAGGAAGAATGGTGACTGAAAGGAAACGTGAAATCAACATTTACAAAAGCCGCTTATTCCTCCAGGAGGAACAGTTTTCACTCTTCTCTAGGTTGGCCATTAAAGACCATTAATGACAGAATTTAGTTAAGTAGGAAGGGGGCCCAAGATTTACAGTTGACCCCCACTGTCTATGAAGTCTCTACCTGTGAACTCCCTTACCCACCAGACTGTGTCTGTAACTCCAATACCAGAGGCGCCCTGCCTGTGAGTCACAGCCTTGCACAGAGCAACAACAAAGTGAGCTGCCTGAATCTCATGTTCCCAGCTGAGGCTGCACAAACAGCACTCAGCCTTCTCAGCTCAGCCGGAGTAAACAAGTGTTCTGTTAGCAGTCTGCTAATGCCACATTGTTTTTTTTCGAGTCTCTGTGCTTTGTGCGGTGACTCTGTAGTGTAAAATGTCCCCCAGATGTACTGCCGAAGTGCTGTCTCCTGTTCCTAAGCACAAGAAGGGAAGGCTGTGTGCTCTGCCTTATTGAGAAAATACCTTAGGTGAGTTTCATCTGGGTAGGATTACAGTGCCGTTTGTTGGCCATGAGATCAGGGTTAATAAATGAGAAAGAATATTACATAAGCTGTCTTAAAACAGAACCACACAGAAAACATGGCTATGTATCGACTGCTTGGCAAGAGTGTTGTGACTGTATTTTCCCCTTGGAACATTGTTCTCCAAACTGTTCACTAATTCCAAGCTCAGTAGCTTTTAAAATTCATGGCTGCCATGAATAGTAAGAATTGCCCGTATTTCCTTAATTGCATTTTAATTGCCTTTGTGTGCCTGTGTTATGGCTGTTCTTCACTTCCTGAAGGACAGTAAGCTCCTCAATAAGTATAAGCTAAGTTTTCCTTTGTACTTGGGTAGATCTGAATTCGAGTCTATACCTGTGATGGTGAATTTTACTGTCAGCTTAACTGGATTCTGAATCACCCAAGAGACTGGTGAGGCACCTCTGGGTGTGTCTATGAGGACATTTCTAGAGATTAAATAAGGAGGGGAGATCCACTCTGAATATATATAGCATGATCTCATGGCTTTGCATGCCAGAAAAAATAGGACAAAAAAAGAGAAGACAACTGAGTACCAGCATCCTTTTCCTGGGGATCTTGACCTGCCATGATGTGTATTGCTCTGTCCAAACATTCTATCTCTATTGTAATGGACTGAACTCCTTAAAACCATGAGCTGAAATAAACATTTTTTCCCTTACTCAGTTTACATTAGGTGTTTTAATATCAGTGTAAGAAAGTAAAGTAACGCTGGTTCTCTCTGCCACTGTACAACCCTGCTGGTCACCAGCAGGGTAGTTGGCTTGCTTCCTTGCTTCTCACTTACCTTTGGAATCAACCAATGGTAAAGTCTTGACTGTGGTGGTCTGGAGTAGGTTTCTTAGTTCCCCGTACGTGCAAGAAGCTGAGACAAACTTCACATCACGTACCATGATGTCCTCAACAAAGATTGTAAATTTACTGAGGAGGGAGAAGGCATCCTGGGTTAGCCCGTTATAGGCCTATGCTGGCCCTTCCTTCTTCCCCAAAGGTCTGCCTCGCATTCTTTCATTCACAGTATTTATTATGTATATGTAAACATGAAAATAATTTCTAAAAGTGTTTCCCAATGCTGATGCTAGCCTGGCTCTTCACTTCAGGACCTCCCACATCCCACCATATCTAAACTAATTCCAGCTGGTGGCCCTGACCTGAGCTGGTTCCAACCAAGGTCAGGCAAATAGGGAAGCTTCTTGACCTGAATGATGCTGTCATAGAGGGAGGGCTGCAGGCTCTGAGCCACCATGTTGGCCAAGATAACAGCCACCATCATGGGCAGGATGTGAGCAATCTGACCAGTTAATTCGAAGCAAATCACAGCTGTGGAGACTGTGTGGGAGACAGCCCCTGTCAAAGCTGCTGCTCCTGGAATGACAGGAATGTATTAATGGGTTAGAGCTGTCTTTCTTGGCATGGGGGAACACATGAAGATATGACAAGTGGGGCACCGAATAGGAGACAGGACCTTGGCCAGTGTCGACAATCCCAGGGTTACTACTTTTCAAGAGTAGGGGCTAGAATGCTAGCCTATTCAAAAATTATCCTTTTGATCTAATTTATATATAATATTACCAAGTCACAAAATCTATGTACATGCAGAGTTTCTCATTTATAATGTGAACAGAGTGATATCTATCGTATCCATTCTTTGCTTTTCAATGGAACATTTAAAAACTCAATGGTCTTATTTTGACACTCGTGTCAATGTCAAAAGATTATGATTGAAAAGCATGAAAACTGAAGAATCATGGTCTACTTATGCACAAAGTTTATTTCCCTGGGATACCATGTTTCATCCACTCTACTAAATAACTTCTAAAAGTCTTAGGACCTAAATAATTGATTCTATAAGCTTGCCAAAGGTAGAATCAATCTTACACATTTTAAAAGTTGTTTTTCTATCAACTCAATAGTCACGTATGCTTTAACTGTATTTCTTATTCAAATATGAGGGAAGGGCCAGCCTAGTCTACATAGTAAGTTTCAGCACAGAAAGGGCTCTGTCAAGAGACTCTGTCTCAAAAAAAAAAAAAAAAGAAGAAGAAGAAGAAGAAGAAGAAGAAGAAGAAGAAGAAGAAGAAGAAGAAGAAGAAGAAGAAGAAAAAGAAAAAGAAAACAAACAAACCCTAAAACTAATTTAAAAAATGATGTAAATATCCTGTGGGAAGATACAGGAGAAGGCTTATGTGAAAATATGACAATAAAAGGTCACAGAAGTCTAGTATTAGGATGTATGATCCTCGTAGGTGACTCACAGAGCATAGCTCAAATCATAAACTACAGAGCATGTGTCCATTGGGAACTGTACATCATGGAAGACTAGAGGCAGTTGTGAGGCATGAAGAGAAGGGAAGATTCCTATACTGACAAAGGAAGCATTTATAAATGGACTATGACCAGGCAGTAGAGTGTCATACATGGGTCTACCTCAGAAGTCATTTTAGAAGTCCAGGGCTCATGTTTCCCAGCTCTTACTCCCATATTCTTTGTCTCCATGAACATTAGCACAGCTCAATTTGGATGGACTGGGGCCATCACCTGGACTATGGGCTGCATGATTCTCAGGGAAGAAAGAGCCTCTGAACATGCAAAGACAATGCAGAGTGCCCTCTCCTTATTTTCTCATTTGATTCCTGTGTCTGTTTTCCATGGGAGGAAACGTAGGCTTACAAAAAAGAAACAGTGAGAGGCAGAGCCAAAAGCTTGTTGTTCAATCAAAAACTGAATTAAATTAGTGTTGTATTTAAGCTAAATTGCTGTACATTGAAAGAAGATGTATTAGCATACTTTAACTATAGGTACTTGGGCTATTCAATGTCTGGTTATAGAGGTTATGAGTACGTCTCACCAATTACTGCATAGCCCCCAGGTAAGATCTTGTAGATGATGTCATCAAATATGATACCCTCAGGGAATAGCATGGCCATAATCTCTCCTATCAGCCTTCCAAATGCAGCTCCTAGAGGGAAGATAAAGAAGAAAAATATTAGCATACATTTTCTTTGTCTCTGTTATCAGCATCATCTCTGCTGAGGCATTAAGAGTACAAACTCCTGATATCCTAGGTTTTTCCTTGTTTTCCCACCAACCGCCCAGATTGCAGCTGTCAGTATGATGCCATCAACCCTTACCTAGCACAAAGACAGGCATGAAGCCTCCGCAGGGGATGGGCATAGTGGTAGCCACAATGGACATCCAAAACTAGGGTCAGAAAAGAAACATTAGAGTACTGTTTCCAAAAGTACCCCAAGGGAGCCCCTTTCTCTTCTCTGTCCTGCTCCCTCCTGTTTCAAGAGTCATAACAGAAGCATCCTGGGATAGCCAACCCTTCTGGAAGCCTTCTTTCTTGTCTGTCAGCATTCTCCAGAGCCTGAAAAACTTGGCATTCTCAGGCTGAGAGATCGACAAAGACATCAGGATAAGAAAGTTCCTCCAGATGGCTGACATAAACCCTTCCAACTTTGAGTGACTATATTTTCCTTTTGGCAATCTAGAACAAGGAAGCCCCAGGGGATCCCCCTTTCACTGTTCCAAAAAGACCCTCACCCAGTCCAGGAAGTTTACCTCTGTGGAGTAGTCTGAGATGCTAAGCTGGAAGAGGCTTTTTCCTGCTCAGCTTATATTTCTATAACACGGCTCCAGACAATGCAGTAGATACTTTAACGTCTACTGAACTTTTGTATGATTAATTTAGCTTTTATTTGACCATTTACAAAGCCATACAGAAGGTAAGCCTCACAGGGAACCAGAAGAGAGGACTGTTCTGCTAGAGCCTTTGCTAGCCTTTGTCTTTGATATCAAACCACCTTAAACAAAGAGGAAAATTGTATCTGGATCCTGGGGACATACAATGATAGAATGTATTCTTAGACTCTGTGAGGCCCAGTGTTCAATCCCCAGTACTGAGAAAAAAAAAAACATTGATCTGTCTTGGCTGAACCACAAGGGCAAACGGAGAGCTGGATGAGTCTTTCAATATAACAGAAAAGATATTCAAGGTCAACTTTGCAAGGCACTATTCCAACAGAAATTGGGGCAATTATAGCAAAAGCAGCATGTACATTCTGAGGCAAAGAACGCAGAAGGATTGAGACATAGGGCAGAACAGGAATAATGGCTGAACATTAAAGTCTAAAGAAAAAAAACTGTTGAGACGTAGTTTTCAAAGTCTTTCAATGTAAGTTAATAAATTTTAGGAAAGGATTACCAACTAAGCAGGTACACAGCGAAAGCAGCTCAAAAGTATAACAAGCTATTAAGATTAAAGCATTTGAAATTCCTTGAACCATGTGTATGATATACTAATGAAAAATAAATTTCTGAATTTTAGGAACTTGAGGAAACGTTCTTTTAAGCCAAGGCTGAACCCAAGAGGTGGCAATGAAGGCAATGAAGAGAGACCTTTGCTCCAGAAGTGTGAGATGAAGCAAAGTATCTCTTCATGCCAGATCATAGAGATGGCTGAGAATTGCCAAGTTAAATCTTCAAAATGAAGAGAACACAGACTGATGATTTCTTGAGGGAAGAGGGTGAACTTTCTTATTTTTGACTCCTCTGCAGTGGCACAGTGCTCCATAAATGTAGGTAGAAAACAAAGAAAGACAACCCATTGGTGGCATGATATTCATGCAGAACAGTAAAGGTCCCTCGAAGCTTCATAGTCACTAGAACATTCCAAAACAATGGTCATCCACAGAAAATGCAGATGAGCAGATGCCTTTGGAGGCAAGTACATCAGACAATCTGCAGGCAGCATCCCTGGCACCTGTTGCTTACACTTCTTAAGTGATGCCATTTAACACATCAAGAATCCATGCACTCCCATGTATTGTCTGGAATAAGTTAATGGGAGTCATAAGGAATTTTGTAGGCTCAGATGATCTGAAAGTACCAATGATCCAGACGATGGGTGATGGGTAGGGCTAATTTTGGAGGGTAAAGTAGATTATCTTCCTACGTAAGTATAACAGCTAGACCAAGACAAGGGGTATTGAAGTTATCAACTCCCATGGCACAAAGTAGGGTGACTGAGATTAGCAAACTTTTCTAGTTATTGGCTCGTGAAAGGAAAAAACCCAGAGTGATGTGGCACAGAAGTAACTTCTAAGATGTTAAAGACCCAGTTCTAAAGAACTGAGAAACTAGAAACCTGTTATCACTGACTTAATTATATTTAGACCCATCACAAGAAGAAATAATATAAAGCCTCCCACGGAGCCTCAGGCTCTGCTGAAACTCAACACCGCCAGGCAATGCTGTTAGCCTCATTAAAAGGGAACAGAGATGTTAGAATTATATTCATGTTCATGGAAAATCTCTGATGATTCTTTGCACACCTTAAAAATGGGGAAGTTGGGGGAGGAACAGCTGAACTGAGACTGTGACCTCACTCATGGACACTGCCAGAGGCCACATGGATTAGATTTTAAATCCAATTGCAGAAATGCAGTGCTAGTCCCTACTTTGAGCGGAACACAGTTTGGATGCCTCCCAGGCTTCCATTTGGAAATTTCATGGATGTTGTGAGATGTCAAGGGGTGAGGACCTTACCCAGCTGTGGGGCTTGGAAATGAAGCCTTTGAAATTTGCTAGGATTAGACAAGGCACAATGAGACATCAGTGATGGCTTCCTGGCAACTTTCTGAGGTGGGAGAACAGATAGATACACCCGAACTTCCTGTTGCTTGCTATGTGATCTTCACCACAGCTGGCAAAGGTGTCATGGCTAGTGTGACTCTGTGACCTTGGATGTCCAGAACTGTGAGTCAAAATTACTCTTTTCCTTATAAGGTAGCTTACCTCAGATATTTAATTAGAATAACAAAAAAACCCCAAGATGAATATAAGCACTTATTTTATATTTAATTTGGCTACATGTTTTATTTTTCCCACTTGAAGAAAATAGGAGTACTGTTATGAGTCCAATGAATAGGCAATGAAAATGCTGGAAAGCAATGACTGGTAAAACTGAATTTTCAGCAAGGAATACTTTTGTAATTAGAAATATTAAAAAATATTGTAGACCTTCTGCAAACTGTTGGGCTTGAAATATAGCTCAGAATGTGTTTTTTTTCTTATACACTTATAATATGAGTATTTTTTGGATATAATTCAGTGAGAAGTTAATTATAGTGACATACAGATGAGTCCTTCTATATCATCCAAGTGGGGTGCTGAAAATAAGCTTGACTTTGTGAAGACATATAACTGTAAATATGGGGATGTGGATAAGGTAAGGAGTAAGTACTAAAAAATATTTTATTTTTAGAAAACTTTTCAAAGTCTTGACATCTTAACAGTCTACAGGACCCCAAAGGCAACATATAGCTTGCACCAAGCTGTATGCTTACTGGATAATAGATTCTGAAATACTATCAAACTATGGACTGGGTTACGGCAGATGGGATTATAGACTGAACAGTCAGTTCAGAGTTACTGTGTTGGGGTTTACACTATAGTGTCAGGAGGACAAGTTCAAGGCTAGGCTGGGATACAAAATAAAACCTTAATTTACTCCCAAGTAAAGTAGGCTCAACCAAATCCAAAACTTACAAATTAGAGAAGATGGAAATTATAAATGAAAGTCTATACTTTGAATCCTTAACAAGATTCTTGAAATGTCTTCATGAAAAATTAGCATGTATTTGAAGGAAGAAACAGAAAAGGTAAAATAAATGAAGTGTTCAGTTAGTCCACCTTCAACAAGTGAGATGAGGGAGAAGGAAGCCACAGAAAACCCTGGGAGCCCACGCGTGGGGTCCTGAGACCTGGTGTGTGACATGGCTGGCATCTTTAATAATAGTATTATTATTAAAGGATATTAACAAGTAGCAGCAGCGAATAAGGAAATGTCAAATTACCCAAAAGCCAATGACCAAGAACGATGTACTTGGTACATGGGATATCATAACATTTATTGAAAAAAATGACAGTTGCTGTATTTTAAGAACAATACCAATATAAATTAGTGATTCATATTTTGTAGAACATGGAATCATGAAAGCATTATAAATAAGAGCAAGGTACTGAAAAGCATGAGAGTTTAGGCTGGACAGAGATACCTATAGGAACCCTAGCCTACAAAGGACATACTGGCTTGCTTACTTAAGGCATGCTATTAGTAAAAGAGAAATCACCAAAGGAAACACCAGACAATCATCATCTATAAAGGAATAATAGCCAGGTTTGGAAATAAAAGAACAAGGACAGAACTGAACAAGAAATAATATAAAGGCTTCAGCTTTTATTTCCTAATTAAAGTTAAGAAACACTAGTCTAGAAATATCCTCATATTCTCACTGCCTGCATGGAGAATAATTACATTTGTAAAAATTATTTATAGTCATTAATAAGGTTGACTTGGTTATTTCATCACCTTCAAAATTCCAGAAAAGTGACGAGAGAGATTTGTGTGCAAATCACCTGAAAGTGAATAACGGATCCATGGAGATTAAATATCTCATTATCTAACACGTGGGAGGAATTTGGTTAATTAGTCTGAGGCTTTTACAGTTATCTATATTGCTAAACTCTGTCTTACTCCAATTTACTTGACTGTTCTGATGCCTTAAAAAGATAACAAATGGAACTATTAGAAGGGTTATTGTAATTATAGCAAACACCGCTAAGTGGTCACGAGCAGAGCAATTAAGCTACATCCTAATTCATTTTGATAGACAGGCAACTTATGGTTTCCTCATGACTTCTGTCTAGGTGGACATGGACCAGATGAAAGTCTACCCTTCCTGTACAAGGCCTGGGCTCCTCTACTGAGAACAGACGAAGCTTACAGGGGCTGTAACGGGGCAGGGTACCTTCATGATGAAGAAGAGAAGGATGATGATGACCACGTTGACCTGGGGGTGAATCCACACGGCTGACTGGCCCAGGCTTTTGGGGTCACCTATGTGCTTTACCCATGTGTTGTTGTCAAACAGGGTACTGATGGCTTCACGGGGCATCAGCTGGGAGGGAAGAAGCGGAGGAGGCAGGTTTTCCATGCATGCACTGTACCTCCAGTGTTAGAGAGCTCATTCCCATCCTATTAGTAGTCCAGGACGCTTTTTGTTCTTTTCTCTGAGAGAAAGTCTATCCTTGGGCAAAACCGTGCAAACTCCCAGTCTGAGCAGTTGCCCCACCCTTGGCCTAGAGACACAGCGACAGAGATGAGCTAACCCCGCTGCTCTTGGGCGCCCCCTAGAGCTGACCTCTCCAGCCATGAATTGACCCATTCCTGGAGGAAAGGTGAGTGAGGCGATGACAAACGTAACAATCCCAGGGTATAGCAGGCGGCTGCAAGAGAAACAGAGTTAACCCTGTTCCCCTACTTAGCCAGTCCACAACGCATCCACAACTCAGCTTCCAAGCTGTTGTTTCCCGTAGACTTCTGTTCTTTCAGCAAAGCATATTCTCTTTGCCAAGAAAGTGACCACTTGGGCCTACACACAGAGCCTCCCATAGCTGCACACAGCAACTCCACCTAAAGGCATCCACCTCAATGAGAACCGCTGGAGGAAACCAGAAGAAGTGGGCGGGGCAAGGGAAGGGCAATGACTCACTGCTTAGCAAGAAATTGGCTGAGAGCCTTGTGCTTTCGGACACCGAGCATGACTTGGCGATGCAGATAAACAAAAACAGCTCCCAAGAATCCGCAGCAAATCCTGAGGGTGCAAGATACAAGGCTGGAAGCTCTGACCCAGACAGTGTAGGGGAGAAAGCAAGCAGCCTCCTCCTTTCTTTTCAACACAGCTGCCTCACAGCTAATTCATGCTTTTACGTATGCTCTCCACAGCTTCTTCATGGCTCCAGCCCCTTCCAGTCCAGGCCGTACCCCAGTCCCTGCTCCCCGCACCCAGAAGGAGTGGGCCCACTGACCCAATGACAGCAAACGCTGGGAGTTCCTTCAGGTCAAAGGGGAAATCCATTCGGAAATTAGTTCTGAACAGAGCAGTAATGGTGACTGTAGGACGAAAAGGCAGCGTTAGGGTGGGAGCTCACAGAAAGCCACAGTCATAGAAAGAGGAAGAGAAGTCATGTCAAAGTATCTTCCCTTCCTTAAATCCCAACCTCTTTTCTCCCACTGAGTTTTCCTTTCCCTACACCATTTCCCCATGGCTACACTCTCTACTCCATCACCCGACTTCTCCCTATACCCTGAGCTTTGGCCTTGCTTCCCATGCACCATCCAGTCCTTTTCTGATGTGCTCCAGAGTTACATTTCCCGCCATGTCACCACCACCCCCATGCCCCCCACTGAGACCTCCCCTGTTACCAGCGTCTTTGTTCCACACCGCCAGGACACGGAACACAAAGGCACTGAATGTGGCTGCAAAGAAGCCTCGCCAGTAATTCCGAACGGCAAAGTAGGTAGAGGTGACCTCGATGCTAAACAGCACTCCTGTGGGGCAGGGAGAGAGGTCAGGCGATCACACACCCACACCTCCCACTGCTGGGACCCCATGAGCAACAGTGAAGTGATACTTACTATAAACTTGTCTATGCCCTCCCCCCCCAACCTATGGCCCAAGAATGTGGACCAATGACATACAGAGACAATGAGAAGTGGATAAGCTCTTACTGCCCTCAACTTCAAGCTCAAGGATCTGTGTACTTAAGTTATAGGACGGAATGGGGTTCACAACAGTCAAATATCCATGGAGACTTATGGACAGCTCTGCTGAATTATAAAAAAAGGAAGACGCTTCCAGAGCAGACACTGTTGCCAAAGAGAGGTCAGGATTTGCATATTCCTTGATACCCCCTAGGGCAAGTTCATGAGATATAAGAAAACCAGGATAGGGCATTATGCATGTCTACAGGATTTAATATTTCCAGAAAAGAAGGCAGAGAAGCCTTCCTAAAAGTCATGATGATACTTACGAAATGTGCCTCACAAGGACCAACCAGAGCCAGGAGGACAACCATGGTGAGAAGAAGGTAAAATATGCTTAGAAAGGTGAAGGAGGTAAAAGGAAATGGAGGCTAGGAGTCACTAGTTCCTGTTCTGAGGAGGGAGGTTCAAGAACAGTGAGGAGGAGCAGACACTGTCTGTCTGTCTGTCTGTCTGTCTGTCTGTCTCTCTCTCTCTCTCTCTCTCTCTCTCTCTCTCTCTCTCTCTCTCTCTCTCTCTCTCTCGGAGTGCTGAGCCAAAGGAAGCGATGCTACACGAGACAGAAAAGCACTATTGAAAACAACAAAGAAAAGACTGCAAGCTTTAGGATAAGGGAGTTGATCTTTAGTAACACTATCTAAACCTTGGCCCAGTCTCATGCACATCAAACAGGACCGAGACCTGAGAATAGATGGGGATGAGGACTAGTCCAACAGGAAAACACAACAAAACACAAACAAGGACAATTTTGTCCTTTTCTCAAGGTGTACATTGTTGGTCTGCTCAAGGCTGGCCATTCCCTCTCACTTCAGACAGCAGCTCACACAATAGGAATTCTCTTTTCCCAATCCAATCCTCTATTTAACAGTCACATCTCTCAAACCCCTCATGGTCTCCACCACCTCTCTTGCAGGGGTCAGTGACTAGTCACCTTGAGTCTATGTACCAAGGAGACGGTACATAGATGAGGCTATTTTCTTCTGGAGCCACAGCTGCTTTGGGCAGAGGGTTTCCCTGGTATCTCCTTCCCTGGAAAGCCATCACCTATCTTTTTTTTTTTTTATTAATTTATTCATATTACATCTCAATGGTTATCCCCTCCCTTGTATCCTCCCATTCCTCCCTCCCTCCCTCCCTCCCATTTTCCCCTTACTCCCCTCCCCTATGACTATGACTGAGGGGGACTTCCTCCCCCTGTATATGCTCATAGGGTATCAAGTCTCTTCTTGGTAGCCTGCTATCCTTCCTCTGAGTGCCATTGGGACTCTAGATGAGAGAAGCATGGGAGAATGGCAAAGTTGAAGGATCCAGAGGATCCTAGAAACCTACAAGAAGAAAATTATGATAGGCAGATTTGGGCCCAGGGGTCCTGCTCAAACTATGGCACCAGCCAAGGACAATACAGGCCGTAAACTTCAAACCCCTACCCAGATCTAGCCGATGGACAGGACATTCTCCACTGTTGAGTGGAGAGTGGGGCCTGACTTTCTCACGTACTCTGGTGCCTCACATTTGACCATGTCCCCTGAATGAGGAGACCTGGTGGCACCTATCTTCCTTGTCAAGTAGAAACCATCCATTTCGCATCCTCTCTCTCCGTATTTCCTGCTCTCAGATGTAGCTATTTGTTCACACTGCTGAGTCCTGGGACTGGAGGCTCCTCGGAAACTAAGCTGTGGTGCAATAGTGAGCACCGACTTAGGGTTCAGTGACTATCCTGGGATGGACAGGAGAGGAGAGGATACGGAGGAAGACAGAAACACAGAGAGGGAAAGTTAAAGAATGGAGCCCAGTGATGCTGAGCTATGCCAGACACTATTCCTGCCCTGCTCTTTAAATCTAAGGGTGGAAGTCCACAACAGAAACCAGGTGGAACGGGTCTCACTCCTTTGCTTTGCCATAATAAAAGTAAAACCAGCTTTGCTTTCCTGGGTGGAACTTTCCAACTGACAATTGCATGTTCCAGCCAAATGTCCTCCATGATGTAGACCTGGGAGACTTTTTTGGTTGTGGTTGTTTTGGGGATTTTTGTTTGTTTGTTTCTTTTGAGACAGGGTCTCTCAGTGTAGTCTTGGTTGTCCTGGACTCACTCTGTAGACCAGGCTGACCTCAAACTCACAGAGATCTGCCAGTCTCTGCCTCCTGAGTGCTGGGATTTCAGGTGTGTAACATTACAGTGTGCTTGGGAGAGAGAGCTAACTTTCCTATTAGCCTGAGACAAACATAAAATATGCTGCTAAAAGCAAACAAAGCTTTAAAACCATGAGCAGCTGTTCGAAACTCTGCTGCCTCAGGTGTGGAACACTGCTCTCTTCTTCCACTCTGGTCCTCTATTTACTCTTCTGGTTCCCATGGCACACCTCTGTCCAGGGAAGGCGCTGCTCGCGGTCTCCATCTCCTGCTATTCACAGATACAACATCTTTCTCAATTTCACTTATGCCTGTGGCATCAGCCATGGACACTGACTAGGTTCAGCTCAATTCCTGGATTGTAGACTCATCAGTCTAGATGCCTGTTTTATACTATTTGGTCAGGCCACAGAAACTTTAAACTCAGTATCCTCTAAGTAAAATCTGTTCACTTCCCTTCAGACCCAGTTTGCTTCCCATGTCTTCTCCTTTGGTCACTGATAGCACTATTTACTGCATTGCTTGTATTGTGAGCCTGGGTGTTGGTGTAGATCTCTCTGTCCTATCTTCACATAAAACCAGCTATCAGGCAGCATCAGTCTGACTTGATACCACTCGGTTTCTCAGCCCCTCCTCTACCTCCTTTGCTGCCCAGTTCTGTCTGTCATTGTGTAGCACCAGGACGATGACAATAGTCTTCTTGTTAATCTTAGATCAATCCTGTTAAGCCACAGCCAATATTATCCTGCTCACATGTGCCAAAGGGATTGGATGGGAAGGCTGAGCTAACCATGCCACTTCCTTGTTTAAATCCTTCCATGGTTTCACTTCACGGATGACAATGCCTCACGAAGTCAGTCCGCTGAGATAACACAAGCTCTATGACAGTCTCTGCAAGGAGGCCTTGGTAGGAAATGCTGTTTGTAGCTACCCTGGGTACTCACAATGCATTCCAGTGTCTCAGATGTTCTGATAACCTTTCTAGTTCATTTCTTTTGTTTGCTTGTTTGTGTTTTTGTTGTTGGTTTTTTGTTTTTTTGCTTTTTTGCTTTTTGCTTTTTTCCTCCCCAAGACAGAATTTCTCTGTATAACCTTGGCTGTCCTGGACTCGTTTTGTAGACCAGGCTGGCCTCAAACCCACGGTGATCCACCTGCCTCTGCCTCCCAAGTGCTGGGATTAAAGGTGTGTGCCACCACGCCTGGCTCCAGTTCATTTGTTTTTAACTACTTATATATTCCTATTAGTCTTTCGTTTTCTAACCGACTGGAACTTGCATTGGTTTTCACTCATTACACCTATAAACACTTGGAAGAATTGTGCTCAGAAAAAACGTATTTGGGCAAATCCTACATTAGAGCCTAAGACCTGTGTTATTCTGTGTGACTTCTGCAGGCCTTCATGACTCAGCCACAGTTATCTGTTCTGACGCACTTCCGATTATACTTCCTCATTCTCCTAGTGCCACTTGGTACTGTAGCAGCAGTGACTGACTTTGGATAGTGTCCATTCTGTCAGGGGTTCCCTTCCTCCTCGCAGGCTCCTACTTACTAGTTATGCCCATGACAAACACTGTGTCTTTCATAAAGCTTCACAGGCTGCCTTGAAGGTTCACTGCATTTTGCCTAGGAATGTCACATGGTCACTTAACAGCTTGTGATGGTCTGTGTTGCCTGCCTCCCTGAGCCCCTTGAGAGAGCAGGACCAACCTCACTACTTGGCACACAATGGAAGCAAACCAATTTTGGTTGCTTTAGTAGGATGCTGAATTATATTACTTTGGTTAGTATAAGGAGTTAGGAGTTGCTTATGTTGTGGGTAAAAGATCTCAACACTACAATTTTTTTTCTTTTCAGGTATCCTGTATTCATTAAAAAAAGAAAGAAACGAGCACTGCCACCTGCAGGCAGGCTTGTCATTGGCTGCATAAGGCGAACAGCCTGAGCACAGCCCCTTCCCTTCACATTCAAGTGTTTAGCAATGTCTTGTGTCAAGAGCAATGCATTTCTGTAACTTTCCTAAGGTGAGGTTCCCGTCCCAAAACCAGAGAGAACCTCTGCCTCCTTGTAAGCTGCAGTGTCAGGAAGAGAACTCAGCTTTGCTTTAAAATGTTTCTAACAACACTAAAACAACACAAATTTGTCTTTTATTTGGAAGGCTAAGGGGCAAATGAAGGCAGTGCATGTAAAAACATAGGTGTGAATGTCTAGCGTACAGAAACTCACCCCACCATTCGCTGGCTTTAGTGACTGGAGCTTACGGAAGAAGTGTGCCCGGGATGCCAGAGGTGTACACGCTTCCCGAAAGCCCTATTGTCCATCATTCCGCCATGTACCGGGCAAGCGCTCATTGATTTTAAACTGTCCTCCATACATCACTTCTGAGCCAAGCCATCTTAGACACCTGGGAAACGTCTTTCGAAAAGACTGACTGCAGTTTCATTGTTAAAAAGAGGCACCTAGCCGCTGCTTGTTTAAGCCCTTCCTATAACTGTATTTATTCAATTGTCGACGTGGAATTTCATCATCAGTGATGTCAGTCAACGAGCCATATATTCCCTGCCGTGTTAACATAGCTGCGACTCAACTCTGATAAGGGAATAAACAGGCCTGTCTTTTGTGACCATGCCCTGTCATTACTAACCCATGATAATATCACTGTTTTCCTTATATGGATAGAAAGAGCTAAACTGACTTATAAATTGCTTGCATATCAAGAAACAACTTTGTTTTTGTTTTTGTTTTTTCAAGACAGGGCTTTTTGTGGAGCCTTGGCTGTCTTGGACTCATTTGTAGATCAGGCTGGCCTTGAACTCACAAAGATCTACATTTCTCTGCCTTCCCGAGGGCTGAGATTACAGGCATATGCCACCACACCTGGCTAAGAAACACCTTTTTTTTTTTTAAAGCTCCCATAAGTATTTCACATTCTAAAGTTCATCATTAATCCATATGCAGTCTACTGAAACCCCAGTGTCTTTAGTAAATCACAAAAGGTAAGTTTTCCCTTGGAGAAGGAAGTACACGGAATCTTCTGTTACAGGACAGTGTGGGTAAAGCAAAAGTATTGAAAGTGCAAATAGGCTTTAGCATCAGTGGGGACCAAGAGAGCGGGCTGTGGTTCTAATGTCTGGCTCCGCACATGCTGCAAGCACGCCCCTGTTCACTGGTCTTTCTATAATGTAATTCTATCAAACTTTGCTCGCAGTGTTTGGTGGGAATCCATGTAAAATGGTTAGAACAAGGTGCAAGGCAGGTGCTGCCTAAGAGTGGCAGTTTTTACTATAGTGGAAATGGTTAATGGCAGCACTGGGTGAAGCAAGAACCAGCCGGTGAACGAGACCAGGCAAATGGGCCCATGCACTGGGGACGGGGCAGACTTGCCTCCAAGTGGTGTTCCAAAACAGCAGCCGACCCCCACGGCACAGCCCACTGTCAGGATGTCAGTGTAATAGTATGGCTGCTACTAGGGAGAGACAGACAGACAGACAGACAGACAGACAGACAGACAGATAGGAGGAGAAGGGAGGGGCAGAGAGATGGGAAGAGAATGAGCAGGGATGAGAAACAAAACAGAATGAGAGGCCTACATCACAGTAACGAACATGGCCCCGTCATCCCTGTGATTCCCAGGCCAGGAGAAACTCAGCGAGTTTGGCAACCAGGAAGTGACCTTATAGGCTCCAAGGCCAACAACCAAGGAAAATGCTTAGTAAGTAAATAGATGCCAGGCAAATGAACAAATAATGACCAAACAAAAAGAGGCTGAGGAGAAGTAGTAAGAGGCAGCAGGGTCTTCACTCCCAACAGGAAAAAGCAGCAGTAAAGCCTGCAGTGGAGGGCAGCCTGTGTCAAAAGAACGCTCAGCTCTTTGGCAGAAACACATGGGTCCCTGGAAAGCAGGGGCTGCAATCCACAGTCACTCCCTGGTGGCCCACCCATCAGTCCCTTCAGTGAGCACGGCCCCTCTAACCCAAGCTACAGCAGACACCCACCCACCCCTTCAAGTCTGGCTCAGGCAACCCAGGTAGGGAGGAAGTGAAACTTGCCTCCAACAGGGGCTGCAAAGCAGCATCCCACGCCCACCGCACAGGCTGGCACCAGGAGATCAAGCTGCCCAGGCACGGTCTGCAACAGAGAAGCAGGACGGGCAAGGCAGGTGGCAGAGGGGGACAGACAAGCGGCACGTAAACCAGGTGGGTGGGTGTCGGGGACGACAAAAGGATGGCAGCAGCACAGGAGGGACCATGGGAAGGAAATGACACTGTTCGTGTGGGTAGGAAGGTAACACGGGGAAGGGCTGGCTCAGGTCACCACAGAGGGAAACAGGTCAGGAAGGGCTAGACACTAGGAAGACAGACAGAAGCTATACAGAGGGGAGGATATGGCTAGGGTGAGCAGGCAGGGATGTGGGGGAACTGGAGCACGGGTTAGTGAGATGCCGCCTTCAGCACCAAGGCCAGCCCAGAGCAGGCACCCCTCCCTGGCTCCCTGCACACATTGAGGGCTGCCTTCTATCAGTTGGCCCCTGCTGCGCTGTACTGCCTCAGCCTTACCTCATACACACCACAGAACATGGACATAAACTTGCTGAGGACAGCAGCACAGATGCTGGCAATGTGAACAAAGGGACCCTGGAAGAGATTAGGAGAGACAGGGCTCAGGGGTGGAGGAAAAGCCTGCACTGAACCAGTTTCCTGCTCTAGACCCTGGGCTGGTTGATGGAAATGGAGAAGCCAGGCAAAAGTTCTGCCCTAAAGGAACCTCCTCTCAGGAGGGAAGAGGTGATAAACGTGTGTTATCAGATAGTGCTCGAGCCTAGGAAGCAACCGAACAGGAGTTAGGCCAAAGAGGGGAGGTAGGGACAAGGACTTGGAGAAGGTGGCCTTCCCTGGCCTGTCGCCACCGAGTAAGTGCCTTGAGTGATAGTTACGTGAGTGAGCCTCATGGGTGTCAGAGGGACAGTGTTCTAGGCAGAAGGAACAGAAGCTGCAGGGGGCCCGAGTGGGTAGCATAGTATGGCATGGCTTTATGGTCCAAGCAGAGGGAAGCAGGCAGGCTGTGGGGCTGGCCGCTGTTGGGAGAGGTGCAGATCTTACATTAAGTGATATGGAAACTCTCAGGATGTTCTTGACTACAGGTCAGAGGTGTCTGATTCCTTTTTGAAAGATGCTCTGGCTACTGTGCAAAATGGTGATGGTAGGGGGCAAGTGTGCACCAGAGGACGAAGCTGGAGGAGCCTCGCTGTCACCTTGAAAAAACAAGTCTCACTCTAGGTCTGTTTTCTCATGCCAAAATAAGGGAGAAACCCAAGGACTGTGCTGATTTTGAGGCTAGCCTAGGCTACAGAAAAATTCCAGGTGAGTCTGAGCTATAGATTAGACTATTTCAAACAAGCAAATGACCAAACACAGAATAAAAATAAACAATAAATAAATGAATAATAAGCATGACAAGAAGTTTGGTTAAGATTATGCAGTGGGCAGACATTTTCTAGGGACATTCTTCTTGTCGCTAACTCAGGCCTGCCACTATTGTTTATGGTTAAAAGTCAAGGATAACGCTAGCATCTCACAGGGCAGAGCAACGGTTGTGTCACCAAAGCCACGGTAAGGAACTCCCAGGGCTTTCAGCCCTGGCTGACTCCGGTCATCTCTGTTGGCCATTCCCTCAGCTATGCAAACCTACCTCTTTCCCCACAGGGATGCCGCTGCCCAGCCCAGCGGTCAAGGCCACCACCTTGGCTACAAAGGCCTTGATTGTGAGGTACTCCTTCAAGACAACACCCCGGAGAATTGTCTTCATCTCAGGGATTCCAGAGCCTAAAGAGGTTTTAAAAGGATGGCGTAAGTCCAGGCTCGCAGTAGAATTTAAATGGGAGAGGACAGTAGAGATAGGAGGGAGGTAACCATGCCGAGGCCTCAGAGGGGTCTGGAGGATGGAGTTTAGAGTGGAAGGTCTATTAAAGAATAACGCCCCCCACAAAAAAAATAACCCAGTCCGTGTCATCCTATAGGAAACACTCACCCACAGCCTGGGGTGAGATGAGCTGGCAAAACAAAGCGCTGAAGAGGATGAGGATAAGAGGGAAGGTGACCCAGGCCAGGTACTGCAGAGGGAGGCTGGGCTGCATCTGGGCATAGGTCCATTTGTAGGCTGTAGGAACACAGACCCTGGGTCAGTTAGAGCGGAGGTTGACAGTGAGACCTATCTTAGCAGTCACTGTCTTAGCATTCACACCACCTGACAGCATGCTGGCTTGCTCGCATGCCCTAGGCATCTTATTTGCCTGGCCCCTAGGGCACTCCTCTCACTGCACACGCAGGAACTCTGAGCTGAAAGGGGTGGCTATCTCTGCAAGTGCCCTCTGGCAGAGGTAGCTCCTGGCTGTAGGCCAAGTCATAGTTAAGTAAGGAGACTGTAGCACCTGGCTAAAGGCCATAGGCTGACCCCTGACAATGAAAGGGGTTCCTGAGGCTTGGGAATTTCAGTGGTAAAACTGAGAGGAATACTGGGAAAGCTGCTCAAGTCAGTCACCCTGTTAGAGGGGGCACTCAATAGTTTGGGATGGCAGCTGGCAGGAAAGGCATGGGTGCTGATCTGGTTCTCAGTAAGTTTAGTTTTATCTGGAGCCAGAGTCACAGCTGACCACTCATGCAACTTGCTCAGCCCAAACACACCTGGTCTATTCTAGGCAAAAAGCTCAGAAATAGTTTCCAGATGGAGAAGACAGAAGGCAAGCAGTCAAGGGAGAACCTACCCTGAAGGCTCTTGGCACTAACATAGTCCATGCACCAGCTGACTAGAGCCATCAGTAGGCCCAGGAGCACAAGGAAGATCCAGTCTTCCCCCAGCTTCCTTCTGACCACACGTTCCAGGCGGCGGATACAATCTAGGAAGAGGTAAGGGTAAACAAGGAGCAAAGCAGCGCTGGTCGTTTCTTTGGGAGCAGGTTGAGGAGGGAAGGTGGGAGTCATCTGTGTATTAAATCACTGGACAGCTCGTCTCATCTCTGCCTGTTGCTGTCCCCTGTCATTCCAGAGAGCACAACAACCCCACTCTCCACTAACACATGAGTTTCCACGTAAAACTCTCATTTCTTCTGGTTGGGGAAAAAAAAAAGGAAGGCAAAGGTGGAGGAGAGGTGTCTTTCACTTCCTTCCCTTATGCAGGAGAGGGCTTTAGTGGTGTGTGTGTGTGTGCGTGCACATGCACACACTTCTTGGGAGATGTCTAATGGGGCATCCAAGTTCTTCTTCCAATCCCTGCACCTCCTATTCCAGATTCCTTTATTCCTCAGTCCCCATCACCTTGACATTTAGAATAGTGGTCCTCATCCAAGCTGTCCAAGGTAGAACTGGAACCCATCTTTTTTGGCATGCCCTTGTCCCGTTCCTTATACGAATATTGCTCTGTGTGATGGCCATATATCTGTATGGATAAAGAATGGTCAGTGTTCACCTTGTTGAAGAATCAAAAAGAATATAGAAGGCATGACATAAATGTAGAGGTACAGAGAAAAGGAGAGCTGTTTTAAATCCTGGGCACTGAAGGTTGCATGCAGGGGACTTTATGGTCATCCCTTCTCTCACCTCTCCACTGTCCAGTGTTTTCCACTGAACTTCCACCCCTGATTCAGTTTCATCATTTTTCCCAACCTAGACATGTCTTGGTCCATAGTTAGCTTTTATCAGGGGAGTTAACTTCTACTTGGAAGTTAAGGTACCAAGACTTGTGTGGGAATTACTCATTGGTATCAGGCAGGCATTCATGTATCACTCTGTGTTCTGCACATCTCTGTATTTTCCCGGCACCTCTGCATTGACTTCTCAGGATCCCAACTTAGATGAAGAGAGGCTAGCAATTGACTTTATATAATTACAGGCCCGGATGGTGCCTCCTTGCATTTTACCGTGATATGCTTGCCTGTCTTGAGACACTCAGCTTCTTTATTAAAGTTGCACAAAGCCCATTCCATGCCACATTCCAGAGCTTGTAGACACAAACAGGGACTGGGCTCATGATGGCAGTTTAATCTGCTTCCCACATTGAGTTAACTGGGTCCCACCAGCAAGTGGAGAGGGCAGATCTGTCCCTGTGCCAGCATTTGTGAAAGATGTATGAGAGCGCTAATCGCTTCGTGCTAGCCCCACACACCCTACACTAACTCATCCTCTGGGGTCAGGCCAGGCCATGTGGCTCATTCTGGGAGAGCCTCTCTGTAGAAGAGATCTTATTTCACAATATGAGCAGTAGTTTGATGTTTTGGTCCTGAGCAGGCACAGACTAATTAGAGATTAGTGACTGAGGAAAGCCTATTTCTTCGAACTCTACTGGTAACCCAGACAGAAAATACATCCAGTTTTTACATGGTGGTGCACACCTTTAGTCCCAGTGTTTAGGAGGCAGACGCTGGCGGATCTCTGTGAGTTTGAAGCCAACATAGTCTACATAGAATACCAGGCCAGCCAGGGATACATAATAAGATCCTATCTCAAAAACAAGCAAGCAAACAAACAAACGCCAGAAAATAATTCCCTTGAAGATCAACTATTGGGGTTGCCTCAGCTCTCTGAGTTGCAAACTGGAAGAAATGAGGAAATGGTATGCTCTCTTCCAACATTCAGTTTGGGAAAACATTGTAAGAGCCATATGTATCCTGCTGGTCCAGGATAACTACCACATTATCCTAAGGTTAGAGGAGGGGAGGAAGATATCAAAATCCAAATGTATAAGTGATGAAGTGTCTGCAAAATATTGAGAGTCCTCTAGTGTGTGCAGGACTGAGGTGGAAATCGGGGACAGAACCATCTTGACAAAACGTTGGTGACTGCTGTGTCCTGGGAGGTCATTACGCTTGTCTATTGTTCGTGTAAGTATACTATTTTTCCCTCACAAGCATTGAACAAAGAAAACATTACATTCCTGCTTGCTTTGAAGGCAGGTTGGAATCTGGATGGACTGTATTCCCAACCTAACTTGCTATTCTTCCTTTGGCCAAATGTCCTGTCACCAGAAAGTGCTCTAATTAGCTGCTTGCTAGTGCACACCTTTATTCCCCACACTCAGGAGGCAGAGGCAGTGGACCTCTGTGAGTTCGAGGCCAACCTGACCTACAGAGCAAGTTCCAGGACAGAAAGGCTACACAAAGAAGCCCTGTCATGAAAACCAAACCAAACCAAACCAAACCAAACCAATGAACACCAAAACCAAGCCAAACCAACCAATCAACCAATCAACCAACCAACCAACCAACCAACCAACCACCACCCACCACACAAAAAAAGTTCTAACTGCACTTCTGCTCACTGGTCAGTCAGCCTTCTCCAGAAACTAGGGTGAGAATGAGCTGGCGCTAACATTCAGATCCTGCTTAACACAGCTCCCTCCTGACTGTGTACCTACCCTTAGCAACTGCTCAGAGAACAGACCCTCAGGACCCTTGTGCTGCTATCACCCACGTAGTCCACCTCCAGGTTCCCAGTCTGACTCTAGGAGCCATAGCCCTGCCAGCAAAACATCATATCTTTCTCTCAGACTCCTTCCATTCTGTTCTATTCTGCATCCTTTGCAGTTAAGAGGTACACTTACTTAGGTTAATAAGTAAATTAACCTGTAAATTTCCCAAGGCGACTCTACCTTCCCTGTCTTGTGCCGATCCTATTTCTCTTCTAGTTGTCCATTTACTACTGATCCCCAAGCTCTGGAGGGTAGTTGCCTTTGGACACAGCTCTGCATTTTCCTAAGTGTCTTATGTTTCACAGAAAGCTTTCTTTTATAATTGTGTGTGTGTGTGTGTGTGTGTGTGTGTGTGTGTGTGTGTGTGTGTGCATATATTCTACAGGTCATTGTGTGGAAAAAGCCCATGGTGCCTTCATGTGAGTGAGGGTGGAGATCCTCAGCATTTGCAGCTCCTACAAGACCCAGTCTGGTTATGTAAGCATGTGAGCATGCACTCTTCATTTAAGTACGGCTCTGCTGGTTCCCCACATGGTTCGAATATTGTTAGTAAAGATGACGTGAATGTATATGCAATTCTTAAGTAGACAGATCTTTAAAACGTTTTCATATTTTTAATACACTGACCATTTAATGTTCACAATAAATACCACCTGCCCCCTTCTCACCTATCAGCCAATTTTCACCAACCCTTGGCCTCACAGACACGTCTCCTGCTCCCCTTCCCCATGCCCCAGGACTTTACCTGCGTTGGGTGGGCATTGTGCCTCGGACCCATGTCCTTTCTCGGCCGGTGCTGAAGCCCCCCATTCTCTGAGGGCAGTCCATAGCTGGTACAGTGTTCGAAGGGTATGTACTGGTACTGGGGGGCGCTGCCCCACCAGTTTTGTTCACCTCCATGCTGCTGGGACTGGGACCGCTCCATGTGTCGTCCCCCCAAGCCCCAGCCAGGCCTTGGCCTGCTTGCTCCCAATCTCCCCCCCAGTAGCTCCTTAAGCCTCTGCTTTCGCCTGTCCCCAAGGCGTCTGGGGCAACATGCCCACCTCCAGCTATTTATAGCTGTCTCTCTCCATCACATGACCACCTCCCCCCCCTCTGCCACATCTGATCCTTCTGGGGTCGAAGCAGGTGTGAGTGCAGTGTGGGGGTGGGGGTTAGGATGAGAACCTGTGGGACAGTCCAACAGGGAATTCCCTCTGCCAGCCAGCAGCTCACAGCTCCGGGTCACTGGTCCTTTTATAAATGTCATTAGGACCAGAGTGAAAATTTCCCTAGTGAAATTTCTAGGCTGTGTGTAGAGCTGAGCCTACCCTGAAGACCTTGTGGAAAATAAGGGGCGCGATAGTGTTGAAGGAAGCCACTCAGAGTTCTGGTACCATTAGAAAGGCAACTCACCTGGGAGAGTAGCTGATGCCGCTCTGCCATCTCGCCCTGCTGGGATGTTTTCAGCTTAGTATCCTAAGAGTTTAGTCCTTCTGGACCCTGAACTCTTCTGTGGCCAGCTTTCCACATGCACCCCATTTCAAGCTTTCCCCCTCAGCTCTCTGCCTTCCTCTTCATCCCACTCTTATCACTCACTGGGGGTGGATGCCGTGGGAAGCCAGGCTAATAGCCCTGGGTTCTGTAATGCCTCTCACTTCCCAGGCATTCGTATTGGCCCCACCATCAGTGCACATCAATAGGAAGGAACTGAGCTCTCAACTGGACTGTGATGCCCATGACAGCTCTACCAGGGAGGTGAGATAACAGGTGGGAAGAGGAAGTAGGCTAGAGTCACGGGGAAGGTGAGAGTGGAAACCCAATAACCAAGATGGAGAAGTAGCCTTCTGTTTCCTAGTCAATAAATTAAATTTGATGAAGGACAAAGTACTCCATCAGGCGTGTTTTTCCCATTGGTTTTTCTTTTTCTAAGACATTCTTTCTGTATGAACTCATTATAGAAGAAACTGGGGCAAACGGATCAAGAGGGGTCTCTCCTAGAAGCCCAAGGTCAGGGACTGAAAGGTATGGACACTGAATATCTGCTCACTGTGATAAATGAGATTGCTCAAAGTAAGGCAGACACCATTAAAATTATCTTTTCTTTTCAAATTAAAAAATGATTTAATTTCTATTATTATTTTAATTATGTCTTTGTGTGTGTGCACTCTTTGTGTGTGTGTATGTATGTATGTGTGTGTACACTTGAGTACACGTGCCCATGGAGTCCAGAAGTGTGTCAGATGCTCTGCAGCTGGACTTACAGCAATTATGAGTGGCATGGATGCTGGTGGATCCTCTATCAGACAGTAACTTCTTTTAAGTATTGAGCCATCTCTCTGGACCCTTTAAAAACTAAAACTAAAAACCACTTAATGTGTGTGTATATAATCTATATTTGTGAGGGTCAGAGGACAACTTTCGGGAATTCTCTCCTTCCACCATGTGGATTCTGGGGCTTGAACTCAGGTCACTGGCTCCAAGCACCCTTACACTCTGAGTTGAATTGCTGGCCCAACAGTGCCTTTTCTAGGTGTTAAATATCAATTATCGGAGTGAAATGTACATAAAAACCACAGTGAGACATCACCTCACATCTGTTACAATGAGTGACACCAAGGACAAGGTTAGCAAGCACTGGTGAGGATGCAGAGAAAATTGAACCCTTAGGTACTAAGGGAGAAACTGCCATGGTCCTTATGGAAAACAGTAAGTTAGAAACAGAACTACTGCATACAACAGTCCTATTCTTGTTTGTCTAGAGAGAGGAAAACAAACCACTGTCTCTTGGGTGTCTGTGTTCTTCTGTTCACTGTGGCATATTCACAACAGCTATAATACAAAAACCACCTCCATGGCTGTCAACAGGTGAAGGGCATAAACGAAGTATACACCCATGACTCAGCGGCAAAAATGACACTTTCTTTTAGGCAATGCTAATAAGTAAGAGGTTAGACATATTCAAATACTGTGCATGCTGTTTATATGCAGAATAAAAATAGTGGAATACATAGAGTCCAAGGCCATGCATGAGATGGAGTGGGCTTTGGGAGTTCTGGGAAGATGCTGGTCATGGGCACACTTCAGTTATTTAGCTGAGTTGTAGAGAGCTAACATACATGGTGGTTACAGTTAACAATATTGCAATGTGTACCTGATACCTGCCAAGGGTAGGTTTCAAGTGTCCCTACACATACACATATAGGTAATGTGAGGTGACAGAAAGAATCTGGATCCTGGGGATCATTTCACAGCATGCAGATGCTAGTACACCAGGTTCTATACTTTCATTTTGTATGCCATTTCTAACTGTTAATTATATACCAGTAAACCTAAGAAGTAAAAAAACACCGTTTCTAGAATCAGCTCTGATTGCAAGGTTTACCATCCACTCATGAAGATTACAAACATGGGACAGGAGAGGTCAGGTGAAGATAACAGAAATCGGGATCAAGAGATTCCTAGTAAGAACAAAGACTGTATTCTTGAAGGGCTTCAGAGACAGATTTTCCCCATTTGTGGAGCTTGGCTCTCTGAAGGTAACTGCTTTCTTAGGACACTTTTCAGAAACAAGTAACAGATGTGACTGGTGCTTCCGAAGTATTTCTGAGCACTTTAGTGCCCCCAAACAGGGCAGTGTGGTCATGGACTGAGATTTGAAAGTGGAGACCAACAGGGACGGCAATGTATGCACACCAACTGCCACTAGGACACCCACGTTCTCAAAGCAGAAGCATCAACATATACAGGCTACAGTCCAGGACTGGAGGATTCAAGAGTTGAACCCCTTGGGCTCTCGTTTTACAGGAGTACTACACGTTAACGGTGCCCACTCCCCTACTCCAGCATCTCACTGGGCGCAGTGCTTAGGTTCTGATTGGGACGGCCATAAGATGGGCTGTGGGGAGCCCTACAAAGGTCTTAAACTTGGAAAGCAAATTCATAAGCAAGCATGTATGTGTATTCTTTGAAAGTTTTAAATAGTCTATGTTCCAGGATACTAAGATTAAAAGCAGTATTATACAAGATGTGGATACAGGTAGTGGTATATGAGACTATCTTTAGGAATCTTTACCCTTAAATTTTAAGAACAGATTTTCTTTCCAGCTTATGCTTATTTTCCAACTCCAACCTCTGCTGGTTTAGCTTACCCAGTACCTCATTCATGCTAGTTAAGCATGCTATTACTGAGTTTTATTCTCAACCATCACTTGTCTGTGCATGAGACAGGCAGTTCATTACAACCAAAGCACTCTCAAGGGCAGATAAGGCAATGCCCAAAGGGGTCACACCTCGTTTCCCTTTTTGAGCATAGTATTATCCTGGCATTCATCCTTTTTAACCATTACAATGACTCTTTAAGACAAAACCCTTTCCTACTCTTAGGTAAGGGCAAATGGAGACTGTTAACCTACTGTCTCAGCATCACTAAATACAGCTCTATCATAAAGTCAGATCTATGTGATCTTAGAGGGCATACTCTCAATACTGCATTTCTTTCTTTTTTGACAGCTCAAATTCTCTGAGCCTCATTGTGTCTTCTGTGGAAAGACAGCGGGAAGTGACTTTATTATGGGACCCCAGAGAAGACAGAAAAGGTTCCTAGCTCGGTGCCTGCAACACTCCATCAGCTGTAGCTTCGCCTTCCTCCTCAGTTGGACACTCCTTCCCCTTCTTATTGCTTTGCTCTCCCGACAGTGCTTTCACTGCTTCCTGTTTGAGAAAACAGGATGGGGAAGGGCAGCAGAGGACGGCCCCCACTTCAGGGAGGGGGATAATTTTAGAAGAGAATCCCCTGGCAGAGGTAAGTGGGGGAAGGGAGGAGAGCTGTGAAATTCAATCTGACAACCCTTATTCAAGGGCGGGTGGGAAGGACATGGACCTCAGCTCAGGCTGGCACTGCTGTCATCCTCCAGCACACCACACCTCCTGTGTCTTTGCCATCTTGAAAATGGGTACTTGTGATCACTTAGCTGCTCCAATTTTATACCCACCCTCCCTTGCGCTATTATTTGTTGTTTTTCTGTAGTTCCCTGGCCAGTCTCCCAGGTTCCCATGCTCCTTTGCTCCCAACGTTCTATCTGCACTCCCCTCTATCTGAAGAAATGCTCCAAACGCTGCTGGTTGGCAACGACCTGTCACTCCTCAGCAGCTTTCCTTTTTACTTTCCAATTCTCCAACAGATTTACTGCTGCTCATCAAACCTCTCTAGCCTACAACTCACCCAGCTGCTTCTCCATGCATGTACCCCAAGCACTCACTGCTTACATCTCGTCATGGCCAACCCAGAATTTGATAAATTTTTGTCTTCTTCAAAAAATCTTAAATCTAATTTAGGCTGAATGAAAACTGGAATCCCACTATCCTCCCCACTACAACTCCCTCTTTCTAGCCTGATCTGCTATTTATGTGATCTTAGTGGACATGCCCTCAATACTGCATTTCTTTCTTTTTAACAGCTAAAAGTCTCTGTGATTTATTGTTTCTTCTAGGAAGAAAACAGGGGTAAGTGCCCCGTCCCTTATCCTAATAAGCTAGAACCAACCACTTGTTCCTTTATCTTATCTGGACACGAGAAACCCAGGATTATGTCAACAAGACAGGCCCACATCTGGCCATACTGAAAGACAGTGGTAGCAAAGTATGAGGGATTTCAGATCTAGGCATGCTTTGTGAGAAGGAAAAAAAAAAAAAAAAAAAAAAAAAAAAAGAAAACAAGACACAGTGTAAAGGGCTAAGGAAATGACATACACAAGCTTCCAAAGATTAAGCAACTACAAAAAATAGACACCAGGCACAAGTCAGTAGTAAGTATCAACATTTATTTGGCACCTGATGGCAATACAAAATCTTGGCAGTGGAAAGTGTGAAGATTCTACCACTCAAATATATGCATCCTATACTGACCCAAAGGCAGAATTTGGCAGCAAGTCTTCAAACCACCTGTTTCATACAACAAACATTAATTGAGCACCTCAGCTACCATAGGCCTCAAATTTGCTGGGCACCATGGAGATGTAAAGGAAGTTCGTTGTCTCACATGTGATGTCTTCAAATGACTTAAAACAAACAATAAAACAGTGGATAAATATATCACATTAAAAAAATCCAAAAAGTACAAATACCAATTAAGCTGCAATAGCAATTTAGAAATTGCTAAAAGGTAGGATCTAACTAGAGCTAGCTGCTTGTGTCCTTTCACTATTTAAGGTATTGGGTATACAATAAGAAAGAAATACAGTTTCTGCTCTCTTGGGAGCTTTCAGCTTAGGAAGGAAGGTATCAAAAGTGAAACAAGCAAATGTGCCATTACAAACTTCAGTAAGCACAACAGAAGAGCAACATGAGTAGTCATGAAGAGGTACAGAAGATTGTTCATGGCAAGCATGGTCAAGAGGCCTCCGCTAGACTCAAGAATCAGATACTAAAGAAGAGCTCAGAACACCTGCAACACCGAGCTGAGGATCTGACCAGGGCTAGAGCATAGTGAGAAGTCACCATTAATGAGATCCAAGGAAAGGTAAGAGCCTCATAAACTGGGGTAAGAATTTGAATTTTAGATGAGGTGTAAGAGGAAGCTAGTGTTCTAAGCAGGGGAGTGACATCATCAGGTATTTTAAAAACCAAAACTACTTTGTTATGTGGCGAATAAACTGGAAGTAAGGCAAAAATGGAAATGCAAGAGACGGTTTAAAGAATAAGAACGTTTCATAGAAGCAGAGACAAGTGCTTCCAAGTTAATGGAATACCATGTATGGCATTATTCTCACTAAAACACAGAGAAACAATGAGAAGGGGAGACACTGCTTCCTAAAAACAACGGAGCCTGATGCTGAAGCAGAGGCAGGAACAAAGTACTGCACTATACCTTAAGTGGCCAGAAGACACTGCAAAGGAAGGTTTCACAGACTTGGCAGATGGGATGAAAGTAAAGAAGGGGAAAATCTATACAAAGCAAGAAACTTCCTTGAGGGCACACATGGAGTATAGTTTAATTGCACAGCAGAAACCACAGTAAGGAAGGAGAGACATCCTGGTGACAGGTGACAGTGTTAGACATAGTACACTCACCTGTCTTTGCATTTTTATGTTGATATGCTCTATAAGGTTTATATCCGTGACAATTCAAATACAGTATGACCAGGGAAATTTCTGTGACTTCTAATGTCACGGCAGTCAGGCCCTAGGCTCTGTTCAAAGGCAGAGTGCACATAGTACAAGCAACAAAGGGTAAAGCTGTGAGACGGGAAAAGGGTAGGAGATGATCTCTGAGACGCCTTAACTGATATAAAAAAGCAATGACCGAAGTTCCCCTAAGAGCCCTGGGAACAGAAATACCACAAACATTGAGAAACCCACATGCCCTCTCTCTACAATAATACTGTGTTCACAATGTCATTTTCCAGGCTCTTTTGCTGTAGGCAAATGCCTCTGGCAACAAATCCATTCAGAGCTGGTTCTACAGGGAGAGAGTTCCACACTGGAGGAGCTCTCCTTAAGTCTCATACCCAAAGATGGAGATGGCCAAAAGGAAACAAGCCTGGGAGAGTCTCATGTCCCTGAGGGGGTTAGTAAAACAAAAACCATCTTGAAGAGAAGGCTCCATTGTGCCCTCAGTGATCCAGTGGCCTCCAACAGCATGAACGGCAGGTGGCATCACGTGGGTGGGTGGCCTGGGAACAGGTAGAGCTGCTGGCACAGAGTACTACAGTACTCAGACATCTCCTTGCATCGGTGGAATTCTGTGCCAGGGGCGTAGCCTTCCCGCTCCTTGATAAGGGCATTCACCTGGGAAGGCAGAACCAATGGTCCAAAGTCTGAGATTACTTTGTGCCTCCATTACACAGACCGACCGATGGGTAGATGAATAAAGCTTGCAAGGCAAGAAGGAAGGAGAACACTGGAGATGCAAAGGTTTGAAGAGCCAGCTAGAGCTGACTTACCTTAACCAGCATGTCGGCCACGTGCATGTCACATGCTCTTTCAGAGAATACCTGAGTGAGTGCCTCAATGTACCAGGAACCCCGTTTGGTGTTCCGCATAGCAGCATTGCCTACAACCAGAGGGGTGAAGGTCATGGGCAATCCTCACAAAGCCAGACTTCTACCCTCCCAGTATGAAGTGACCTTAGTATGAAGACAAAACAAAACAAAACCCACATCTATGAGAGTATAACCTTCTGCAATGATATTGTGTCTCAAAATACCTTTCAGACAAGCATAGCCACATATCATATCTGAGCGAGTAGGCAGTCTCATCTTTATTAATTCCTCCTTGCCAGCATCACTCTCCTCACATCCTGGGGATTGTGGGTGATTCTTTCCATCTTGCTGGTCAACCCCTCGATCTGTCTCATCTGTAAAATGACCAACAGAAGAGATAAAGATGTTATCTTCTCCCATCTTTTATAGATTTGTCACAGGTACACCCAAGTTCCCTATAATCTCAACTGATGAGCTTCCAACCTATGACTAATGAATCAAAAAAATTTCAATAAAAAAAGGCATTTCTGTCTAAACACACATCCATCGCTCAAGGGGTAGCTTCTAAAGGCCAGGCACATGCACCTATATAGGTCGGAACATATCCTGCTCTACATAAGGGCAAACGTTCCAAATTAAGTTCTTCTTGCCAATGGAGTTAGGAATCATCACATTAACTTGTTCAATTAGTAATGTACGGAAACAACACTTTTTATTTTGTATTAGACAGTCAAAGTGATACTCAGCCTTGTGAGAAACCAAAAGTCTGCGTGCTAGTCATAGTCTACATTAAAATTACAACCTCAAACTATGTTCTCCATTAATAAAATGAGACTAAATGTGATCAGGTTTTCAAGATGATTTTCACACTTCTGAAACCTTTTCTACTTGCTTATTAAGTCTGTAAGACAAATTACAGCAAGTGTCCAAGACGTCAAGAAGTTCAAAAAAAGGAAAAACTGATTATGTTCTTCTATAAAATGGACAGGTAATAAGAGGCTACTGTTTATTTTAGGGTTAGGCAAATATCATGTCTGAAGAAAGGCACAGAGTGATGTGTGTGGATCAGCACGGCAGACTTAAGAGCACACCCTTTCACAGGACTTCCGGAGTGAAATTCTCAAGATGAACTGAGTTTTGAAGAGCTTTGAGTAAAAGGACCAAGATTCATTGACTCAAAAAAGACTTAAGCATTACCCATGTACCTACCAGGCATCATCTACTAAGATGTAGGGACGCAACGAGTTAAAAACAAAGCAGAACACAATCAAAAGCCAAACCAAAACTATGCTCTCAACAAGCTCACCCTCTAGTTTGGCAGTCAATCACTGTATTTCAAGAAGATTGGCAAGCTCAAAATTTCAGCTTCAGGGCTGGAGAGATGGCTCAGAGGTTAAGAGCACTGGCTGCTCTTCTTAGAGGTCCTGAGTTCAATTCCCGGCACCCACATGGCAGTTCACAACTGTTTGTAACTCCAATTCCAGAGGATCTGATATCCTCTCACAGACATACATGCAAGCAAAACACCAATGCAAATAAAATAATTTTTAAAAAAAATTCAGCTTTAGGTCAAACTTTAATGGATTGGATTTTAGACAATGGATAGGGAAATCTAAAAATTGAAATTACTACACACACACACACACACACACACACACACACACACACACACACACA
>OU015744.1:79245342-79261926 GCA_907169655.1 Acomys percivali
ACACACACACACACACACACACACACACACACACACACACACACACATGCACGCTCGCACGCTCACAATGTCTTCATCCAGCCTCAGCACTATATATATTTCTGAGGTAGGAAGAAAATAATCATTACTGATTTGTTTTGTTGTTACTACCTTCTAAAGGATCTAGGTCAGGTCCTTCACAGGATGAAAAGCTTACCTCTTGCCTTCAAGTTTCAGGCATATTATTCAATAAATATTATCTATCTTTTCTTCACAGTTGCTTTCTACATTATTATAAGTTTTAAACACAAAGTTCTTCTATTTACTCAAAAATTTTAAGTGCTACTGTGTGTACAACAGTGCTCTGGGCTTGGGGAAACATCTATGAATGAAATATGTTTGCCCTCACATGCTCTTTTCTTAGTGCAGCTACCTTCCAGGGTAACTTTCCTGGTAAAATGTGCCATCTTTATTTCATAGATTAAACTCCCCAAATATCTGTTGAAGCTCAAAAATCTCAGCTATGACTAATATGACTAAGGGTTTTTAATTAGCTGGATCAACAGCCTGTGATCAACCACTTCTAATTCCATCACTTATAGAGATGGTTAGCAATTTATATCTGAGCAGTGTAAATATGTTATACACTGGGGGCACATGGACAGACAGACAGACAGACATACATACAACACTGTGGCACAGTGTATAACTAGAGTGTATTTTTTAATCCTGTGTTTGTCATGTGCACCATCCCTTTTCTGGGAAAGAACTTTCTCCATACCTGTATAAAGCATGTATCCATGGTCCAAGTTAAGCCTTTCCCTATCCATAAAAATCTTTTCAAATGACCTTCAGATAAAATGATCTATTATTACCATGTTCCTGTTACTTGTACAGCTGCTGGGACACGAACTTTACCTCTGCATGTGAACTAACCTCAAGTTGGTCCACATATATATGCTTTTATTTCCTGAGTAATCCATACACTACTTAGACATACTTATAGATTTTCTTCTGCTCCTGTGATAGCATTTACTGTCACTGCAGGACCGTAAAATACAGTCTGTGGTGGCACAGAGGGAAACACAAGCATCTGCATGTTTGGATAACGGGAACTTTAACACAAACTGCAAGGCCTTTGAAGATGCTGACCATACTGTAGCAGCCATGGCTGGTTTTCTTTCTAGATTTACCATGAAAGCTCTTAGGTGCACATTCTATTAGTCCTCATAACAGCTTTAAAAAGTTTTATATAATGACAACCACAATTTATAAGAAGAAAACGAAGTAGAGGGATATAAAACAACTTTTCTAACTTCACATAATTATTAAGCAGTAGAGTCACAATCTGATCCCAAATTTAGACTCGTAATTACTAGTGTTTTCCTCTAGATGAGAAGGAGGCCTGTGTGTCTTCGGAGCCATATGTTACACAGGCTTGGCTGGTAAAGGGGTAGAAGAGACTGCATGCAAGAAAGAGGAGGATGGAGGTGGCGCAGGGGAGTCCGAGGAGACATGAGTTCGGTGCTGTTCTCCTGCAAGCTCCAAGAATGGCAGAGAAAGGAGGCAAGCGCATGGGAGCGTGAGCACAGCAAGAAGAGAAATGTTAGATGAGTCAGAGAAGGAAGATTTGGAAGAGATAAGCAGAAATCCTTAACTGGAATGAGAAAGAATTAAAAAATACATTGTAGTTAATAAGCAGAGAAGAGCCCAAGTTCTTAGGAAAGGGCAGACACTGATAGAGATTCCTGAGAGCAGGGTATGGAGGTGTACGGAGCTATCAGACTGAGAGCCATGGGCTGCCCAAGTCCTAGCACACCCCATGCATTGGGAGACACTTACAGAGCAAGAGAGGCGGTGGCAGCAGTGAACAGAAGGAGGTGCCCAAGGGATCCAATAGCACCTGAGAGGAGCAAACAGGAAAGTGAGAGCTGGTGGAGGCTGCCCAGGAGCCACCACCCAGATGCTGGTTTGCCAGGGCACTCACCTCCACGACATGCTTGGATGAAGAACATTTTCGGCTTGTTCTGTAGACTCGGACAGTTAGCATTGTCAAAAAGTCGAAAAACCTCTTGGAGCTACCAGAAACAAATAAGGGAGAGGGGAGTTAGGTAGCCAGTGAGCCCCCTGGAGGCCCAGCGCATACAAATGCAGCCATCATCTGAAAGGTGGGGTGATGGCTAATCTTGACTAGCTCACAATTCCTTAGGAGACACTGTGGTCTACCTGTGAGGGCATGCAATTTCCAGAAAGAATTGACTGAGTAGGAAACACCTGGAGCCGAGACGTAAAGAAGGGGCTGGGGCACAGAAAGCCAGATATGCCAGCATCTCTTCTTTTATGCTGCATGATCTACAAATGCAGGTACGCAGCCTGAGCTCCTGTCTCCACAGCAGAGCTTGCTTCCTTGCTACGATGGATTATACCCTAAACAGGAGCCAAAACAAACTGTTCCTTCCTTACGTTGCTTATTAAGTATTTGGTCTCAGCCCAAGAAAATGAATAGTGAAAACCACTGCCAGCGTGGGGTTACTACAGTGATAAACCTTCCCATGTGTTCAGAGGCAGTTGAAAAGTAGTTTGTTAGAGGAATGTAGAAGAATCAGAAAGCCCTAAAGTGCTGTGAGCTGGCCTTCAAGGGCCATTTTAGTGAGATTTTAAGAGACCGAGTGTTAAGAGAAACGAGAACACAGGCAAGGCTCAAGAGAGCACAGAATGGAACAAAGACTCAAAGGAGAACTCAGCTTGTGTTCCACTCTGGTGAGAAATATGGATATAGTCTGCCTGTACTCTGAAAACTTGAGGTTGAATTTAAATAATGGCTTACTTTGTTTAGCCGCGGATATTTTAGCATAATGTTCAGTCTGTGTGACATGGTTACTGCTCACTAAATTTACCCACATTTACTGTGAGTCAAATGTACAGCATAAAGATATAAAAATGCAATTTCATGAAGAAAGACCTTGAGCTTGGTTAAAATTAAGGGCAGGGTGGAAGTTCTTTTTTTTTTTTTTTTTTTTAACCAGAACCCCTCAGACTCTCAGGTGTCAAAGGTCCTGGGAAACATGTCCTCAAGGATGACTGGAATCCAGTAATAGACATCATGGGAGAGAGTTCTATTAGAGCCATTAGGGAAAAATTAGAACTCTGCACTTGATCATAGGAAAGGTGTTTGGAGGAAAGATCCCAACCAAGAGTTCCAGGATTGAGGGTACAAATCCACACAGAACAGTGTACCTGGAAAACAAAACGATCCTTAGGTGTACCCTGCTGGATAAAGGTTTCCCAGTGAAGTATTTTCCAAGGTTCAGCTAATATCTAATTATAGGAAACAGACTTCTAATATTTTTCTATGAGTATTCTTCAGCACAGACATGTAAGACTGATAATTTTTGGACTGTTCTGTTAGAATGTTTGACTTTAAAAAGTTTTTTTTGAATTGCTGGGTTGAGTTTCATTAAAAAAACTATTAAATGAATTTTGGTTTGGGACTGGGACAGCTTTTCCAACAATTTCTGAAACAGCCAAAAACGTCTATCTGCCATTTTGTTTTTGTTGTTGTTGTTGTTTTTATTTTTTGAGACAGGGTTTCTCTGTGTTATCTTGGCTGTCCTGAATTCGCTTTGTAGACCAAGCTGGCCTTGAACTCTCAGTGATCCACCTGCCTCTGCCTCCCAAGTGCTGGGATTAAAGGCGTGCTGCCATTTTACGTTATACACTCATGTGAAGCAGTGTTCTTAGCACTGATTATAAAATAAAAAACTGATCAACTCTGAAAAACACTGAAGATACTCTATGTCCAGCAGTATTAAATATTCAGTTGACATGATTTAACAAAGCACTTTACATCCACACTGTCACAGTGGACTGTATCCCTTCAAACCATGAGCCAAAGTAACACCTCCTTTTAAGAAGCGTCTTGTCAGGTATTTGGTCACATCAAGGAAAAACTAGCTGATATAGACAGACAGCAGGATATAAAATGGTCTATTTTCAATGCTCAGTTTCTATAAAATTATACACACCTGGAGCAGTTTGCCATCCACACCGTAGATGCCACCTTCCACACCATGGGAGAGGAGTGCCACAATGCAGGAGTCTGTGACCCGGTGTGCAGGCAACTGTGCAAAATTCTGAAGTTTCTCTTGCATTTCCTAGAAGACAGAGACATCTGTTAGTATTGTCTACAGCAGTTATTACTTACGTAAACATTAACCTCTGGCTTGTTTGAAAGAAATCCTAGCTACTGGAAGATAAAAATGTTTTCCTGTATATTCCTGTGATCACTGATAGGGCACAAACTTTCTGAAAGGCTGAAAAAATACTATATATGCACTCACAAGAAAAATGCACATGACTTCAGACATCAAACTCTGAATGTGGATTTACAGCTCCACTCAAATAGGTAAGAACTCACGTATTAGATTGAATTACTAAGGAAGCTACATGGTGTGTGTGTATAACTCAGTAGGTACAGTGCTTGCCATTCCAGTCTGAGGCACAGCGTTTGGATCCCAGAACATGAGTAATACTGGATGAGCACATGGGCTTGCCTGTAACCCTAACACCTAAAAGGCAGAGACAGAGTAATTCCTGAATAAGCTGGCTAGCTACACTAGTCATACTAGCAGGCTCTGGGTTCAACTGAGATTCCGTGCTTCAACAAGTAAGGTAGCAAGCTATTAGAATTCCTGATGTCAACCTACACACACACACCCCAGAACACACATACATTCACATTAAAAAAAGCTACCCTGAGTGTATCAACTCTGACTCATTACCAGATCTTCAGCCTTATACATTAGTGGCCCAAGGGAGACAGTTCTTTCTCAGCTACAAAAGCATAAACTGCTCTGTGACACCGAATTAAAGGTCTCAAGACTGGGGCTTGGAGAGTTGGCTCAGAGGTTAAGAGCACTGGCTTCAAGAGGTCCTGAGTTCAATTCCTAGCAATCACATGTTTGTTGGCTCATAACCATCTATAATGATAAAATCTGGTGCCCTCTTCTGGTGGACAGACATACATGCAGGCAGGATATTGTATACATAATACATACATGAATTTTTTAAAAAAGGCTCAAGACTGTGAAGAGCAGCAGGACTTGTCTAGTGTCTGTCTGGATTCAAACGTCCCAGAATGATGTTTGCATAAAACCCCTTTCTTAGGAGAAGCGGACTTCATATATGGCTCTGGGGTCATATCCATTTAATTGGGAAACCTGACTCAACGTATTAAAACAAGCTATTTGGTCTCTCCAACTTCTAACTTTCACTTTATAAGAAAATCAATACAAGTAAATTTTCTCTTAGTTTGTGAAGGTTAAATGGAATATCGCAAAGAAAGAACTTACTGTCTCTCACATGTACTCCAAAGATCCTCCATTACTATAGTAAACCTATCTGATGGAGTAATAATGTCAACATTTGTTCAAAGAAATCTATTACTGCTCAACTTGGGTTCCAACTTAAGAATTTTATCTCCACTAATTTGAGGTCCAGTAGGAGCCTTCTTTCTTACTTGCAATGGACAGAGAGAAAATAAATCATTATGTCCATTCATTTGCTACAAATTTGAAGGAAATATAATGAAGATGAACTTGCTCTAGGTAGAAATGTCATAGCACACAAGCCTCACATTTACCATCCTCTCCACTCTCAAAAAAGCAGGTCACTGCTGCATGTTTTGGAGCTTCTAAAGGTGTAGTTTCCCAAAGCATCAACTGCAGCAGCACTCAGAATTTGTGCAAAATATGAATGTCTGAGCGTCAACAAATTGTTTTAATAAACCCTCTAATTCTGGCATTTAAAAATTTAGGACTTGCTTAGAAATATCTGGGTTTGTTTTTTTAAAGACAGGGTCTTACTATGTAGCTAACGCTAACCCAGAACTTACTAGGCAGCCCATGGAACTCTTAATCCTCCTGCCTTAGTCTAAGCTAGTACAGAGGGGACAAATACTTATTATCATACCTGGCCTATTTGGATACTTCTGCTTGTATACTCTGTAATATAACCAGAGATGGTGAAATTGGTTTTGGTGAAAAAGCAGAGATATTTTCTGGGTAAGCAGAAATAAGCCACAACATAGTATTTGTTTATAAAATATATAATTTCAAGAGAATGAGTAAATGTTCTAGATGCCAGTTAAAAGCTAATTTTGCTTAAGAATGAAATAAAAACTATATACACAAACACGATTTTATATGTAAGATGTCATTTAACTTCCTGATTATTATATCAGTAAAAAGGTGGACAATAATACTAAGAACATACATACTTTGTAACTGAATATAAAATAAATCATATAACAAATATAGAATAATTATTTGTGTGGATTTTTCCACAAGCAATATAACTTAAAATAGGATCTGTAGATTTATTTATTTTTTTATAAAAGTATTACTATAAATAGAGTTTGTAGCTCTTGAGTATGTTATGGCTGGGGGCTGGAGGCAGAATGAGGAGTATACCATCTATAAATAAATGCACAGCTGTACAGATAGCTGCATTTTCCAGGGACAACCCATGGACTGTTCTTACATTCTCCTAGTCATCTGTAGCCCAAATGCAAATTACCAAGCAATAGCATGTGGTGAGAGTAAAATTTACCACCTTAGAACACACCTCCATTTCCTAATGTGCAAAACTGTGATTCAAGAGTCAAGTTACATCCTGAGGTAGACATCACACACATTTAATGACAGACACTGAATACATAACTGAGTGGTAAGAACATGAATTAGTGTTCTCTTCAAGGATTACAATTAATTATACTATTTTCTATTCAAAGGGAATTATTATAGTGAAAAGGACTGGTAATGATACAAAAGAGGATTTCAGGTCTCTTGTTTGTTTCTCTGTGGCCACATAACCATATAATAAAAACGTAGACTTCAGAGAAGCCCAAGAGGAAGAGGGCATTCTGTATGGTATTTACAGCACCCGCCTGCCTTCAGACGTGTTCACATCACCCGTGCAATGCTTCCTTCGTCTCCCTGGCCTCTCCTTTAGGGGCTCTGTAAGGTCCTCCAGCTCTGTTTACTCTTCTGACCTCGTTTACTCAGGTGGTTTCTGTTCTCATCCTACAAGAAAAGCTCCGGCTCTATGAGTGATACGGGTGCTTAGAGCGCTGTCCACATCAATCCCTGAATTCAGAACCACAGTAGTGTATGTCTGTGTGTGTGTGTGTGTGTGTGTGTGTGTGTGTGTGTGTGTGTGTGTTAGTAGCTCTCAAGTTACAAGGTGATTAAAATTTAGCTTTACTGCAACTCAAGTGACAGAACAACTTGGGAACGGAAATTCAAAAGCCAATGGATCTACCTTAGATACAGCCTATACAGAAATGGTCCATATAGGTACAGTTCATGGACTCTTCCAGTCTCCTGAATATCTCAAGAGACAAAAACAATACAAAACCAAACCCAAAACAAAACAAAAGCCCAACATTTTCAAGTATATTCGAGACATAGAATTGAATCCTTTATCAGGGCATCTAAAATCCAATGTCAACAAAATACAATTTAGAAAACCATGATGTAACAGTTTCTTAGAAAAATATAAGGAATGGACAGATCATACCCATAGAAAACAAACAGCACAAAGCTGGTTATGTGAATTCAGGGTTTTGCACACACTAGGCAAATATTCTAACCACTAAGCCACCACCTCAAGCCCCAGCCATGGCTTTGAAGCAAGAATGGACCTATTTTAAGTGGGCAATTATGGGCAAGCTGGCAAGAGTACCAGGTCAAGAATGGCACTGAGGCATATACTGATGAAACTGGCCACACCCAAAGTGTAGCAAATACATAATTATTCTCACAGAAGTGGGACAGCCAAGATGACCACAACAAACTCTCAACACAAAACATGGATCCTCTACCTCCAGGGACTAAAGAGGATCTTTTTTTGTTGTTGTTGGAGACAAAGTCTCATGTAGCTTTGGTTGCCCTTCAAATTACTATGTAAAATAGGCTGGTCTTGAACTTTAATTCCTGATCCACCAGCGATGCTCAGAAACAAGTCAGTGTGGAACAACTCACAACAAAATGCTTCACGTGTGGGGCTTGTCCAGAAGCAGCCTACCCTAAAATGATCCAACACCAACTTAGACTATCTCTGAATAGTTTTCACGTAGATCCTTCTACTCACAAGAACTGAATTTGCCCAAAAGTACAGATTTAAACAACTGCTGAGCTCTTAAGCAATGGTGTTAACCATGAAGTAAATGCCTGTGTAGCCTGATTTATAAATAGCCTTTCGGAGTTTGTTTGGATGCATCTTAGTGTCTCATCACTTCCTGAGTGACTGAGAGTCAAGTTTCTTGAACATATAAATGTGGGAACCCAGCCCTGAACTATTATAACTCCAAGAAAGCAGTTACCCTGGGACAGCAATGCTCAGACACACCTGGCTGGCCCTTACTCCTTTTACTAGATTGCAGGAAGCAGCACAGCAGAGCAAGTGAGAAATGTGCAGCCCACCCCTGGTTTACATGCCAGCTTTCCAGCCTCAGGTACCTGTGCAGTCTGGTCATGGAGAACATGGACGTTGTAGCCCAAAAGCTTGAAGAGGGTGACTAGAGTACTGTGGTCCACATCCCCTCCAGAGCGAAATTCCAGATCTTTCTCTCCAGTGAAGTGCACATTACTCAATACCAGTGCCAAGCCACGAGGCTGAGATTCCAACCTATAGGCCTAGAAGGAAGAAGCCAATTAGACCATGAGCTTCTTGATGACAGGCACTGCGGTTACCCTATGAGATCAAGCACTTCAAAACACACCCAAAACATCAACCCTCATCCGCAAAACAGACAACAACAACTCCCCAAACCAAGCCCTCTTGTTTTACCACACCTGGCAAAAAGGAAAAGCCACAGAAGGCATCAGTGAGCAATGACTTTCTGGCAAGGGACAGGCAGCAAGGAAACATGTAAACTAGGTTCAGAAGAACAGGACAAGTCTCTCACTCCCCAATTTTCTTCCTGAAATTATGCAAACTCACCATCTGGTAGTGTGCCTGATAAAACTCAGGAGTGCACGGCTTCACCTGAAGGCAGGGAGGACCATCACCGTTATCTAAGGAGTGTTCCATAGTATCTGTGGTAGGGAGAATGCCAAAGGCTAGTACATATTTCAGCATTGCTCCTATAACTGAGGTTTGTCATGCTTCTTCCCCCAACACGCAAGCTCCACGCTGGCACGGACCCTGTTGGCATCTGTTTATCACTAGGCCCCCTACTCGTGGCTTCAAATAGGAGAGACTCAATCTGCTGAATGATTGAAAGGGCTTCTGAAACAAGCCTGGTTCTAATCACCTCAGTACAGGCAAGGAGCCCTGGATGTAGCCTTTTCTTATTTGACTTGAAAGAGAAGACAACTCAAATCATACATAGTAAATCTGATTTTCCACCTGAATACATTGCACAAAAATCCAATTATGAAGAATACTACCTATGATTGAGGGATATGGGTCCAATTTATATCTCTTCTAACCTGTCCTGCTAGCCTTATAGAAATTTTCAAAGAATTTTTCTATCTTGAAATATGCCACACCTTTAGGGAAAAGTCAGATACCAGTAAAAAGCAGGTAAGTCAATGTGGGATGTTCCCTTTGTCCTATAAACTCTCACCTGTGGATAGGCGGAGCTGCTTTTGAGGCGGGCAGGACTCACACACTGAGAAAGGGAGACTTGTGTCATAGTCACAGCTCAACTGTAAGAAATCAAGACTCACCATGAAAGACCACTCTTTATCTTTTCTAATCAAACTAGCCCATCCCAAGATATAGTTGGAGGGCTTCTTACCGGTGGGAGTGCATGCTGAATATCAGAGAGGGTTGTGAGCAGCAGGTCTTCCAGGTGGCCCTGCCTGGTCTCCCGCAGGGCCTCACAGAAGGCATCAAACGCCTGGGGTCCTCTCTTTGGCAGCAGGTTGAGGAGTTCCACATTCTGGCTAAAGCTGCCCCCTTTGGCCTACGCACAGGGATAAAACATTTAAATTATATTTTCTTATCTAATTATAATGTTATTTTTCCACATGAGCTTCTTAGCAGTATTCTTATTCCTCTTGAGAATTCCTTTTTTAAGAATGAGAATGCATAGGTGAGGCTTTCTGTCAACTTCTCAAAGCTCAGAAGGGAATTCCATCTCCTCAACCAGGGAGCACATCCTTCTCAGTCTTTCTCTGCCTGCCCCCCGCTTCCCCCTCCCCTCGCTTCTGGGAGCCTCATTCCCCTCCAGATACCTGGATGAGCTCCCTCATTTCCAAAGTGATGATGTCCTTTTCTAGGAGATGTTCTAACAGTTCACTCAGCAACAGCTGTTTGGCCAGCACTACTCGGTTTTTTTTCAGTGTTTCCTGATGGTCAGGATGCATACCACACACTGCCAGTATCCTACAGAAAGAAAGCCGACAGAGGGACTGTCAGGTATAACCCTGGACACGGAAAAGGGGAAGAGAAGTGGGTAAGAACAAAATGGACTTAGAAGCAAGATAAGGTGTACTTTGTTAAATCTCTTTAAATCAAAATATACTAAGCAGTAACATACTAACCCTAAGCAAATAAGGTATAGTTCTCTAGAGAATGTTTACATCACTCTATGTGAGATAATGATCTGACCAGGAGAGGAAAGAAGACTTATCTTGGCCAAGTCAATATAATAAAGCACATACATCCAAGAGAAGAAACACTCCTCTGACAGACAAGCTCTAATGTTCAGAAAACATGACATAACGGTACTTTTAAAAACTAACCTATGATGAAAATGATCTTAAGGCAGGAATAAAGTAATAAAAAAACCTAAAGCTGACAGCCATGCTTTTAACACACACACACACACACACACACACACACACTTGCTCTAGACTCCTCATATCATTATATCAAAAAATATTTTACATTTCCTCAATAACCTAACACTAAAAAATGATCAAATCCTATAAGAACTGGGTAAGTAGAAACTCAATAGAAGCCACAGTAGATAGACAGCAATGGTGAACATACTGTAACTTGTAATCACAAGATAGTGCCAGCAATGGTGAAATTATTTTGGTAATTTAGTTTACCAGCACTAGCTGTTCTTTTTTTTTTTTTTTTTTTTTTTTTTTTTTTAAGATTCCCTAGTTTAGATCTCAAGTTTGGAAAGAGACCTGCTTATGCTCATGAATAAGAGAATCCTATTTCCAACATACGCCCTTTATTTGCACAATGCATATAAACCCAGATATCCGGTTTGTTCAGTATGAGACAATGCTTATGGTCTGACGGAAGTGGAAGCGATAGTGGAAAATAGGTTCACTTTATACATCAAAATAAATACTTAGATGAATCCTGATTTCAATGTGGGTAAAATATAGGGGAACAAATATGCATCTTCAATCAATGAAAGACAATACACTTGTTGAAGGTCCCTAGCTTAAAATAAGTCCTTTAAGTTGACAGTTAGATGGAAAAACAGGGTCTAGGAAAATTGCATTAGAAGAGGTATTAAGGTAAGAGGAAGTATTGGGAATGCACCAGCTATCTCAAAACTCACTAGAACCTGCTACAATAACATTTACTTGAATGTAAAACCAGTTAAGGATCACCTTACAAGACAACACAGTAATGAGGCTAAATATGAAGTCTAGTGAAAATAAAATTAATACTGCAGCTGTTGGCTGGGTATGTCTTAGGGTACATCATGAGCATTTATTTCTTAAAAGGCTGCCTTCTCTTAAACTTCCACACTATTCTCTCCAGGTCTCACCAGCCTCTGGTTTCCTTTATAGAGGGCATTCGACCTTTCCTCCATCACCCCTACCCCTTTGATAGGACTAGGTCTTGCCAAGTGTCATAGACCAAACTGGTCTTGAGTTTCCGATCCTCTTGCCTCAGGCATCAGGGTGCCAGGATTACAGCCCGGTAGCCTTTTAAATGCTGGCCTTGCAACAGGACTCCCCCGCAAAATCCCCTCTTCCTTCGGCAATTTCATACACAGGGGCACAATTCACTGCCTCAAGTTCCGAACCAGTCACCAGTTTTTATCCAAAGCACCACATGCTCCACATACCTGCCACTTCATTTCAAAGTACCAGAAGAGGCTTAAGTATGAACTTTCCCAAAGTTTCCAGTTACCTGGGATTTTTAGGACACCATGTAAGTGGGAATGGAGGAAACCACTAAGAGGGCGCTAAAACTTTGATTCTGTGTCCTTTGAAGCTTCCCGTTTCTAAGTTAATGCTACAGGTTTGGACAGGAAACGTTAAATTGCGTCCTCCTGTGCAGTGTTTGCGTTGAAACTGACTGAGGAGGAGGCGGAGAAAGGGAACCATCTAGTCCTCTCAAGGACTCAAATCCCCTAAACCTGTGTAGAATTCTCTGGCAAACATCTATTACATGGAAAGCATTGCAGGGCACGAGATAAAATTCAATCCAAATCAAAGCGCCCCAGGCCGAGCCGCGAAATCTGCAGACGGTCTACTTTGTTTTTTAGAGAGACGAGTGTTAAGTCCTCAGACTAGAACTGGAAGGAAAAATCAGAGCATCTTTTTGCAGGGACGCTGCAGGCGAGGTCCAGCGGAGTTGACAAGACCCCACTCTGATACTGACTCCCCGGCGCTGGACAAAGAGAGGCTACCGCAGGCTCTGCCCACGCGGGACCAGGCCAAGAGGCCGCGCCACTCGCCCGGTGGCCTCCCGCGCCCTGCCCTCCTCACCTGCTCCTTCTGTCAGCCGCCATCAGCCCCTTCCTGTGCAGAGTGGACTGCGACCTCCCGCTCGGCGCCGCCATTTCCAGCCCTTTCCCCGGGATTCACACGGACCACCCACAAAACAAACAAATGCTTGGCCACACCAGCCCCCGCATCCCTCCCCCCTCCCACCCGCGCCGCGCCTGCGCACGGCCCCGCCCCGACGCCAGCAGGCCACGCCTCCGCTGGGGCACGCGCAAGCGCACACTGCTCGCCGGGGTCCGCACAATCCAATGGGAAGAGAAGAGGGTCTGGGAGGAACGGGAAGGGGCGGGAAAAGAACGAGGCCTCTCCTACCCGGGGACCTGATTGGCTATCGATTCCCGCGGAAACCTCAGCCCCCTCCTCTAGTACCTCCCGCTGCTCTGCAGTAACAACTAAGAGCCCGAAGGGGCTGGGCTTCTCTTGTTCTCATTGTTCGCCTTGAACTTCCAGGGCCAGGGTGTAGAGAAGATGGAAAGCACTAGAAGGCGCTCTTCTCCCAGGCTTGGGGGCGCTCCGGGTCACACGTCTCCTACCCTAAGTGGCCACCCATTTTGTTCCTTATCTGCTAGTTGTCCCAAGACAAAGCTATAAAGCAATGTGATTGCCTGGCTTGTATTGAAAACAGTAGGCACTGGAATTAGGATTTGATACGAGTTATTTTTATGTTTTTACTAGCATCCTGCTCTTGTGCGAACTGTTCGGCTCCCCCTCACCCTTTGGATCTCTCATTATCCTGGTAGGTAATAACCCACCAGAAATCCTAGCGAGGCTTGGTGTCTGGGATAGATAACACACAGTTGTTACTCAGAGGTACCACTTCAGATTCTGTTGATCACTTATCTCTCTCATCTTCCACTTTTCTCTGGAAATGCTGGTGGGCTCCAGATATTCGAAAAGAATCCAAGTGTGCCACCTGTATCTCAACTGGGAAGGTCTTGCCATAGCTCGACTCCCCGCTGATTTCAAGGCCCCCCCCCCCCTTTGTGATGTCCGGACAAAAACCAGTTTCTGATTCAGTAGATATTAGGGAATGGCAGGCAAATGAGCAGAGAGATGATGGGTTCTGAGAACATCACTTAGGGAAGGATCCATTTATCTTCATAGAAAACATCGTCGTCATCAGGGTGAGCAAAACAGACTTCATAGGCAGGGGGTGGAGTACTGGGCTCCACTTTGGGGGTCACCCTCAAGCTTTGCAGATCAGGGGCAGTGGACACAACCCGTGGACCCCTAAGTCGAAGAGCTCTTCCAGGATTCCCTCTGCGAGTCATTGTTCCCTCTGATCCCACTCGCCTTTTCAGTCTGCCTGTGCTAGGCCTCTCTGGTGGGCTAGGCTGTGCCCCCTCAACTCCTGGGTTTATGACACTGCTGTAAGGCGGTGGTTGCTCCGGCTCTTGGAGGTGGTGGTGCTGTGATTGTGAGTCCATCACCACCACAGCCTGTTCATAGGACGGCACCTCAAAAGCTTCATTGTCCCTGTGAGAGGAGAAATATGCTCATTACTGACCACCTGAAAGGAGCCTCCCCGCCCCCCCCCCCCCCCCCGCTTCTTTTTTCATTTTCCACTCTTGCAAAACACTCCTCTCTTATCTGCTGACTGTTTCTCTTAATGATACCGGTGACGGAGGAAGGCAGTCTATGCTTACACTATGGGCATAGAGGGCACAAGGACCTAGGGGGTGTCTTCCTGTCATCCCATTCCTCTCAGATTGACTCACCGTGCATTGCCTGCGGTCCCTGGATTCTCAGTCTGCCTTGAGCTCTGCATTGATTGGAGGCACCGCTCCATAGCACAGGCTAGGAGGCAGGCAAAAAAGCAGAAGCCAGCCAAGCAGAGGAAGAAATAAGCAACAGGGGCAACATTGGGCTGTAAGACCAGTAAGGCTAGACCCAGGAGGAGTGAGGCACTGCTCAGGAAGAGAAATGGTTGCTTCAGTTTCCCCCACACCTGCCTTGGCACCATGGCCCCTCTCAGGGCACCTGCAGAAAGACACGTAGTAGTTGTATGTTAGCCAGTGATTGGCCCACAGCAGTCCCGAACCCCAAAGTAAAAAGATTATGCTCCTCTATTTGGGTTCCCGGTTTTTCGGTCTGAAACAAATGCTCTTCAGAGCCTCTTCTGGTTCGTTCCATCATGTTCTGTAGGTTACTGGTGTGAAAAGCTGGGAAACTAGTTCAATTCTGATTCTCAGCTCTTATGTGACTTTATTATGCCACTGCACTACCTGCATTCCCGCCCCCTCCCCCTCCCCCATCTGCCCTGCCCCTCTTTCCTGCACTCTTCCTTCTGGCTTCCGACTCCACCATGCAGGATCTAGGGCCAGTCTCCTGTGGCCTCCAGTGCACACAGGCATCTCTGGAATCTTGCTGATGGGTCAAGCTTTGCCCTTTTCCTGATCTGGGCAGACTTCCATCCTTTTCTTCCCAGCCAGAGGGGCCCCAGTTGTGACCCTGCTGGACAGAGGAAGTGGACAAGTCACTCACCTGTCAGCCTGACTTTTGCTGTCACCGTTGAGTCAGCCCATGCTCTGGATGGAGGACAATGTGAATCCAGACACAACAGGGCCACGGGACACCAAGTAAGTGAGAAAGAATCTTAGAAAGGCCTAAGGCAGCCACCAGAAATCCTAATGACTCTTCTACACCCCCCCCCCCCACTCCTCCGTTGGCTCGACCCAAGCCTCCTCCCCTAAGCCACTAAACTCAGATTTCAAGTTTCCTGCAAGCACAGTGGCTGGGAGGCGGGTGGTAAGGGGGACACCTTTTCTCTGAGAAAATAGCAAGAGACCACACCCGGCAAACACCCTGCCAGCTTCATAAACTAGCAGCAGCGAGAGCTCGAGAGCTCGCAGACCCTTTCTGCCCACAGCAGCTCAACTACCGGGGCGTGCGCCCCGCCCCTTGTAGAGGCCCCAGGAGCTCGGGCTCACCTGTCTCCCCGGGACGCTGAAAACCTGTTGCAGAATGCTGGGGCAGAAGGCGGAGCCCACTTGCCCCACCCACTTTTCTGCCCCAATCCTTTCCTCAAGCCCTGTCTTTCTCCACCTCAGTCTCCCAAGACTGACCTCCGGCTACTGCTCCACCTTAATTTCCACTTAACCTAACCCAATCTCCTCCCACTCCCAATGGTCTTCGTACTTAGGACTGGGAGTTGGAATTAGTCTTTCCCTTGTCCTACTCAAAGCGTCTTGAGTGCTAATCACAATACTAAGCACAAAGAGCCTTTTGATTATCTCTCCGGAAAGAATGGGACAGGCCTTGGTATGTTGACAATGCTGTGCACAGAGGGAGCCGCGGTCGAAACTGGAGTGGCTGTACCATACCTCTGCAGCTAAATCTGTGGATTCTTTATCTCAGAAAGCGTCAGAGGTGTGCTGTTACTTCCCCAGCAGGTTCCCAGCCTGCTTTTGGAGTCCGCACTGTGTCACCACACCCTCCCTTTCTCAGTCCCAGCTTTTACCTGGTTATATAGGTTTTTTTTTTCTGTTTCTTTACTGTTCTCCTTTGAGCTTTACAAGAAAAGTGATTCTTTTTGGTATTGGTTGAGTCCCTGAAAGTAAGTGGATTCATGGCTCTGGGTAGCGTCACATCGTTGAGTTTATGCTTTGATTAGGAGCTATCCCCACAAAGGGCTTCATCACACCCCATGGATCCTACAGCTGTGATAGCGCTCTAGTTGCCGGTCCGGGTTGTGAGAATGTGTGTATGTATGTGTGTGTGTGTGTGTGTGTGTGTGTGTGTGTGTGAGAGAGAGAGAGAGAGAGAGAGAGAGAGAGAGAGAGAGAGAGAGAGAGAGAGAGAGAGAGGCAGACAGGCAGGCAGGAGAAGAGACACACACACACACACAGAGAGAGAGAGAGAGAGAGAGAGAGAGAGAGAGAGAGAGAGA
>OU015744.1:79262026-79274427 GCA_907169655.1 Acomys percivali
GCTGCCCAAGATTGCTCTGGAGGAAAGGTTGGGGCATGGCAGGCTACAGTTAGTACCCATGTGAGGTGTATCTCTATATAATGTAGGAATGGGAGCAGGAAGGACAACTGGTAGTTAGGTTGCTTGTTTGTCCAGTTTCCTGACTATTCAGCTCATATGGAGAAAGCATAGCTGGAAGTCAGGCTGAAGCCCTTAGTTAATACTCCAGTGGAAGGAAGTTGTTGAGGAGGCCTTGGTATATACATTGTAAGTTATCTTAAAGTGTGAGGGAGAGGAATGGGGTAAGAGGCTAAGGGCCAGAGGATATGGGTGTGGGTAGGAGTGTCCATGGCATGACGTCCTGGCTGTGCTCCGAGTGGGAGAGCTGGAACCTCTTAACTCAAAGCTGTTGGTTGCCAGGGGAGGCTGTAACCTTGAGATCTGCTAACTGTGATGAGCACTAGAAGTAAATCAGAGTCTGGACTCCGCAATCTGTGTCCCTTAGTTCTCTAACCCAATAATCTGGAACCAACTGCATGAGTTTCAAAAACTTATAAAATATTTAAAAGATAAAGGAAAATGATTATTAATCTTGATATCATTTAAAAGTTCTAGGCTGTTCACAAGACAGACCATACTCTGGCTCGTACTAGTGTACATTCATTGCTTTTCAACTTTAAACTCTTTTGGAAATTAGGTAGCATATATTTCATTTGATGATAAAGTCCTTACTATTGTAATTTCTAGTTAGGGATCAAACTCAGGACCTTGCATCTATTATGCAAACACACTGACCTATGTATCCTTAGCCTGATTAGGTTATTTCTAACATCTGTGAAACATTTTATTGAATAGCTATGCTGTAATTCTGTTAACATATCTCTCTGAAGGGTTACTTAAATCCCTCTTATTTTATTCACCTCTATCTTTAAAAATGATTCCAGAAGAAATAGCAAAGAGGCTAGAGATCGTCAGGGCCAGAGTAAGGGAGGGAGGAACAAAAAAGCAATTATTATTGTATGGGTTTTTTTTTTGTTTTAATTTTGTTTTTGTTTTTTATTTTTTATTGTTCTGAGACAGGGTGTCTCTGTGTAGCCCTGGATGTCCTGGAACTCACTCTGTAGACTAGGCTGGCCTTTAACTCACAGAGATCCACCTGCCTCTGCCTCCTGAATGTTTGGATTAGAGGCATGTGCCACCACAGACTGGTTTGTTACTTTTTTTATTTTTATGCATTTATTTATTTTTTGTGCAGTGCCATGACACTTTCTGGTGTTAGATGGTGGTGGTGAATTGTGTATTTCAAAGACTATTCAGTGCAGTGAACAACTTCTTATATTATGTACTTCTCCCTAGTTTATATGGTTTGAATGATGAACTCTGAGAAATGAATGAAATCTAATGTAAGGTTTTTTGTTTTTGTTTTTTACTGAGAAACAAATAGATATGAAAGCTTTTATTGCCTTGAATACAAGTGGCCAAAATGTTCTCTAAGGTTTTACCTTTCTTTTCATAAGTTTAGTATCATATTAAGTACTTCCCTGTGGCTGTGATGAGATATCGGCTAAGGCAATTTAAGGGAGGAAAAAATTATTTTGACTAAGGGCTTAAGGGTACAAGGTCTTTTATGATGGGAAAGATATGGCTGCAGCGGTTTGCTCATATCTGGGCGGATCAGGAAGCAGGGACAGGGGAATGCCTCCGTTCATCTAGCTTTCTGTTTACCCTCCTCCAATTTCTTTATTCTGTCTGAAACCCCAGCTCATTGCTGGGGCTGCCTAGAGTCAGGGCAGGTCTTCCCTCCCAGTTAGTCCTCTCTGGAAACACCCCTAGACACACCTGAAGTGTGCCCCATTAACTCCTGAAGTGTGCCCCATTAACTCCTAAGAGTTTTAAAACAAAACCAAGTAAAATTCACCACCACAGGATCTTATTTAGCCTTTGATTGATCCAGCTGAGTCCCAATTACTCCCTGTGTCCATTAGTCCCACATCATTTTTGTTTTTTTTAAAGATTTATTTATTTTATGTGTATAAACACTCTATTTGTATGTATGCCTGCAGGCCAGAAGAGGACATCAGATCACATTACAGATGATTGTGAGCCACTATGTGGTTGCTGGGAATTGAACTCAGGACCTCTGGAAGAGCAGACAGTGCTCTTAACCACTGAGCCATCTCTCCAGCCCAGTCCCACATCATCTTAGGGAACTGTCTTAGTTAGGGTTTCTACTGCTGTCATACACACCATGATCAAAAGCAATTTGGGGAGAAAAGGGTTTATTTTATCCTACAACCCTCAGGTCAGACTCCACCAATGAAGAAAGTCAGGGCAGGAACTCAAGGCAGGGACCTGGAGGCTGAACCGTGTAAGAGTGCTGCTTACAGGCTTGCTGCTTGCAGATTGCTCATCTTACTTCTGTATACAATCAGAAACCCCTGTCCAAGGTTGGCACTGCCTACAGTGCACTGAACCTTCCTATATTCATCATTGTTAGCATTCTGCTTCAGTCTGCCTTCTTGTGATGTCATTGCTTACTGGCCACGGGGGTGTGGCCCTGCCCAGGGCCATATAAAGGACAGACCCTCCACGTGGTGTCTCTCTCTCTCTCTCTACCCCCTCTACCTGCTCTATCCTCTTACTTTCTCTCCCTCTCCCTGTCCCTCTCTCTCTCTCTCTCTCTCTCGCTCTCTCTCTCTCTCTCTCTCTCTCTCTCTCTTTCTCTCATTTGGGATACCCCTCCTCTCCCCCCATGCTCATTTAATAAGCTCCTCTGCAACATAATATCTGGCATCTGGTACCTTATTACCTTAATATACCTTATTACCTCACATCTTACTGCCTTAATTATTAATCATAACAATCATTAATTGAGAAAAATGTTCCCATAGGCTTGCCTGCAGGCCGATGTGAAGGAGGAATCTTCTCACTGAGGCTTCCTTTTTCCAGATGATGCTAAATTGTGTCAAGTTGACAAAATAAAGCAAAAACAACAACATCACCCAACCAAACAAATGAAAAAGTAGCCAAGATAGGGATAATGGAGCGGTAAGCGGATGAGACAATAGATTCTTGATGCAATTGCCAGGTAGTGTGATGCAGCTGTCCTCTGCTGTGTGGCTATTTCTGTGGCCTCTTAGTTCTTCAGTGTTCTGGTTTTCAATCTGGATCTCCTTTATAATTGTGGCTAATGTGTAAGGTGTTTGTTGTGCACTTCTCACTGTGTTGAAAACATAAAATAAGAAATTTACAATATGCATAACAAGAAATAATTACTATGCTTATTTCCACTTTATGGATGAGGTCAGAAATTTAGTGATTATAGTGGCTGGGGATGTAGTTCAGTTGGTAGGTCAGTGTGTGTGTGTATGTGTGTACGTATGTGCGTGTGTGTGTGTGTGTGTGTGTGTGTGTGTGTGTGTGTGTGTAAGTCTCTAGGTTGATTCCCCAGTAGGGCTTGAGCTGGATTTAATGGTGCATGTCTGTAATTATAGCACTCAGGATAGAAGCAGGAGAATCAGGAATTCAAAGTAATTTTCAAATATGGAAAATTCAAGACCACTGGTTTGGGCTAAATGAGACCCTGTCTCAAATAAAACAGGGAACACAAAAGGCAGAAGTGGGGTTGACTAGATCACCAATGTTTAATCACTGTATACCCCCACCAAATGATCTGGGTGACACTTACAATAACTTCATAAAAGAGCCTCTGACATTCTGCAATTATTATTCTGTTTTTCCCTGAGGAATTGTTAGCTGAAATAGTTCCTCCTGTTTGGCATCATGAGGAAAGGCTGGTACTCAGACAGCAAGACAGGAAAGGATATTACCAGAAGATAAAATAAGAGTGTTACTGTGTGAGGCAGAGTGAGGAAGTGATGAGTGCAGTAGTACATCAAGATGCTAACCTTCCATCACCTAATTCCTACTGGATAGGCATGGACTCAAAGCTAAGGGTTCCTTTTAAAGCATGCTGCAGTTTGGACAGAATGCTCATTGAAGGGTGATTGGGCCAGGAGAACGCTGACTGCATTAAGAGATTGCTCTGTTGATGCCTTCGTAGCTGAATACATTCTGAGGGCCTTATGGAAGGAAGTAGATGTCAGGGCCATGCCTTTCTCTTTCTTTCTGCTTTTTGGCCACTAGGTGAGAAGCCTCATCTGCCTGATGCTTTGGCTACCTTTCCTCAGCCTAAGCCAATGGGCACAGCTGACCTGAACCTTCCAACACCTTCTAAGTTAATTTCTCTTTGCATGTTTTATTACAGTGTGAGAAGGCTGACTCATACACCATCTTATATATATGTTTGAATAGAAATAATTGATTGGGCTGACAGGAGACCCGCTTTAAAAAAGGGTCTTGTTTGGTCAGGTCACAGGCCTGTTAGGTAAGGCTCGTTATCATTTTCATCCTCCTGAGGATCCAGCCAGTTCGGATAAAGTGAATGAGTTAGAACCAAATGTGCTTTGACCTGTGAATTCAACCGTGGTTCTTCTTCGATAATCCCTTACTACTTCCTCAGAGCTGTAAATCCTCCAATATAGAAGGGTAAATGCGTGGTCTCACCCTCCAGAACAAGGCTTAATATTGCACGATGTTCACTAGGAAGGAATGGGATGGGCAGTGGGATTTAGGCAGCCAGTCTAACTCAGGTATTCACTAAGCCACCCAAAGCTTTAATGGCAGTTGAGAACTTGATCACAGTTGTTGCCCAGAGGTCTAAGTCTAAGGTTAGCATTGTGTTTACTACAAATTCAACAGAGATGAAGAGAGACCCACTAAGTAGCCAGGAGTAGAGGCACAGGCCTGCAATCTCCAGCACTCCACAGGCTGAAGGAGGAAACTCATGACTTCCAGGCCAGGCTGGGTGACTCATTAAGGCATTGTATTGAAAAAATAAATAAATAAGTAAACAAACAAATAAATAGATGAGGGAGTTGCATATCCATGCATCCCTAAATACCGGCAAGCAGAAGGCCTCAGGATTAAGGATGCAGTTTAGAGTCTGACAAACCTAGTTTCAAATCTCAAAGCTCTCTCTTACAGATGCTGTCAAGACTCTGGGTTGGGTTTCTGATCATTGGTTTCTAATCTATAAACCTTTGAAAATAAGCCTTTGCTTATCAGTGCTTTCCCACCCAGAGCCTCCCACTGATTTGGTGAGCTGTGGCTAAATCGAGGTTTGAGTGTAATGGATGTGTCTGTGTGAGGCCAGCAGAGGGCACCATCTTGTCAGTGGAACCTGACTTCATTGAGGAGCACTTGTTTACACAATGCAGACAGAGCCCTGGCTAACCTCCCAGGGGACCTACCTAGAGCCGTAAGATGTTTGATTTTGGTCTCCAGGGTTTTGTGAAGCATGCGGAATGACAAGACACTCGTAGGATTTAAATAATGATAAATGATGGTCTGAGAAAGCATCAATCTGCATGTTAACAAATCAAAAATCTCTTTCACTAAACTATATTTATGGTATACTATTCGTAGGTAAGAGAATTATAGTAAAAAGAAATTCTTTCTACCTCCAAATTTCCCTCAACTTCAGTACCTCTCCCTAAAGGCCATCAATTTGCCCAACCAAAGCCCATGGACAGGTAAAAATTGATACAACCTCCTGGAATGTATTCAGAAGCATGCATCAATTAATATTAATTTTTTTTGCTTTTCCATGTAAACTATACATTAGAGATTATTCTTTATCAGTGTGAACACACCATTTTATTATTAAATATTGGAAACAGAAAAAATAATTTTATAGCAAATACATATACTCACCACATGTTTTTACTATCAACACTATATTGTGCTGGATTTGTTACACAAATATACATTGGTTTATTATTTTTCCATTTTTCAATGCACCTTGGTTTTTGGTACATTTGAAAGGGATCTGCAGACATTAATACATTTCTGTCTAAATACCTCAGCATGAACAGTACCTCAGTAGAGTTCAGTGTTTGTAAACTTTTCCTCCTCCCATGAAACACAACATTTTAAGGAGGTCACTTCCTGACTTTTTGACAGACATCCACCTGTAAGACTAAGTGTTAATTCAAGTGCAAAGCACTATGCTATCCTAGAAAGCATCTTCCAGGCCCTTCCCAGTCAATTATAAAGGTGTACATTATTTGCTTCCCATCTTTTAAAATGTTAACATACTATATATAGCATAAGCCACAAATGTATAATTTTATTCTCTTTTAAGGGAACTATTCTTTTGGTCAATGACTTTCCAAATGATAACCATTTAGAATGCATTTAAGATTTTACTATCAATATCTTTTTATATCTGTCTTTGTATGTGTAGATAAGCTCTTTTTTTCTTTTTAATATATCCATATTAAAATTTTGGACACAGGGTGTCTATGTAGTGCATAACAGCTCTGTCTTGAGCATCTTGCCTCAGCTTTCCAACAGCTGACCTTCCAGGTAGGAGCTTTGAAGATGAAATTTTTAGTTGGTATAGACAAATCACCCTCCAAATAAATTTGAGCACTTTGTAGTCAAAGAGTACTTTTATTCGAAGAAATGCCTGCTCCTTCATACCTCAAGAAAGTGTTAGCAAACTTAGATTTAACAAATGTTTTTTCTCTTACACTTGCTATGTCTACGCTGTAAGGAATAGGTAACAGCTTAATGATGACACTCACTGGCAGGGAGCTTAGCGTCCATCGTGGAAAGATGGGAAGCTGTACAGCAGGAGATGAAACGAGAAGTGCTGGAGGGAAGGTACAAAGTGCTACTGTGGTTCAGAGAAGGGACTGAGTCCTGGGAAGGGTGGAGATTGGGAATATGCCAAAGAGGGCTGATTCACATTCCTTTTATGGGTGTCTCAGTCATTAGTCCGGAAATGGAAATAAACAATTGTCTTGCCATTGGATGCATAGATATTGATTCAATAACTCATGATCTTCCAATCTCTTGATTTTTTTTTCCCTCAAGTACCCCCCCTTCCTCCTCTTCTTCAAGTCTGACATCAGGTGGAGCTAACCATACCTTAGAACATGGCTGAGAAAAGGAGTTATAATTCTTTCTCTTCCTCTGCCTTCTACTTTTCTTCTTCTTCTTCTTCTTCTTCTTCTTCTTCTTCTTCTTCTTCTTCTTCTTCTTCTTCTTCTTCTTCTTCTTCCTCTCTCTCCCTCTCTCTCTCTCTCTCTCTCTCTCTCTCTCTCTCTCTCTCTCCCCCTCTCTTCATCCCTCCCTCTTTCTCTTTCTTGACTTTTTTTTCTTTTTGTATTTTCAAGACAAGTTTTCTCTGTGTAGCCTTGGCTGTCCTGTACCCACTTTGTAGACCATCACAGAGATCTGCCTGCCATTGCCTCCCAGATTGCTGGGATTACAGGTGTGCGCCATCACCACCTGGTTTATTTTTTGTTTGTTTATTTTTATTTATTTATTTTTTTAGACAAGGTCTCTCTATGTAGTCCCAGCTATCATGGAACTTGCTATATAGTCCAGGCTGGCCTCAAATTCTGTGATCCTTCTGCCTCTGTCTTCCAAGTGCTTGGATTTAAAGATGTGTGTCACCATGGCTGCCCAGTTATTTCTTAAGTGATGGTAACACTCTGGAAACATGTGGACTTAGATGTTAGTGACCAATTTCAAATTTAGACTCAACAAATAAACATTTAAATGAGTAAAAACATTTCTTATTAACAGTAGGCATCAATCATGACTGAAATGGCATCACACCAAATTTTTCATCACATAATTTCCATGTCCTTTATACAATTCGTTAATATTTAAAATAAGTAAATAAAAGAGTTGATCAGATCCAAGCCAATGGTTTTAGTCTTTCCTAAATCCATTGAAGAGATTGTACCCCTGTTTGAGAGGCCTAGCATGAAGAAACAGGAATTCCTCTGGCCTCCCAAACCTCCCCTGACCTCCTACTCTGGGGTCTGAAGGGTCATTGCTTCTGCTGTTACTATTTGTGTGATTAGGAATAACAGGTGAATGGAGAAAGGCTGTAAATCCTTTGAGAAGGAAAAGGATGGTTATTGGGCCCCAAACTCTAGTCATCCACAGACTCCCATGTTCTCAGTCTTCTGGCCTCCCCTGATGCTCCGGTTCCTGCAATCTGCACTTGAATCCTATACATACTGAACTTTCCTTCTCCTTTGGCCTGGATCTCTCCTAGTTATTGCTACTTCAGCTCCATCTTTCTCTCTTATTTTCTTCCCTTTCAACAGCTTTGCTTCATTTTATTGAGATGATGTACTCAGTATGCATTATATGCTTCCAAGACTGGGAACATAATGTGTATGTGTGGAGTGGGAGTCCTTTGCAAAATGAAAATGTAGGTCAATGAATTAAAAAAATATGGAAATCCAGTAGCTAGGATGTATGCCTTTGCTCTCAGGAGTCTTGAGGCTGAGGCAAGAAGATCTTACATTCCAGGTTAGCCTGGGATGGGTAGTGAGATGCTGCCTCAACATTTTCCTCAAAAAATTATGAAGCATTTCAATATGATGATAGCAAGCAATAAGCCACTTCTAGGCCATGTGAATACATATTTGCAATCCTTTGAAACTAACCTTGCATTGTTGGGCAGGGAGAGATGTGGAGTATTTGGACCTGTAATCTCCCTACATGTATTTTAAAGTTTTGACATACGAATATATATTTGTAGGGTACAATGTTTTGATACATGTAGACACCGTGAAAAGGTTGCAGTGAATTTATTAACATCACCTATCTTTCCATGCAAAGAAAGGATTTTATATAAATTTTGTTTGCATCTTGGAAATAAATCTAGCCATTTGCATGTTATACAAAAGGTCTTGAAAATTCATTCTTTCTGTTGAACATAAGCCTTGTAGCATTTAGCCAATATCTTCCCAGCATGCCCCTCACCTCTGTCCTGTCCTGTTGTACCTCACTTAAGACTGACATTGAGAATCTTCTATATACTTCTTATTGTCTTCCTTATCCATCCATCCATCTATCCATCCTCCCACCCCACCTACCCACCCATCCATCCTCTCTCCCTTTCTTCCATCCATCAGTTTCATACTCTATAGGCCAGGGAAGCCTCAAACTCACAATTTTGTTGCCCTTAACTCTCAGGTGCTGTGATTACAGTTGTGTACCCCAACACCTAGCTCAACTTTTAGACTCTCTATGTGAGACCTTGCAGCACATTTTTGTCCTTTTGAACCTGGCTCATTTGAAAGAGTATATTGTCTTCCAGGCTCAGCCAGCTTTCCAAGTTCTTTCTATTTTAGAAGTTCTTTCTATTTTAACGGTAAGTAGTATTGTATTATAACACAGTATATTTTATTTATGCAACTATTAATGGACATTGAGTTCATATCCTGATGACTGAGGATAATGCCCCAATGAATGTGGATGCACACATCTCTTTGACATACTGATTTCAATGCTTTTGTACATATATCTAGGAGTGTTACTGCTAGATTATATAGTAGCTCTACTTTTGTTTGAGAAATAGTCATACTGTTTTTCAAGTGGCTGCCCTAATGGTAGCTACTCTTTCTGGCAAACCTGAGGGAAGGCTGGGAAGAGAGAAAGACCAGATAGAAAAATCCAAGTTCCATTGTCTTCAGGGGAAGGAGGTTTTAAGTAGATGGCCTACTTGTATATCCTAGCAGTTTCCAGGACAACCTTAAAGTCTGTTGTACAGCACATGTTCACTTTCCTCTTGGATAGAGGGAGTCACAGATGTCTACACACTTTTCAGCAGCGATGCTAGTTAATGTCAATTGTCAACTGGTTGAGATCTAGAATCACCTGGAGAGACTGGCCTCCAGGCAAGCCTATTGGGAGATTATTTTGTTTAGGTTGAGATGGGAAGATGTGCCCACTGTGGGCGGTACAATTCACTAAGCTGGTATCCCTGATTGAACCAGAAGGAAAATGTGAACTGAAAATGTTTCTCTCGTCTTCCTGAGTATAGGCAAAAAGTAACTAGCTGTTTCAGGCTCTAGCTGCCCTGACTTTTCCATCATGTTGGACTGCACCTCAAATCACGAGCCAAAATAAACCCTTCTTTCTTCAGTTATTTTCTCAGGGTACTGTATCACATCAACAGGTTTTTAGGTTAGAGGCCATGGCACCAGGCCAATATGTGCTTTCAGTTCCTGAGAAACCAAGGCACTCCCTCAGCCAGTGAAAAGTTCAGGCCACTTTGTTTTTCCATGTGTGTTCCCTTAGAAGTCAAAAAAGCATGGGTGTTTGACAGGAAAATTGGTCTTAGACATTAAATCTGTGTACCCTGCATAGCTTGCAAATGTCACTATATCCTGGCAATTACAACTGTATTGATTCTGGCAGTTGCCACTTTATTTTGTTTCTGATAAGAGTATAAAGTCTGATTGCTCTCAATAAAAATCATCACAGCCTTGGTCTTGGTGTGATCTCCTTAGCCCGAGCCTTGTTTAATTTCTTACTGGCTATATCAGGTAACCTTGGCCCTCTAGGTAAGCACGCACTTCGAAACTGAAATTTCTTCATTTTTTTCATCTGTTTAAGATTATATTAAATTATCCTTTTGTGGGTTGGAGAGATGGCTCAGTGGTTCAGAACACCGATTGCTATACTAGAGGTCCTAAGTTCAATTCCCAGCAACCACAACCACCTGTAATGTGATCAGATGCCCTCTTCTGGGATGCAGATGTCATACAAACAAAGCACTTCTACACATAAAAAGTAAATGTTTAAAAAGATTATTCTATGGTGGTATTTGATATGTAAGTTATTGTTATGCATACAGTATGTTTTGAAAATAAAAATTTCATTCATTTACTTGTGTTTGTATGTATATAGTGCCCTACCTGTATGTATGCCTGTAGGCCAAAAGAGGGCACCAGATCTCATCATAGATGGTTATGAGCCACCTTGTGGTTGCTGGGAATTGAGCTCAGGACCGTTGGAAGAGAAGAAGGAGCACTTAACCTTTGAGCTATCTCTCTACACCCAGAGAACAACTTTTAAGAGTTTATTTTCTGTGTTCACTATGAAGGTTCCAGGTATTCAGCTCAGATCATCAGGCTTGGCAGTTGGGACTTGTCCCCACTGGGCCATCCCACTGGCCCCAGCCACAGTGTTTGAATGAGGAGACAGTGCAGAGGCATGCATCACTATTCCTAACACTCTACACTCACTCTTGTCTGGGTAGCTCTAACATACACAAAACTGCTCACTGTTTTTCCCTGGCCTTATGCTTGTAAACATTGGAAGTCTTCATAGTTTTTTTTTTTTTTTTTTTAATTCTATGTGAGCTGTCCATAATATTTCCTTTGTAGAAGGAAATAGTTCATCTAAGATGTACTTCTGGCTTTATACCACAGTGAACATGGGTAAAGATGATTTTAGACCCCGGAAGATGTATGGATCACAGAAGAGAAGAGAATGTGATAGAAAGTAAAAGGGTATGGGGTAGGCGGTGGGGGAAATAGGATGAGAAAGTCAGAGGGAGAGAGGGAAGAGAAACCAGCACAGGTGTAGCCTGATTGAAAGCTCTGTCCTTGGCTCCCACCAGGGGTCCAAGTGTGGGCTCAGGTTCAGAACAGATAGTACAATATCAAAATGCGGAAGTCTCTGTTTATGGAGCAGTAAGCATTAGACAGAAGTTGGTATTTAGGTGAGTAGGTGGCAGAGGGCAGCATGGAAAAGATGAAGACACTTAGGAGGGAACAGGCACCAGAGCAGGCTGGGCACAGGGGCCTACTGTGCTCTCAGGATCTCAGGGAATGATGAAAGATTAAAAACACTTCTCCAGGTCAGAGCAAGGCCAGAGGCTGCCTTGTACTGCTTCTGCTGGTCTGTGTAGCTAGACTCAGAGGAAACATGTGAGCGAAGCCAGACTTTTTGGTGGTTTTCTCCACCGCTCACTGTTTCAGGGTCCCCCAGGCTGGACAGAGACAGCAAATGTCAAGCTGATTTTTTTGCTGCTAGGTCTGATGAGCTATATTTTCTGTCTTTGGTAGACAAAAGGAAAGGGGGACTGTCTCGTGTACCTACCCCACCATTGCCCCAGAGGGCTCCTGGGAGCAAGGAGAGCTGTGAAGCCAGAAAGAGCGCTTCTTGCCCAACCTCTGGAGTGGGCAGCTTGTGACCACAGGACCATGCTGCACCAACACCAGCTAGGCAGACACAGACCCAGAAAGGTTTTGTGTAGTGGCATCAGATTTATTTTATGGGAATACAGACCGCAAGGGTTTTCAAAAGGCACTTGTAAGGCACAGAAGTCGAGGCAGCTACACCAAAGGCTGGATTCCTGCTCCAGCTCCTAGGGCCAAAGATGGTAGCTTTTTATTTCCAGATGGAAAACTCAAAGTTTCCTCTCTAAGGCAATCTTAAAGTCTGGCATTCGGGGTTGGGGGCACAGGTCCCATCCACTTCTCTCCTAGATAGAGAAAATGACAGATGTCTAGACATGGTTAGCAGTGGGACATGAT
>OU015744.1:79274437-79337719 GCA_907169655.1 Acomys percivali
CTCAAAGCCCAGCCAGGAGTAGGGGGACAGCACGTCGTAGAACAGCTTCAGAATGCGTGGCGGCGGCCCCATACTGCAGTGAAGGGAGAAAGCGAATGTGAAGTGGAGGTCCGAGAATGAGGCACAGACTCAGAACCAAGCAGCCAATTGCATGCCTCGAACAGTAGGTGGGTCCGCTAAGGTCGCTAGTGCGCAGCCTCAGGGCGAGACCCCGCCCATTGGTGTAGCGGGGGAGACGAATAAGGGCGCGTTGCTGGGCGGCAGGGTGAAGAGGGCGGAGTCTGAGATAAAGCTGAAGGTCTGAGAAAAATGAGCCTCTCAGGTATGCAGCCTTCAGAAAGCTGTAGAACTTTACCCCTCAGTGGGCAAGGCTCCGAATTCGGAGAAGTGAAGGGGCTCTAATAAACTCAATTGTTATTTTCCTCGCTGCTGCCTGAGGCTTAACGACTAAGCAGCTTTGTCGTTTCTTGTCTGCTTCAGCCTTCTGCCCTCAGGGTCTTCACAATGGGACATCTAGATGGATCTCTAGGGTTTTGGGCCATCCTGTAGCCCTTTGTAGAGTTGTCTCGTAGTGCCTCGGCCTTCATGATCTACTCCATTCTGGCTGTCCAGCTGTAGGTGCTTGTCACAATGCAGTGGGGTGAAGAGATGAGCTTATTGGAGATTTGCACCGTTTCAACCTTCTTGTCCAAGATCTATTTCATGAGCTTGCAGAGATTCTCACTCTTTGCCTTGCTCTCCTCCGTTTTCTTTTTCCCTTCCTCATCTTCTGGAAGGCTGAAGCGGACAAAAACGATATAGCTATCAAGTCCTTGTGCTGCTGCTGTTTGAAACTGCTCTGCTCTCTTCTGGCTTCTCACTTGAGGATCCCCAAACCCACTCCAAGGGCATCTACCGCATAATTAACTTCGGCCTGGGCATTGAAGAAGATGAAGTGCCTGCAGAGGAGCCCAGTGCTGCTGTTCCTGATTAGATTCCGCGACCCCCCCCCCCCCATTTGAGTGTGACTAGGATGCCTCCTCGAATGGAATAACTAGATTAAAGTCCCCTCGTCCAGGAAGCTCATGCCCTCTGTATAGTTTCCCTGTGGCTCCCCAGCAGCCGTGACCCACCTGGCTCTCTGCTCATGTCAAGAAGAATCTCTTCTATCCTGTCCTTATGGGCAGGCAAATCCCCTCTCATCGAATAGCAGGGTTGGGTATTGTGTATTGTGGCTCTTCCTTTTTTTCTTTCTTTCCTTCCTTCCTTCTTACTCTGTTCTGAAATTAAAAGTATGAAAAAAAAAAGGATTGAGGCATGGTGGGAGTTCTAAACTACATCTTTTCTTGTGTTCACTTTCTCAGGTTAGCATAATGGTTGGAACGAATGTGACAGTCCACATAGTGGTCTTTCCTTATCTCCATCCCATACATTACTGCACACCTGGGGGATGCCTGAAATTGCAGACAACATCAGACTCTACCATAGTGTTTTCCCCCTATAAATAGATATCTATTGAATGTAACATATAAATTAAGCACATTATTGATGAATACTAGAGTAACCAGAGCATACCGCTCTAAAATTTTGAGCCTTATTGTAATAAAAATGTTACTTGAACATAAATATTTCAGTACTACAGCACTTGATCCGATAATGGAGGTGACCACTGAAAAGGAGATGGGTAGTGTATACAGTGTGGACACACTGAACAAATGGGCGGCTTACATCCCATCCCAAGAGGGAAAGCACAGGGCACAGTCAGTTACTCTTATCATTCGTTTGTTTGTTTATTTATTTATTTATTTATTTTGGGAAAGAGTCTTTTGCTGTAGCTTTGTCTATCCTGGAACTGCCTATGTAGACCAGGTTGGCCTCCAACTCACAAAGGTCTTTTTGAGTCTGTCTCTGAAATGATAGGATTAAAGTTGTGCTACACCATGCCTGACTCCATTGTCATTATTATTGTGTGTTTGTGTAATGTGTGCATGTCTCAGGGTAAATATAGGGCATCAGAATATTTACATGGGTTCCCAGGCTTGCACAGTATGACAGCACGAACCTTTACCCATTGAGCCATCTGGCCAGTCTTCATCAGGCTGTTCTTGAGGCAAACAATCAAAAACGTATTGCTTGCTTCTGAGAGAAACCTGAATCCATGTTCCTAGGCCATGGAGATTTTCGGACAGCCAGTCTCTTCCTTTTTCTCTATCTTGTGAGTCTTGACAGTGAGTGAATAGTTTATCTATCTAAGGCTACTTCTATGATGTACTCATTGCTTCTGTCTAGGTCCAAAAGTAATGGGCCAATCAAACATGAGCCAAAAGAAACCTCTTCATTTTATGAGTGGATTGTCTTAGGTATCTGTTACATTGGTGGGAAGTTGACTAACATAAAATGTAATGTACAAAGTAAAACGAGAAATGATGTAATTTCCACCCATAGGTACATTAAGCCAGTTGATCACAATTACTTTTGATCCTGAATTCAACTAAGACTACCACTTTTGACATGAGGTGCAACTCTTGTTCAAAAGGGATTTAGGGATGTTTGTCCTGAGTTCAGTATGAGTTACCATGGCCTAGAAACATAGATTTAGGTTTCTCTAAATGATATGCTCTACTGTAGAAGATGTTACATAATTTTTTTATAGTAGCAGAATTAAGAAAGTCATACATTCACATATTTACTATTTATTTATGTGCATGTGTATGTGTACTATATATTTGTGGAAGTCATTGGTGAGCATCAGGTGCCCTCCTTAATTACTTCTCCACCTTTAAAATTTCTGTTTTCATTTATTTTTTACTTGTGTGTACATATGTGTGTTTGTGCACATGCGTGCAAACGCCCTCTGCGGTCAAAAGCATTGGTTCTTCATGGAGCTGGAGTTATAGTTAGTCTCTAACCACCTAGTCTTGGTGCTTGGATCCGAATTTGGATCTTCCAGAAGAGCAGTGCATGCTATTAACTTCTGAGTCACTTCTCTGGACCCTCTTGATTTTATTTATTTATTTATTTATTTATTTATTTATTTATTTATTTATTTTGAGACAGAGTCTTTCAGTGAACTGCCTCTCACTGATATGGACTGGACTGTCTAGCCAGCAAGCCCCACGGATCTTCTGACTCTGTCTACCCAGAACTGGGACTAACCGTGTGTGAACTACGTGTGTGCACCCAGCTTTTCTGAGGGCACTGTGGATCAGGAGCAGCAAACTCTCTACTAACTGTGCTCTCTCCACAGCTGCCATTGATAAGTTACAGCAAAGTGCAAACTTTCCTTTTGTAAGATTCTAGATGTGAACTGTGATCATTTGGTTACAGTGGAACTGCTGTCAAGTTTCTGTGCGGTAAAATCATACCCCTCCCTGTTCCATACTCCATGCCTGTTAGTTTGGGAAGCAATCAGTCAGTGTCCTTTACTCTTGAGGAGAGGTTTGCATCATTAAGTCCATGCCACAGTGGAAGAATGAGAATTTGAGGTCTTGCATTAAAATCACTTACTTCAGTGAATAGATCTATTTAGGAGATGCACTGAACCCAGGCAACTACCTCATGGCTCATTAAACTTTTGCTACCAATTTTAGCATCTGCCATTTGCTTACAGCAATTATAACTATGGTCTTAAAAGAAAATTATGCAAAGTAGCCAAAGGACACAGGAAAAGCACCAAATATAATAATAATTACTAGACATTGGAGGAAAGAAGGAAAGGGTAGTGCTTATAAACCAGATTTATATATAAAACTTATATAAATATGTGTATACCTTCTGTATTTAACACTCAGAGACACTGCTCATATTTGAAACCTCAATAAAAAAAGCCATAAATTAATACCAGAGAAGCTTTAAATAAGCTTTTCAATTTACTAAAAGGTTCATTATTCAATAAATGATATTAACCTGAGAGATTTTAGTAAAATATAGTTGGATACATATTCCGCAGTTAAAGCTGGAGTGTCAAATATTTATCTGTTTAAGAGAAATCCATGAAGTAGCTGAGATAGTTACAGACAAATACTTGGTAAATATCTGCACTAGCAAGACAGCATGGCTAATTGTAATACCAATGAAGAAACCTTAAACACATTCAGCTGCATACAATTATGTCTGGAAAAATCTAGAGGGTGGTAAAAATGGCTAAACATAGTCTGTGTTTGTTTCATACTCAAAGCTGATTTTAGTTATCCGACTGTGGCAAGAACTGAAGCTCAACATAGTAAATCAAAGGAAGCTTAGTAGAAAATACACAAGTCAAAAGAATAAAGTATTCATAGAACTGGACATTAGATGGCTCTCATATAAAAAAACCTGTTTATATGTACTTACAAAAATTTCCAGTTACAGCTATACTGCAGTATTTTTTGCTATGTAGCTGGCAAAGACCAAGATGTTTGATGACTCACTGTTGGCAGGGACACATGAAAAGACATTTTCTTATGTAATAAGGGAGATTGCAGTTTGGCAAGGCTTTTTGGAGGGCACCATAGTGCCATCTTTCTGAATTACAAATGCACAGGCCACTTGACATCAGTAGTTTTGAGAATTTATGATAAGACATGACCCTGTACATACAATCTAATGTGACACAAGTTATTTATGTATGCATGTCTTTTATCCCCACACTGGAGAGGCAGAGGCAGGTGAATCTATCTCTGAGTTCAAGTTCAGCCTGGTTTACTGAGAAAGTGCCAAGACTGCCAGGGCTACACAGAGAAACTCTGTTTAAACAAAACAAAACAAAGCAAAACAATAACAACAACAACAAAACAAAAATATTTCCATTTTCTTTTTGTATTTATGTATACCACACGTATGTGTGCCCTCCAAGGCCAGAAGAGTGCATGGCATCCCCTAGAACTGGAACTACAGGTGTTTGGATACTGCTTGATGTGGATGGTGGGAACGGAATTTGAGCCCTCTAGAAGAGCAGCAAGGGCTCTTAACTGTTGAGGCACCTCTCTGGCACTGCATTTTTTAATTGAAGAAAAAAGTTATTCTTTATAATAATATAAACTGCCTTTATGAGATATGATGGAAATTTGGGGCATGCATGTGATATGGAATAATTCTACAAGCTAAATAACATATTCACTATCTTCACCTAGCTTTATTTTTTTTTAAAAAATTGTTTATTATTTATGTACATAGGTGTGAAGGTGTTGCATCCCCTGGAACTGGAATTACAGACAGTTGTGAGCTGCCATGTGGGTACTGGGAATTGAACCTGGGTCCTCTGGAAGAACAGCGAGTGCTCTTAACTGCTGAGCCATCTCTCCAGCCCACCTAGCTTTTTAAAAACCTCAGCTTTATTTTTCCTACTTATGTAAAAACTGAATTTGTATACCACTTTGAGTAGAAAGGACATTTACATGATATTAGTTTTCCAGTCTTTGAATATGGACATATTTTATTTATTTGAATCTCCAACTTTTTAAAGTAGTGTTCTTATTTGTTCACTGGAGAGTAATCCCCTCCCCAAACCAAGTTAATCAATAATACCTAAATTTTTCTTTGTTTTTGTTATTGTCATTTTGTTTTAAAAAGACAGATTATCATCAAATGAGTAAAAACAATATACACATTTTGGTTAATTTTGTATCTTTCATTATTTCTGAATTTGTATATTAATTCTAGTTTTAGGTGGGTGGGTATTGTCTTTGGTTTGGTTTTTTCTTTTCCCTTTATAAAAGAGTATGTCATTAGCAAACAGAAATAATTCAATTTCTTTTTCCTTTCCTTAAAAAAAAGATTGATTTGTTTTATTTATACAGATGTTTTGTTTGCATGTATAGCTGTAGACCAGAAGTGGGACTCAGATCCCATACAGTTATAGACAGTTGTAAGCCACTGTATGGGTGCTGGGAATTGAACTCTGGACCTCTGGAAAAGCCACTTGTGTTCTTAATGACTGAGCTACCTCTCCATTCCCCATTTCTTCTCTTCTGTTTTTTATATCTATTTATTTCTCTTGGTTAATTTCTCTAGCTATGATTTTTACGCCTATGCTGAAAAGAAATGGGAGAGTGGGCATTATTGCCTAGCATGTGCTTTTATTTAATTTTTTTTCAAGATTTGCTTATTATATTTACAGTGCTCTGCCTGCATGCACACCTGCGCACCAGAAGAGGGTGTCATATCACATTGTTGATGGTTGTGAAACACCATGTGGTTGCTGGGAATTGAACTCAGGACCTCTGGAAGAACAGCCAGTGAGTGGAGGAAGGGTTGTCAGCTTTTCTTCCTTGAGTATGATGCTGTTATCTGTGAGTTTTTACATAACTGGCATCCATTTTGTGTTGTGGTGTGCAGAGTTTTTATCTCTGAGGATGCTGACCCGTGGTGTTCAGGTGTATGTTGATTATGCATTTCTCTCTGGCAGCATCGCTGACTATATTTTGAGGTTAGGTGGGGCTGCTGAGTTGGTTGGCTCTGATTGGACAGGAATGTAAACTGTATTTCCTGGGTGGTTGGATCTGCTGTTTAGAATCTATGAGATGTATGTAGTCCAAGGCTATAGGCTGGCTTGTAAGGCTGACTGACGTTTGCTAGATTGCTTTTTGGCCACTTGTGATTGGCCAGATCAAAGAGAGTGCTCCACAGACATCCACAGCTGTGGTCTGGCCTCTGTCCAGCATGGAACGGACCTCAGGAGGTGGGAAGAGTCAGTGCTTGTCCACTAGGTGGGTATGCAGCTTGAATCTTTGATCTGAAGATGTGTGGGCGACATAAGCTCATTGCCTCATAAGGTTATTTATTATAGTAGTATTTGTAATAGGAGCATATTGTCAACTGTCAAAATGCTCATTACCATAATTTCAATTTAGTGATCAATATTTAAAATATTTTGAAAGTTTGAAAATAATTTAGAAGCTCTTTTGAATGATTTTTTAAAAGAACACATTTTGTGTGTATGAGTGTTTGCCTACATATATGGATGTGCACCACATGCACGGCTGGTGCCCTAAGAGATCAGAAGAGGCCATTAGGTGCCCTGAAGCTAGAGTTACGGATGGTTAGAGCTATCGTGTGGGTGCTGGGAACAGAACACAGGTTCCCTTCAAAGACAGCAAATACTCTTAGCCATTGATTTATCTTTCCAGCTCCTCAAAAAAAAAAAAAAATCTTTTCTATATAGATTTTAGATTGAGTCATACAAACAAAGGTGACATATTAAAGTACGAAACACTATATATCATAATTTTTAAGTATTGACATGGTCTGTCTGAATAGACACATACACGTAAGTGCTACTATAGTCTCCAAGTGGCTACATAGCTCAGGGTAGCCTTGGACTCATGACCCCCCGCCCACCCCCACCCCCGGCCTCAACCACTCAAGCACTGTATTTCCAAGTGCAGCATCAGGCCCAGCTGTAGATGCTTTCATTTTCCCTCACAGCCAGGAATTGCTCAGCAACATGGAGACATTGGTGACTACCTTCAGGGATTGGCAGGTCCGTACGCCATCTCTTCAATCACATGCTTCTTCATGCTGAGTGGAGACACAGAAAACTCAGAAAATCACTTGTTCTTCAACACTGACTGGTAGGAGAGAGCCTTTGCTGTTCCTGTTACTTAGTGCTTGTGGGCTTAGGAAAAAAAATGAGTGTGTAATATACCCAGAAAGAAAGATCAGTGTGAAGGAACGACAGGGAGGAGTGGGGCTTTAACAAAAAGAAGTCCGAAATAAGAAGAAAGAAAGGAAAAATGAATAAAGGATGGCTTGTCCTTAGAAACTCATATGAAGAGCCCAGGAAGCGGGAGACAGTTATCATTTATGTGACATAGCACAGCTTGTATATTTTACTTTAATTTTAGGAAAATTCCACTTATGAAAGCTGTGCAATGACATGTGTGAAACAGCTCTGAGATGTAATGTTTGCCAAGATACAACTGAGTATTTACATCACAGGTTCTTGAAGCCTGACATTTTCCTAGGGACTTAGGGAGGGGGCCGCAATATTCCGTGTGCTGGCTTTCTCACTTTGCAGCCACACCAGAATGTGAGACAGTGTTGTTACAGCTCTGATCCTGCACACACCACACTGTGCACTCAAGGACAGGAACTATATCAATGTAGAGTATGATGGATATTACTAGTAACATGTGTTCCCATCTTAGAGCTTATGAGGGCAAACCAATGTGATGTCACTGAAGCTAAGAATAGCAAGTTTATGCTGGCATGCCTTTGTAAAACATGAATTCCCATGCTAAAAAGAAAATTAAAAAAGTAGTTGTATTAGGGACCATGCACATTTTTTAAAAATTTTCATACACTTTTTAAAGATAAGGCTTGTGTAATACCTTCTTTTCTCTTTCTTGTCCTCTCCCTATTTTTTCTCTCTTACATTTTATCTCTTTTCAATCGTCCCTCCATTTCTCCCTTTTCTCTTTTGTTGAATAGTTTTATTTCATTATAGTGGACATATAGTAAGATATAAATAGTACCTTCTGAAAACCCCAATCCAAAGAGGCTCACTACACCCAGGAAAACACAGGAAATAGATAACTTTACTTTAACAAAACAAAAGACCAGACAGATAAACAAACATACTACCACAACCAACATAAAAATGAAAGGACCTAACAGTCAGTGGTATTAATCTCTCTCAACATCAATGTTCTCAACTCTCCAATAAAAAAGACACAGACTAACAGAATGGATGCACAAACAAGACCCAACATTCTGCTGCATTCAAGAAACATATCTTAGCCACAAAGATAAACATTATCTTAGAGTAAAAAGCTAGAAAAAGGTCTTCCAAGAAAATGCACACAAGAAGCAAGTTGGAGTAGCCATTATAATATCTAATAATATAGGCTTTCAGCCAAAATTAATCAAAAGAGATAAGGAAGGACACTTTATACTCATCAAAAAAAAATTCAACCAAGATGACATCACAATTCTGAATTTCTATGCCCCAAATACAAGGGGACCCACATTTGTGAAATAAACACTAACAAAGCTTAAACCTTATATAGATACCCACACATTAATAGTGGGAGACTTCACATCCCCCTTTCACCAAAGGAAAGGTCAATGAAACAAGCTAAACAAAAAAATAATGACACTAACCAATGTCATGAAACAAATAGACCTAACATATCTACAGAATTTTTCACCCAAACAATAAGATTATATCTTCTTTTCAGCACCTCATGGAACCTTCTCCAAAATAGTCCATGCAATAGGTAAAAAAGCAAGCATCAACAAATAAACAAGATTGAAATGATACCTTGTATCCTATCAGATCACCACCGACTAAAGCTGGACCTCAACAACAGAAATAACAAAAAGCCTACACACACATGGAAACTGAACAACTCTCTACTAAATGACAACTGGGTTGGGGAAGAAATAAAGAAAGATATTAGGGACTTCCCAAAATTTAATGAAAATGAATTTATGGGACACATTGAAAGCAGTGCAAAGAGGAAAGTTCATATCACTAAGTGACTTCATAAAGAGATTGGAAACATCTCAAACAGGCAACTTAACAACACGTCTGGAAGCCTTAGAAAAAAAGAATTAGAAACACTCAAGAGGAGTAGATGGCTGGAAATAATCAAACTCAGGGCTAAAATCAATAAATTAGAAACAAAGGAAGCAATTTAAAGAATCAACAATATTCTTTGAGAAAATAAACAATATAGACAAACCCTTAGCCAAACTAACTAAAAGGCAGAGAGACACTATCCAAACCAACAAAATCATAAATGAAAAAGGAGACATAACAAGACACTGAAGAAATAAAAAAAAATCATTAAGTCTTACTTCAAAAGCCTATATGCCACAAAATTTGAAATCTAAGGGAAATGAATGATTTTCTTCATTGATTACACTTGCCAAAGTTGAATCAAGATCAGGTTAACAAATTAAATAGTCATATTTCTCCTACAGAAATTGAAGCAGTCATCAAAAGTCTCCCAACCAAAAAAAAAAAAAGCCCAGGATGGATAGATTCAGCACAGAATTCTACTAAACCTTCAAAGAAGGGCTAATACCGATACTCTTCAAACTACTCCACAAAATACCTAAACCTCACAAAGACTCAACAAAGAAAGAGAAATTTGGACCAATTTCTCTTAGGAACATTGGCACAAAATATACTCAGTAATATACTCCCAAACCAAATCTCAGAACACATGAAAAATATCATTCACCATGACCAAGTAGGCTTCATCCCAGGCATGCAGGAATGGTTCAATATATGGAAATCCATCAATGTTTTCCATCACATAAACAAACAGAAAGAAAAAAACCACATGATCATCTCATTAGATGCTGAAAAAGCATTTGACAAAATCTAACATCCACACATGTTTAAAGTCTTGGAGAGATCAGGGATACAAGGCACATACTTAAATATAATAAAGGCTACATACAGCAAGCCGAGAGCCAACATCAAATTAAATGGAGAGAAACTCAAAGAAAGTCCACTAAAATCAAGGACTAGACAAGGCTGCCCACTCTCTCCATATCTCTTTAATGTTACTTGAAGTTCTAGTTAGAGCAATAAGACAACAAAAGGAGATTAAGGGGATCCATATCAGAAAGGAAGAAGTCAAACTATCGCTATTTGCAGATGATATAATAGTATACATAAGTGATCCCCAAAATTCCACCAGAGAATTCCTACAGCTGATAAACCACTTCAGCAAGGTGGCTGGATACAAGATTAATTGTTAAAAATCAGAATACTCCTATATACAAATAACAAACTGGCTGAGAAAAAAATTAGGGAAACTACCCCCTTCACAATAGCCACAAATAATATAAAGTATCTTGGGTAACTCTAACCAAGCAAGTAAAAGAATTGTTTGAAAAACTTCAAGTCTCTAAAGAAAGAAATTGAAGAAGATATCAGAAGATGTAAAGATCTACCATGCTTATGGATCAGGAGGATCAACATAGTAAAAATGACCATCTTGCCAAAAGCAATATACAGACTCAATGCAATCCCTATAAAAATACCTACACACTTCTTTACAGACCTTGAAAGATCAATTCTCAACTTTGTATGGAAAAACAAAAAACCCAGAACAGATAAAACAATCCTGTACAGTAAAAGATCTTCTGGGGGAATCTCCATGCTTGATCTCAAGCTGTACTATAGAGCAACAGTAATAAAAACAGCATGCTACTGGCACAGAAATAGGTTGATTGATCTATGGTAACCCAGAAATAAACCCACACACATATGGACACTTGACAAGGAGGCCAAAACCATACAATGGAAAAAAGATAGCATCTTTATCAAATAGTTCTGGTCTAACTGGATGTCTACATGTAGAAAAATGCAAATAGATCCTCATTTATCACCCTGCACAAAACTAAAGTCCAAATGGATTAAAGACTTCAACATAAAACCAGACACATTAAATATGTTAGTAGAAAAGGTGGGGAAGAGCCTTGAGCTCATTGGTACAGGAAACAATTTCCTAAACAGAACACCACTAGCTCAGGCTCTAAGATCAACAATTAATAAATGGGACCTCATGACACTGAAAAGCTTCTGCAAGGCAAAGGACAGTGTCAACAGAACAAAAGGAGAGTCTACAGACTGGGGAAAGATCTACACAAGCACTACATCCAACAAGGGGCTAATATCAAAAGTATATAAAGAACTCATGAAATTAAACAGCACCAAACCAAATACTCCAATTAAAAAATAGGGTACAGAGCTAAACAAAGAATACTCAACAGAGGAATATCTAATAGCTGAGAAACACTTAAAGAATGCTCAACGTCCTTAGTCATCAGGGAAATGCAAATCAAAAGAACTCTACGATTCCATCTTATATGAATCAGAATGGCTAAGGTAAAAAATTCAAGTGACAGCACAAGTTGGTGAGGATATGGAGAAAAGTGAACACTCATCCATTGCTGTTGGGAGTGTAAACTTGTACAACCAATATAGAAATCAATATGACACTTTCCTAGAAAATTGGGAATAGTGCTACCTCTAGACACTCCTGGGCATTTACCCAAAAGATGCTCCACCATACAGCAAGGACATTTGCTCAACTATGTTCATAGCAGCTTTAATTCATAATAGATGTCTGTCCACTGAGGAATGGATAAAGAAACTGTGGTACATTTATGCAGTGGAATATTACTTAGCCATTAAAAACAAGGAAATCATGAAATTTTCAGGCAAATGCATGGTTCTAGAAAATATCATTCTGAGTGAGGTAACCCAGACCTCGTGTAGTATGTACTCACTTATAAGAGGATATTAGCCCAACATTGATGTCCTCTGACAGACTCCATCCAGCGTTGGAAAGGACAGATGCTGAGACTCACTGATGAACTCTGAGTAATATAGAAAAATGGAGGGATGGAAGGACCCAGAAGGTTCAGTAGCCCCACAAGGAGACCGTCAAGGATGGTGGATACGGACCCAGAGGGTGCTGCACAAATGTTGTACCAACCAAGGACAATGCATGCAGTATACCTAGACCCCATGTTCAGATCTAGCCAATGGACAGCTCATTCTTCATGTTTGTGGGGAGAGAAGCAACTGCTTCTGACACTAACTCTGGTTCCTCCAGTTTGACCACTTCTCCTTGGTGGGGAGACCAAGGGGCACACAGAGGGAGGGGAAGCAGGTTATCCTGGTGGGAGAGGAGGTCTCCTTTTGTCAGAGGTCTAGTGGAGGGGAATAGGACGTAAGAGGGAGAAAGGGAGGGTGGGAATGGGAAGATACAAGTGAGGGGATAACAATTGGGATGTAGTCTGAATAAATTATAATAAATTATAATAAAAAAGAATGTACCTTCTGGGCTGGAGAGATGGCTCAGAGGTTAAGAGCACTGACTGCTCTTCCAAAGATCATGAGTTCAATTCCCAGCAACCACATGGTGGCTCACAACCATCTATAATGTGATCTGATGCCCTCCTCTGGCCTGCAGGCATACATGCAGGCAGAGCATTGTACACATAATAATAAATAAATAAATCTTAAAAAAAAAAAAGAATGTACCTTCTAAGTTTCAGCATGTGTCTACATCCATGAAACTCTCATCGCTACCAGGACGGTGGCCATTTACACCCTCTCCCAAACTTCTCTTATGATCCTTTGCAAGCATGATCTCCACCTGCTCCTGCCTTCTGTCTCCACACAGGTCTTTTTGGATATGATGGATTACTCTGCAAATACATTTCTATGCGTTAAAAACCTCCATGGCCCAAAATAACTTTTGGAAGGCAGAGTCTTTGTTTCATATTGCCCAAGTCCAGCAGTAGAGTCTCGGAAGTTGAAGTGGGGATTGATTTTATGATCACGGTCTCTGGGAAAGAATGGATGTGATGAGAAGGCAAAGGGAGAGGAGGGGGATATGGAGTAAGGGAGGGAAGGGGAGGTGAAGCAGGAAGAAAGGAGGGCAGGGAAGGGACCCATCTTAATAGAGGTTGAGCCTGGGGCCTTTGTATTCTAGGCTCATGTCCTCTCATTGAGCTACATCCTAAGCCCTGTGTGATATCTTATTAAAGGCCCCAGGTAAGCCTGCAACGACCCCTGGGATGGATGCCCCGTCTGACTTCTCCAGAATCCAAATGCATTGGCTGGGTTTTTGTAGCACTTGGTGAATCAGTCACATAATATGGGCTGACTTGGGTGGGAGACATGACTTTGTTTGAGGCAGTTCTTTAGCTTAAGATAGAAAGTTGGGAGCTGTCAGCCTCCTGCTGGCTCTGGCATATGTTTGGAGGGAATGTGTTCAGAATCTCTCAATGTTACTCACTTACTAATTTTATTTATACGGCCCTAAAGGGTTCTTTGCTTATAATACTAGAGAAGCAAAGTGAAGTGGTCCAGTTTGGAACTTAAGTCTCCAGAATCATAAGTTAAATCCTTTTTTTTCCTATTAGGATTTGGTTTTCCCAGCTATTTTATTGAGATAACACAAATCTGATTAATACATATGAGAAGCTAGATGGAAATCTTTTTAGAGCCCTTTTAAGGATAAGAATAATCTGTTAATTCAAGTTTGAAAAAAGATTCATCTCTTAATAAATACCTTCATTTATCTCTCTAGTGTAGACTTTCTTTGCCTCCACATTAGACAGAAAGGATGAGATAAACCTTGGTTGTAGGAGGCTATTTACTTTATTGCAGGATATTTTGTAACATGTCTGGTCTCTGCTCATTAAATTGTACCTAACACCTCTCAGAATCTCACTTATATTAATCAAATACCATTCTAATTGAGAGCAGACTACTTATTGCTTATTTTACATGAACATTCTAGAAAGAACAGAGCACAGGGCCACTAAGATGGCTCAGCAGCTAATGACACTACTAAACTTGAAACCCTGAGGTCTATTCTTGCAAATAGAATGGTGGAGGGAAAGAAACAACTCCTGTACGTTTTCCTCTGACATACATGTGGCCAGATGCACATGCCACCCCCTCTCCCAATAAGTCAGTAAATGTAAAAAAAAAAAAAAAAAAAGAACAAAAATCCAAAACCAAAATAAAAAACAAAACCAAAAAGAAATATGAGGGATAGAGCAATGGTCCTTTTTAAGTCTGACAGTGAGAGGAACTGGCTGACAGCCACCACCCTGATCCAATTGTAGAACATTGCTACTATCCCGACAGCTTACCCTGTGCTAGTTTGCATTCAGTGTCACTCTTGGTCCAGCTTTACCAAGCCACTCTCTGCTTTCTGTCAGTATAGATTTGCCACTTGTGACATTGCATATAGATGTTTTATCATATATAGTCTTTTGCACCTAGCTTCTTTTGCTTAGGTGGCATGCTGTTGAGGAATATGCATACTGTAGCACTCATCAGTAGTGTTTTACTGTCTATAGTCAAAAACTGTTGTGCAGATGTATTCTAGTTTGCTTATTATCAGTGGTGGGTAGTGGGTTGTTTCCAGACTCTGGACATTAGGAACAATGCTGCCATGAATATTGCACCATCGACCCTGAGTGGGGGTACATCTGCATTTCTTCTGAGTAGATATCTGAAAGTAGAATCAGCAGGTTGTATGATAAGTGTCTTTAACTTTCAAAGAAACCAACAAACTTCTGAAGCAGCTGTTCAGAAGTTGTGGTGGTTTGAATGGGAATGGTCTTTATAAGCTTGTGTGTTTACATACTTGGGCTCCAGTTGCTGGAACTTTCTGGGAACAACTAAGAGGTGTGGCTTTTTAAAGGAGACTTGTTCATAGGGTTTTCAAAAGCTCCTACCGTCCCCTTTGTGATTTCTCTGCTTCCTGTTTGTGTTCAAGATGTGAGCTCCCACTTGTTGCTGCTACAGCACCATGTCTACCTGCCTGCTACTCTGCTCCCTGCCGTGATGGTGTTGTCTGGAACCATGAGCTCCAAATAAGTCCTTTCTTTTATGGATTGCTTTGATCTTGGTGTTTATCACTGTAACAGAAAAAAAAACTAATACAGGTGTGTACTATGACCATCATCATTGCTGTTGTACTGATGGAGAAATTTGTACGTGATCGTATATCCTGTATGTGTTGGAGATGGCACCTAAAGCTTTGCTATCGAGCAGAACATTGGTCACGACTGCCTCTGAAAGTGTTCTCAGTTTTCTAGAATAAACTTTGCCTACACACTCTGCCTGAACTTAGCTCAAGAGTGTTAGAGAATGTGGCATACAGTTCTGTCCTTAGGGAGTGCACAGAATCCCTGTGAGGTTATCTTTTATCTTTGCTTGTAAGGTAAATCCGTAAGTAAATTTCAAGGTGCTGAAGCAGTTTTCATTTTTGTGTGCTTCTTCCACGCAAAATGTGAAAAAGTCTTGGTAGTGTTTTTAGCTGGGAGGTGTAAGCCCTCTAGTGAATAAATCTCCCATACTTGGACCAAGATCCATCTTCTTAGGGTGAAATATCATCCCAGCTACTGATTTAGTCTATGTGCCTGCTGGATTTCTTTCTAACACAGCAGCTGGTAGCCTGCAATACATATGCCAGTGGTGGAGTATCGGCTACGGAGGAGCTCAGGAGCCAATTGCTCAAAGGCCCCTTTGCCTCTGGCTGTTAACTGCTTCCTTCTGATTTTAAAGATTACCATCTTCATTGGCCTCTACTGCTTTCAAGACTCGGTATGACCACCATACTTTGCATTCTTACTTTGCTGAGGATTAACAAAAGAGTTTAGAAAACAGGATGCTGTGGTGCATGCCTGTAATCCCAGCACTCAGGGAGGCAGAGGCAGGTGGATTGCTGTGAGTTTGAGGCCAGCCTGGTTTTCTAAGCAAGTCCAGGACAGCCAAGGCTGCACAGAAAAAACCTGTTCAAAAACAAAACAAAACAAAAGCCAATCCAAACCACCTTAGAGAGCTCCCTTCTCCGCATTTTGAACAGAGCAGGAAGGAAAAGTGTTGTCAGGACTCTAGGTGAACACACATGATTGACTGAAGGCCTGCTGGGTTACCTTTAGGCTGATCAGAGCTGAGGGCTGTGCAAAGGCTTTACAGGATTATCTGAGTTCTAGTACTGTATTCACAGGGCCCGGTTGTCTTCGAGGTGATGCAGCCCTGCATATGTAATTTGCTACAAATATAGACAAAACTGATTCTAACTTGTGCCCCAAATCTTAGGCCCAAGATGGTTGTTTTTTTAGAATGCCTTTGTGATACTCCTGAGTAGGTACAATGCTTCTTTGCTGCTTTGTGTTATCCGTGTATTCTCTTTTCACAGGCCTTACTATATTATAATACAAGACTGGCTTATCTCAGACTCTGTAGCCTAGCTTGGCTTCAAATGAATTCTTTGAGGATCTTGGGTAAATTCTGGGATTACAGGGTGTACTATCATATCTTGCTACCCACCCCACCTTTTTTAAAAATAAAGAACCAATTTTTCCTCGTTATTCATTTAGAAAAGATTTCCTTATTTATTTTATGTAGATGAGTGCTCTATCTGCATGTCCATCTGCATGCCAGAAGAGCGCATCAGATCCCAGTATAGACAGTTGTGAGCTACCATGTGGTTTCTGGGAATTGAACTCAGGACCTTTAGAAGAACAGTCAGGGCTCTTAACCTCTGAGCCATCTCTCTAGCCCCTTCTCTTTATTCTTGATCCTTTGGTTATATTATTATGGTAATAAAACTTGGCACTTTACAGCCAGGCATTCCATATGTTTTGATCATATTCACCTTTCCCTAACTTTCCCCCCATCTATTGCCCCTTCATTCTCCACCCAACTTTGTGTCCTCAGAAAACAAAACAAAACAAAACAAAACAAAAATCAATGAAACAAACAAAAAAACCTTTCAAGGCCAATTTCTGCTGCCCCAATATTCTTGGCTGTATGGTCTTTTTTTCATTCATGGTCAACGGATTAGTGGCTACAATACTTTCTTAGAGAAAACTGTCTCTCCTTCTTCCATCATCTAACAATTGCCAAGAGCTCCACAGTGGCCAGACTTTTTAGTAAGTAAGTCAACTGATCCTTAAAATAGTCCCAAAGAACAGTTACAGTGATAAGCTTTCGGTTTTAAGTTAAAGAAATAGATTTAGGAAAAAGTTAAAGAGATTTTTTTCCCCAAGGTGACAAAAAAAGTTGTTGGCAGAGTCAGGACTTGAACTCAAGTGTTCTTCTGTCCTAGCAGCCATGCCTTCAAGTTCTGTGTTACTCTATGTCCTGAGTGCTGGGGTGTGTGTCTCCTAGATTCACATGCTGTTGGGCCAAAGTATTAGCTTCTTTAATGTAAGGAGTCATTTTGCATGGGATGTGTTTTTCATAGCCATAATTGCCATTGTACTGCAGGTCTGCTTTTTCCTTTTATGTCCGTCATGCAATACTGTCAACCCTGCTATCAGCATACCACGTTAATTGCTTCTGACTTGCTATCCACCACACCTTGTTGACCCATTCTCCCTATTGGGGAGACTTGGACTCATTATGTCAATGACACAAGGACACTTTATCTGTGTCCCTTTATGAACTGGTGCCAGAACTTCTCCTAGAAACCTCTCCAGGGGCGGATCTCTGAGGCAAAGGGCGTATGAGTACTTTATTTCACCAGGTGTGTAAAGCGTACCAAGAATGACAGTGCAGTCTGGCACTCTAGCCTGCAGCAGGAAGAATCCCCCCATTTTGACCTTCTCATCAGTGTTTGGTAATTTTTCTTCATTTTTTTGAGGTATGTTGAATGTTATGGGAGTCTCCCAACTCACCCCCCTCAAAAATCTTATGACACAGCACTTTCTTCTGGTTGACTGTGGCTAAAGGAAGCTGCAGAAACTGATGGCCTGAATCCATAAAAGGCAGCTAAATATTATTGTTGCTTTAATATTCATATTTCTGGTTATTAGTAAGCATGGCTTCCTGGCCCACAAGATTACTACTGTTTTTTTTTTTTTTGTATTGTGTGTACAGTCCTTTCTACAGTCTAGCTAGTTGTTTATTGTTTTTTTAAGATATAGCCCGCGAACCTCACTGTCACTCATTTACTCGATGGAAATCCAGTCAGTCTTTACCTCATGATTAGATCTTTTGAAATGTTCTTTACTAAGCCACCCAACTCTTTGGCTATGAGTTATTGTTATTATCTGCTTTTTTATACCTTCTTTATTATTTTTAATTTTTGAGGCAGAGTTTCATTGGCTGCCTTTAAACTTAGTATATAGCTGAAGATGATCCTGCTGCCTCTACTTCACAACTACTGGTCTTACAGGTATGCACCTCCACATCTGGTTTTATGCAGTGCCTGGGGCTAACTCCAGGGCCTAATTCCTGCTAGGCAAACACTCTACTAATGGAGCTATGTCCTCAGTTTTGTTTTGTAGCTTAAACACTTTCGTTGGGGTTTTCTATCCATTTGCATTTGCCTTTGTATAAATAAAAGTATGGGACGCAACTTTGTCTCTCTGCAAACTGTGACTCTCATGTAGCGTAAATAATGCACTGTTTTTCCACTTTAACATCATTTATACTTGTCATAGGCTTCCATGAATAAATGAATCTGCTTTTAATATAATTTATGTCTGTCTGTCTGTCTCTCTTCTGGTAAGGCATTAGTTTTACTTTTGCAGAAGCATATGTAGCCATGTCAAATCAAGCAAGCAAGCACACAAAGTAGTGGGTCCCCTTGGGCTTTTATTTCTAATGCAAAAGGATTTTGTATCTCATTCTGAGTGTCCCGAGCGTGGCTTCACAGTCATATACAGTTGGCTAATTCAAAACAGTGCGGCTGATGAGCAAAGCGCAACTTTTGAGAACACCGTGCAACCTTGAGCACATATTTTGATTCATGAAGTGCTGACCTTGTGGGAGTTTACATTTTTGCCAAGTGACTCCCCCCCCCCCCCCGACTCATTCATTAAGTTATTTACTTTACATCCCAGTCAGAACTTCCCCTCTCTCCTCTCCTATCAGTCCTTTCCCTTCCCTCTATCCCCACTTCCCTATCCCCTGTCTCCTCAGGGAAGGGAAGACCTCCCATGGATACCAACCTACCTTGGCATATCAACTAGGAATGTTGAAGTTAGCCAAGGCAGTCCAGTTAGGAGAAAGGAATATCCCCGCCCCTCTGTGTGTGTGTGTGTGGCAGGTGGGTGGGGGGAGATGCCAGGGATCTGTGGCGGGACCCTAGCTGAGTTCCTAGCAGAGGAGGAAAATGGAGCCTGAAGTGATTACCTTCTGTAATCCAGGTGGGGCTTCTAGTGGAGGGAGGGAGATAGCAACCCACACACAATACCTTTGACCCAGCCAATCAATGACTGGCTTAACTTGATTTGCATGCCATGAGAGAGAGCTCACCACTAAAAGTATTAATAATAGTCTGCTGTACTTGCAGATAGGAAGCTAGCATAACAGTCATCTGAGTGGCTTGAATCAGCTGCTTATGCAAACAAATGCAGAGACCCACAGCCAAACCTTAGGTGGAACTTGGGCAGTTTATTGAAGAGGGGAAGGAAAATTTGAAAGAGCCAGAGAGGCCAAGGACACCACAAGAAAACTTATAAAATCAACTAACCTGGATCCATAGGGGCTCAGAGAGACTGAACCACCAACCAGAGAGCTTCCATGGGATGGATCTAGGTCCCCCCGCTCCCCCATATATATTGGATATACAGCTTGGTCTTCATGTGGGACCTCTAACAGGAAGGGAAGGGACTGTCTCTGACTCTATAATTTCTTTTTTTTTTCTTTTTTAAAATTTTATTTTTAATTTAAATATTCACTTTACATCATGATCATAGTCCCCTCCCACCTCTCCTACTGCTCCCTCCCTTCCATCCTCTTCCCCCTCTTTTCCCTCCCTTTGTCCTTGGAAAAGGGGAGCTTCCCCTCTCCACCAGCCCACCCCAGCATATCAAATCACAATAGGACTGAGCTCCTCCTCATCTACTGAGGCCAGGCAAGGCAGCCCTGTAAGGGCAATGATTGAAAGCAGGCAACAGTCCATTACCATAGACAGCACCTGCTCAACTTACTGGGGATCATCCTGACAGGTAAGCAAGACCCAGACTCAGAAAGACACACACGGTGTGTGGTGTGTACTCACTTACAAGTGGATATTAGCCATCTATTACAGGATGACTATGCTACAAATCATGGACCCAAAGAAGCTAAGTAACCAGGAGGGCCCAAGGGAGGCCCTCCTTGAATCTCACTCAGATGGGGAAATAGAATAGATTGTAAAAGAGGAAGTGGAGAGGGAAGTGCATAGGGGAGAGAGAAGGGGATCAGATGTGGGGAGAGTGGCAAGAGGAGATTTGAGGGCCTAGAGAGAAAAGGGGAAAAGCATCAATGAGCCAGGCTGGAGACCTGGGACAGAGTAGGCTATGGGAGGATGCAGGGATGTCTCTAGCTGAGCCTCCATGGTTTCTTATGCTTAATGTGCAGCTCAGTTTGCTTCAGTGTCTGATACAGGTATTTCTTCCCTTCCTCCTTTACATCAGTTTTTAGTTTTAATTTGGATTTTTAGTTTTAATTTGGCTTGCTTGCTTGCTTGTTTGCTTGTTTGTTTATTGAGACAAGGGTTCTCTGTGTAGTCTTCACTGTCCTGAGTTTGCTTTGTAGACAAGACTGGTCTCAAATACTTTGTTTGTTAAAAAATTGAAACGTATTTTTTCATGTCCTATATTCTGATCAGTTCACCTCCGGGGCGACTGCTCTCAGATCCTCCCCACTCATCCAGCTCCACTCTCTTTCTCTTTAGACAACACACAAGGAAACAAACAAAACAAATACATCCTAATTAAAACAATGGAAAAATAATCCATAAGAACACAGAATAAGAAACTATAATATATAATAATACATAAACAAAAGGCCAGTAAGACAAAAAAAAAAAGCCTAAACAAAAGAAATATGAGACCAAATAAAATCTACAAAAAATTGCATTCATTTTGTAATGGTCAATTATTGATGAACATAGGTCTGTTCTTGTGTGGTTTGTATTCCCAGCGAGACTGCTTTGGGAAAAGTAACTTCCTCTGTAAAAGGTTGTCATTTGGGGATAGCCTCTTGGTTAGGAGTGGAAGCTCATGTCCACATCCCCTCTGAGCACTGAGGGAGGCTTCGTTGATGTGAACTTCCTGATGTGAACACTACTTGCTCTTGCCTCCTCTTTCTGTGGGATGACTGGACTGTGTTTGATACTGGATCTGGTTTACAGCATTGCTCGATCAGTATCCATACAATGATTTGAATCTATTCATGTCCACCTTTCCCTGATTAGTTGGGAAATGTGATAACAGAAGTCAGAATCAAAGCCACCCTGTCTTCTCTCAAGGGAGACCAGCAAAGGCCATGAAGATAATCCCTTCAGGGACAGGTGTGGCTTTGGATATAGCTCGTTCCAGAGTTCACTGGGGTCTAGTTATTCCCAGTGGAGAACAGCTTCTACACAAGGCTTTGAGAGCTGACTGTATACAAGGGCTGAAATCTGGTGTTTCCCGGATAATTTCAAAGGAAAACACGAGAATTTTCATAACAAAACGTTTACAGAGAGGGAAATAAACTTCATCAGTTTAATTCAGATGGTTGTTTGCTCAATGTCAAATTGGAAACAGTTACAGAAAAGTTTTATGCTAAGGAAATGACTTGGTTGCCCTCTAGTGGCCCTACATCTAAAAGTCACCATGTTAGGCTCTGTGTAAAAATGTTTAAAAACAATTATCACTGTGTAAAGATGAGGAAATCAAGTCTTGGAGTAGCTGAGTGGCTTGCTAGCACCACAGATATAATGCTGTACTGAAGAAAACTATCTCCAGAACGGCTTTCTCTTGCTATATTTGGAGTGAAGCTAGCTCCAAAACCCACTGAACACCACCCTGCTGTTCATTTGAATCTTGCCATGGTGAGAGTCTTTACACAATCATAAAACTGCACAGTGGTCACCGTCTAAAGTCAAAGCTTAACCCACAAGAGGATTCCAGACTAATGGGCATCATTTTAATGTAGAGTGTGCTTTGGGGCAAGGACCTGATGTGTACAGAAATGGTTAGGAGAAGGAGTTGTTCATCCAGACAGTTTATGGAGCGGGACATGGAGAAGATAGGAGGCTGCTGGTAGGGAAGAAAGGGATTCCTCACAGCTTAGTTTTCATGATGTGTAGTCATGCTTCCTGCAAATACTGGAACAGTGTTTCATGACACAGCATGGTGGCTTACATTTTTTGTTTCCTGAGACAGTGTTTCTCTGTGTAGCCTTGACTGTCCTGGGACTTGCTTTGTAGATCAGGCTGGCCTTAAACTCACAGTGATCCACCTGCCTCCACCTCTGGAGTGCTGGGATTAAAGGCGTGAGCCACCACGCCTGCCTGGTGATCATATATTCAATCCCAGCACTCAGAACACAGAGGCAGGAGGATGCCTGTGAAGCTGAAGCCAGTCTGGTGTCATAGTAAGCTCTAGTCCAGCCTCGACTACATAGCGAGGGCCTGTCTTGTTGCAACCCACCCACCCCAAAGAATAACCAAGGTTGTATTAGAGGAAATGTTCAGATGTTTTCAAAGGAGTGGATACACATTTCAGTGCATCTCAGCCTACACTTCAAAGACTAATTTTCAGACCCAGGTTATTTTATAGGAAGTAGAAATATATCTTTAGCTTGACATATACAAGAAATGTTGAAATATTTGAAGAGTATAATAACCTACCTGAAAAGAAATACCTGAAATCTATTTGTAACCTCCCTCAAAGCTTTCACTGATCAGTTCTGGTAAAATGTTACTGGGAGCTATAACAAAATACCCAAGACTAACGAATTAAAGGAGGAGGAAATTATTTTGTTGTACAATTTCAGAAGCTTGTGTCAGAGGTCACTTGACCCTATCACTGTAGGCCTGTGGTGTGGCAGAGTGTCATGGTTGAGAAGGACATGTGCAGCACTCATTTCAGTGTGCTTAGAAGGGATGAAGAGTTAGAGGGTGGATAAAATGTGAAAAAGCCAGGGTTCCAAACACCCTTCAAGGAAACAACTCCTCCACCTAGGGATATACTTCTTCCAACCAGAATCCTTCTGGTCTGTTCACCTATGAACTCAGCAATGTATTCATCCATTGATTAAGCCCTTGTGATACAATAACCCCTCTGTATTGGTGCCACCCTGGAATAAAGTGACTAGTTAACACCTAAGCCTTTTGGGGTACATCTCAGTTCCCACCCCCAAAAGACACTTACCGAGGCTGAGTAGTAGATGCACAGGGGTGAGCATGGCACCCCTTCTACTTTTATTCATGACTGAAAATTTCTAAAATCAAAATCACAAAAAAGCCAATCGATCAAGCACTTTAAAAAAATATTTATTCTTATTTTATGTGAATTTGTGTTTTTCTGCATGTACATCTGAGTACGTGTATTGAATCTCCCAGAGCTGGAGTTACAGATAGGTGTGAGCTGCCATGTGAGTGCTGGGAATTGAACCTGGGTCCTCTGGAAGAACAGCCAATTCTTAACCACTGAGCCATCACTCCAGCCCCTCCATCAGGCTCTTTAAGTGATTATATTTGTTGGGTTGTATGAAGAAGAAACATCAGGAGATGTCAAGAAAAGATTGATCTGAGATGTTGCAGAGGGCTTTTTCCCCCCAAGCATAGATGTGCCTGTGGACACATCTATGGCAATCAGAAGTCTCTGGAGAATTTTAGGTAGGTGGTGTGAGTGTACATAAGCTGTGTGTATGCAAGTGCACCTGTTATGGGTATGTGTGTCTCCTGCTCATAAAGGAGTGGTGTTAGAGGTAACATAGCTGGAGTTGGAAGGTCATTATTGAAAGTTGTACTTCAGTGGATTGTGTGGTGCTAGGGTGACCAGCTGACTTGGTTTGGCTAGGACAGAAGTGAGGCCTGGGTTAATGCTGAGTGAATGCATGATGAGTTAGTCATCCAAGAAGAAAGTTAGTAATTTCCGTTGGTCAGAGGCTGCATGAAATGGCATAGAAAGCAGATCTAGACTCTAATCTCCCCGTGTTTTCAGCTTGGACATTGATGCTTATTTATTGCGATATGGGGACTGATTGTCTCTAGACTCTATAGAGTGTTGCCCTGTTTTCTTACAGACACTTCAGAAACCAGAAACATCATCTGACTTGTCCTTTTTTGTGCCTCAACACTTTTTAGTCCATGCTTACCTTGGACGCTGTCTTACTTGTTGGTTGCCAATGTCTTCTTCTGGGCCTTGGACTTCAAAGAAACACTTTTTTGTTCACTATATGTTTGAGTATAGCGTGTGTGGTGACACTGCAGTGTGGAGCATGGTGAGAGAGGGAGGGCCTTGTGTGGTGGATGATCTTTCCGAAGAGTCATATTGTCGCCTTGTTCCTGATGAGTACTTCTGTCACTCATATCCCAGCTGTGACCTGGATGTCAATGCATCATCCACTAAACAGTTTGAATAAACCAAAGATTCATTTGCAGTCTTTAGGCTCTCCACAGGAGATGCAAACAGCAACTTTCCCTAGGGAGGGTGTGGTGTAATAGAACCCCTGTTCTGATTTGCAGCCTGTCTGATGTGTATCTCTGAAGACAGTCAGTGGAAAAGTCCCATTTCGTTCTGTTCTAATCTCTTCTAAATGGCTTACTGACATCAAGAGATTTTCTCTGAGGTCTCCGCTTCCCCTGGCAAAAATGCAAAGGATAGGAAGGCCAGGGTATAGAAAAATTTTATTTTGTAGACTAGACGTTTTAAGTGTGCCCATTTGAGGACTGACTTATGCCCCCGGTTCCAATTATAGTACACAGACCCCTCCCCCACCCTGCACACAGCATGTTTCCCAAATACAGTCAGTCATTCCTTCTCAGACAGTTTACTCTTCTAGGGAGAAAACTTGGTGAGCTTAATCTTTGAATTGCCAAATATATATTCATTTGAATGAATACATGCATCACTCTTCACACAGTGCTTTCTAGTGTTTTGCACACATAGCATTACCTTTGATCCTCACAGCAGCCTTGGAAATGAAGGTTACGATTATCTCTGTTTTCCAGGTTGGGAGATAGACTCAGGGTGGCATCCATGACCATCATGGTAGACATCCAAATCTAGACTTTTGGCCTCAAAAACTATGTTTTTGCTCACAGACCACAAGGACATCATCATCATAATAAGCCAGCCTGTTTGTTATTCATGAAAAGAACACAAAACAACAGCTTTGTTGTACAGAGTCAAAGACAGGAAGGGAAATGGTCTGGTCTGAGGTTCAGCCCAGCAGAGATGCTTGCGAAGGACGCGTCTATTTGAAAGCTGCAGATGATGCCTTTGAGCACTCTCAAAGAGACTGAAGCTCGGAACCTCTTTACTTCTTCCCAGTGAGTGACTGGCTTCAGAGCATCTTTCAAAGGACTAGGTCCTATGTACTCTCTTAATGCCCTTCACAAGGGAAACTATGAAACTAGATGTTTTATTTCTTACAAGGAATAGAAGGGTTAATGCTGTTTTAAAAATACAGTCTTTTGTGTGCTCTTCAGGCTTCATACTTGCTGTGTAGCTGAGGATGACCTTGGACTCCTGATCCTCCCACCTGTCCCTCTCATGTGATGAGGCTATAAGCAGGGGCACGTGCTTGGTTTCTGCATGCTAGAGTGTTAGGATGACTTGCTGGAACCGTGTGGGTCCCAGAAATTGAGTTTAGTTCATTCTTTACCTGCTGAACTGTCTCCCTGGCCCTATTTTTAGTGCGTCCACCCACCCATCTATCCATCCATCATCTAGTGTGTATTTGTGCGTGTGCGTACATGCACAAGCAGGTTCTCAAATGTAAGTATAGGGCATGTGTGGAGGGCAGAGGACAGTCTGTGGGAGTTGGTTCTCTCTGCAGAGTTGTGTTAGAAAAGTTTGCGAGGGGGAATAAAACAGCTGGAGAAATATCAAGTGATAAAAGTTTGTAAAAGCTGAATGAGGAAGGTTGTTACTTTGTGTGTTGGTGATTTACAGTGAAACATAAGTGCCACCCAGGGTCTACAACTGTGGCTTGAGGGAAATTTAAACCTCCTCCTCCCCACCTCCTTCTCTCCTTTGTATAGGCCAGGCACTAAGAATATTTTTACATTCTTTTTTCGCCCCAGAACCAGTATTCCTTTGTGTAGCCCTAGCTGTCTTGGAGTAGACCAGGCTAGACTCATAGTCAGAGATTTGCCTGTCTCTGCCTCCCCAGCACTGGGTTTAAAGTTATATGCCATTACACCTTTTTATTTATTTATTTTTATTTTTTATAGTCTTAATGGTTAAACAAACTTAAGAGCAGGATAGTATTTCATGACATTTGAAAAGGTTATAAAATTCAAATTTTAGTGTCCATAAAGAAAAGTGTTTTGGAGCATAGCCACATCCATTTATTTAAATGTCTCTGGCAGTTTTGTGCTGTCACACAAGAGACAAGTCCCAGGGGCAGAGACCTTTTTGTGCCTCGCAAAACCTAAAGTATCTACCATCTGGCTTTTGGCAGAAAAACTTGCTGACCCTTGACCTAGTGCCCTATTTTGCTCAAATCCACACTACAACAGTTCCCAGGCAGCTAAAATCGGAATGCTTGCTGCCTGGCAACCACTTCTCTTCTTGCCCGATGGAGATGCAGAGGCTGAAGGCTTCAGGGCATCTGCCTTCCATTTTTCACCTTCTTCTCAAGTAGAACAAAATGCTACTGATCTCATGGTCACAATCTACCCCAAGTCTAAGTACTGGAAAGTCTCAGTGCTCTGTGTATCCAGCTGGGTCTGAGTAGGCTCTGGCCACTTTGAGTCTAGAAGTAGATGTTACGATCTACAGATGTAGAAGCAGAGGCTCAGAGATGCAGTCTCAAGCACACAAATCAAGAGCACATCCAGGACTCAGGTATAGTTTCCAGCCCATAGGGAATCCATGGGGTTGAGGTGTTATTGTCTAAGATGCATAGCAGGCTTTCCTATTAACTTTCCAATTTGGGGTTCTTCTCTGCATCCTTGTTTACTGCTGAGTCATACCAAAGCCCATGGGAACACAGATTCCTTTCTCTTTATATCACTTTTTAGGCAAAGATTTATTATTTTTACATGTCTGAATGTTTGCTTGCATGAATGTATGGGTACTGTATGTCCAAAAAAGCCAGAAGAGGGTTTCAGATCCCCTGGGACTACAGTTGTGGAAGGTTGGGAGACACCATGTGGGTTCTGAGAACTGAACTTGGGTATTCTGCAAGAGTGGTAAGTGCTCTTTACTACTGAACCACCTTTCTCCAGCCCCCTCCCTTGTATCACTGTAAAACCCTCAGAAACTGGAACATCTTAGATGTTCTTCAACTGAAAAATGGATAAGGAAACTGTGGAACAATTATACAATGGGATGCTACTCAGCTATTAAAAACAAGGACACCTTGAAATTTGTAGGAAAATGGATGAAACTCGGAAATAGCATCCTGAGTGAGGTAAACCAGACCCAGAAAGACAGCCATGGTATGTGCTATCTTATAAATGGATGTCATCCGTACAGGAAAAGTTAATCATGATACAATGCACACACCCAAAGAAGCTAAAGAACAAGGAAAGCACAGGGGAGGATCCTTGAATCTCATTTAGAAGGGAAACAAAATAGGCGTTGGAGGTGAATGGAAGGAAGGAACTGGGCAGAAGAGAGGATTGGGAGGGGAAAAGGGTGGGGATTAGGAGTAGAGAAAGCAGGGGAGAATGGAAATCAGAGGTCAGGGGCATCTCTGGGACTTGCCCAAGACTTAGGATAGGGGAGGCCCCAGGAAATCTAAGGGAGTCACCCTAGCTGAGACGCCTAGCTTCAGGGGATATGGAGCCTGGAGTGGCCACCTCCTGTAGCCAGGCAGAACTTCCAGTGGAGGGACACCAACTTACCCATAAAACTTTCAGCCCAAAATTTGTCCTGCCTACAAGATGTGCAGAGATAAAGATGAAGCAAACATTGTGGGATTGATCCACCACAGACTGGCCCTTCTTGAGACCCATCCCATGGGAGAGACCCAATCCCTGATACTATTAATGTGACTCTGCTATGCTTGCAAACAGGAGCCTAATATAACTCCACTGATAGGCTTCACCCAGCAGCTGATGGAAACATATGCAGAGACCCACAGACAAACATTAGATAGAGCCCAGGGAGGCCTATGAAAGAGCTGGGGAAATGATTGAGTGAGCTGGATGGGTCAAGGACTCCACAAGAAGACCTACAGAGTCAACTCACCTGGGCCTATGGGGGCTCACAGAGACTGAACCACTAACCAAAGAGCATGCATTCACTGGTCCTAGGCTCCCTGCACATATGTAGCAGATGCTCAGCTTGATCTTCATGTGGGTCTCCAAAACATCATATATAAACACAAGTATACACACATACATATACACGACATCAGTAGATATGAAAGATGAACCAGAATATTGCATTATCTCAATAAAAGTTGTTGGTAGATGACACTCACTCTTAACCAGGAAGCATCCTATTCAGAAACATTGCTTCTGAGTACTCATGGAAGAGCTTTTGTTTGGCTGGGTGTGAAGTACTGAGCCAGCACTGTCAGAAGAAAGCATCTCTCAAACTGAGGCTGTCCAAGGCCAACATCAGCTCTTGGAGCCTCTCACCCTCCCTTTCACAGTTTCCTCCTCCTCCATTCCTCTTTCCATACCATTCCTGCCTAGACCTGCCAACTCTCAGCCACAGGTTCCTGAATATTTCCATCTTCTTCTTTTTTTTTTTTTTTTTTTTTTTTTTTTTTTTTTTTTTTTTTTTTTTTATCAATAGAGACTTCTGTTACCTCTTCCCAGATGACACACGAGATGAGCATTTCCATGAATCTGGTGCCTCTCCTTCAGCAGGCAGCTCCTGGCCAATTTAGAAGAGACCGAGAACCTCTTGTCCAGTAGCCCAAACCAAGGGACACAGGAGGGGATGAAAACAAAGTTACCCACAAGCCTAAAGCACACAGAAACCACAGTGGAGTTTTAGCAAACACCCAGAGAGATGCTTATGGCCTATCCCAGCATTCCTTAAGTCTCAGAGTTTAGATTGACCTTGGCTGCCATATACCCTTCATTTATGGGAACTCAGCCAGATCTAAGGGAAAACCCTAGACCCTCTGTCTTAGTACTAAACCTTCCAGACTAAAGTCTTTCAGCCATCAAAAGCCCTTTACCTTTCCCACACAGTTTACAAATATCCAGAGCAGGAAAAAGTATCCTGCATGTCCCTGAGGGTGATAAAAAGGTGACTCACAGAGTTTCTAGTGCTTCCAGTAAGGATCCCAGGACAACAGCAAGCCAGGCTTTGAAAAATTAGTTATGTCCTTCATCAGCAGAATCAAGTTTTGTCTTTATTTAGGGCTTCTGATTTCTGTCTAATACAAACCTACTTGAAGACCAAACCTTCTGGTCTTTCATGGATGTGCAGTAAGCTCTACATAAAGGAAGATAGTGAGCTGGAATGAGTCTCATCTGGTTGAAGGCAGGACAGCAAACAGCATCAAGGAGCTACTCAGTTTCCTGCCTGAGAGCAGGGAGACGCCATTTCTCTAGGACAAGCCTAGAGAGGGATTATCCATATTGATATCTTCTCAGGATCCATGTTAATGGGATTTGAACTCCAAATCAACTTCCTGTTTTTTTTTTCTGTGATGTATTAGCCTATCTACAGTGGGCATGGATGCTTTACTAGCTTCTGTTACTTGGAAACGGGTTTTCCCTTCTATTTCATAGGCACTGGAATGGGACTTGCAATCTAATTTATCTTTGCTATAACAACTACAAGAAGGTAATAGTCACTCAAATAAATATGGTGTCACTTAAAAGAATATGCTTTTACAATTACAAGGTAACGTATCTGAGTGTGTGTGGGCATACGTTTGTGTGTGTGTGTAACTTATTTTCCTCATTTGCAGTTTGTAGGGATAATGGACTCAATTACATGAATCTGAGAGGCACAGAATTACTCCTTTTCTTTGCTGTCAACCCCAGGTTTTATTTAGGAGCCTCCCAAGCTTCCTATGAGCAGAAGCATTGTTTTTCTGTTTTCTTCAGCAATTTTAATTTACAAAGTACACAACAGAAGCAATACTCAAGTTCCCATTTTGTAAACAATCCTTTGAAACAATGTTTCCAATGCCGACCGAAAGTGACAGCTAAGAATGTTTTCTTTCTTCACAGGCTCTCCCATGTAACCCTTGTCCCATTAGTCTCTTCAGCATATGCTGGAACACATAAAGCCAGTGGGTGGCCCCACCATTGCCATGAGTTGGTTTGTAGCAAAACAGACATTTTGTCTGACCGCTCTGTTTACTTGACACTTTCCCTTCCATTTTTTATTTTCTGCTCTTCTTGCTTCATTCCTTCCCTACCAAGTTTGGAAAAATAAATAATTCAATTGAACATATATGTTTCCATCTTCTGCCTTCCCTTTCACCATTTATTCCAGAGAAACTCCTTGGGTTACTTACTGGTCTCTACAGACTTTCTCTTTACACACTCTCTCACCTTTACATCACCCTCTCTGGAGACATCTGGAAGCTGGATGCCACCCTCTCACTTCATTAGTAGTAAATACAGCCTCTGCTAAGTCTAATTCAAAGCCTCTTTCTTCATGTTTCACCTTTTTAGGAAGACCTAATATCATGCATCTTAATAGCCATGTCAGCTCCCCCCCCCATCCCTTTCTCTGTAGGAATTCTGGCTTCTCCTATCACTCTGAATGCTATGCCTGATAGCAGGCCATTTGCACTCTCTGGGGTTATCAGGGTGCCAACAGAAGACTGGCCAGATGATTTTCTGTCTAGTCTAAGATATCTTCAAGATCAAAGGCTATTCAGTAGTAACAGGCAGCCATTGGAGCTTCTCCTACCTGGACTGAGATCTCCTAAGCCTCGGGATGTTGTCAAGGGTAGAGAAGTGTATGGGGCCAGATATGAAAAATCTGTGACAAAAGACTTTTTTTGAGTCTATCTTGAAGTTGCTTCACTACTTCTGCTTAGATTCTCAACTAATCCAACTTCACATTCATGTAAGAATCCAGTTACCCTAGGAATAGTTAGTGTCAGAGCAGGTTTTGTGTGTGTGTGTGTGTGTGTGTGTGTGTGTGTGTGTGTGTTTGTGGGGAAAGTGAATGAACAGATCTGTGAGGAAATGGCAGACCTGGTTGGGCCTGGTCTTATAATAGTCTCTGGTTCCAGGCACTGGATCTACCTTTTAAAGCAAAGGTGGATGTGGTGCTGAAACCGCCTTGAGGCTCTTCTCAGCCCTGGGTTTCTCAAGATTAGATGCACTGACTGGCCAGCTGGGTAGGCAAGCATGATAAAATTGCACACACTATTCCAGACACTGTAGGAAGAAAAGATGCCTGCCATGGAAATAAATAGAGCCAGTGCACTGATAACGTAGAGAAGGAGGGAGTAGTTGGTTGATTTGATGGCACCCAAGTGAGCCTCCATGCTGGAGTCCCTGGAGCCCATAGCACTATTCTCCATGTTCAAGGTGTGCCTCTTGAGTGAGGCGATCAGCAGAGTGGCGGCCGTAATGAACATGAGCAAAGGAACCAGGATCCCCGTGTAATATAAAAAGGCCAGGCTGAGCACATTGGTCTCGGAGAAGTACCTCCTCTCCGTCGAGTTGGAGAAAGGGATGGGAATGGAAGTGTTCACGTACACGTTGAAGATGTCTTTAGCGAAGAAGGAGCTCAAGATGAGGGAAGCCAGCACTGACAGACTCATGAGCCGAGGCATCCGCACTATGATTTTCTGCTTCATCATAAGGAACAAAGGGTGAGCGAAGTTCGCAATTTTAAGGCAATAGAAGACGTTGAGCCAGGCAGCAAACCAGAGGTTACAGTAGCTCAGAAACACAGTGATGGATTTGAAGAGTTTATACACGGTACTTTGGTTATAAATGATCTGGAAGAATAAACTACAAGTGACCTCTCCCAGTATCCAGATCTGTAGCGAGAACCTAGAAAAACTCAGCATCAGCATAAGGTGGTCACCAGTGGGAAGCCTTTTGCTCCTGATCCACTCAGTCCCATAGATGACTGCGATGAAGCCATTGCCAATGACGCCAACGGTACAGTATATTGCAAAGACCACAAAAATGATGACGATTTTGTACCTGGAAGCATAATTGTCAGTAGCATCTGTTGTTGTTGTTTTTTTCATTCTCTTTGTGACCTTTGGGTTCCTCACCAGTCAGTGTTCCTGCAATACTTCCCCTCTTAGTTGAAAGTTATTTCTTATTGTTTTTTATTTGCTTGTCACATGACCACAAGTAAGAGGCTTGGCATGCAAATTATGAAGGGATTTGGTTACTGGTTCTGACTCCATTTTCCATAAACACGCATTTGTTTGAGGGCTTTCAAAAACATGATGGGCAGAATTTGCAATGAATGTACAGCACAGAATCTTCTCATGTTATTATTTCAGCTCATATTTGCCTGATAGGAGAAGAATCCCAAGTTAGGACTCTCAGTGTCCCATGATTTTTTTTAAAAAGCTTATATCAAAGACTTACACTACTGGCTACTACTTATAAAAGCCCACTACTGCCTGTTCATGTTTCCTTTTATGTTGCCTAGCCTAGCTTATGATTCTCTTGCCATTGCTACCTAAATAGAAAGGATTATAGGCATGCACCGTTGTGCTCAGTCTTCTTGCTTTCTTTTTTATTGCCCTTATTTTCTAAGATTTAGTTTTATGGTTACCATGTAAGCCAATTACAGATTCATTTTAGCCCTTATGAATATATTTCAATTAAACAGTGCACAGAAAAGACAAAGTGGGATGATGGCACAGTCCTCCTCCAAGAGGATAGCCTTTTCTACCTCTGGGCATTATACAGATGTATGAGCATGGATAATCCAGGCTATCCTGTGGAGATAAGTGAGCTGCATGGTGTAGGTATATATTTTTGGTCTCCTGGTCCTCCTAGCAGCACCAACATCTCCCATGCAGCCAGAATGTGTGTGTGTGTGTGTGTGTGTGTGTGTGTGTGTGTGTGTGTATCTCACATTGTAGGCAAGCTGGTAGAGCATTTTCTTAATTAGTGATTGATAGGGGAGGGCATAGCCCAAACAGGCCATGAGGAGCAAGCTAGTAAGCAGCACACCTCCTCCATGGCCTCTGCATCAGCTCCTGCCTCCAGGTTCCAGCCCTGCTCATGTTCCTGTCTTCACTGCTTTTGAAGATCACAGTTATATGGGACTGTGACCGAAATGAACCCTTTCCTCCTCACATTGCTATTGGTCATGGTGTTTCAGCACAGCAATAGTAATCTAAGGACAGCTTGCTTGTCTTAAACAAGGAATATACCTTTCAGTTGAACAGTATATAGTTCAGTTCATAGCAACCTTTTTGTGTGTGTGTTTTAAAAATTAACAGTTTAATCTTAGTTCTTGAAATGATTTGGGGAAGTATAACTGAACATATTATGCAACTCTGTGGTAACATAAGCAGATGTTTGCATATTTGTGTAACTCTATTATAGATATATTTTAAGTATTTTTTTACATATATATTTATATTATTACACATATATACAATAAACTACCTATAGCAAGAAGAACCATGACACAATCAGGAATTATAAAAATGTTACATTCTTAGTGTTTTGTTTATTTGTATTTGGAAGCCTTGAAGAAATCATCTTTCCTATCTTGGTGCATCTAAAGTTATGAATGTAAATCAATATCTACCATATCTCATCAATATCAACCCAAAACATCTATCTAGACCTAAAAACATCTTAACTCCTAAAAAACTAAGCTTAATTATAAAACTGAACTATCTGGTCTTCAGCCCCATTGGAGACTTGAGAAGGAATAAAATTGATTCCTGGAGTATACCACAAGTGCAGGTTAGTAGCTTTACAAATAAGAAGATGACAGAGACAATTTGCTACCTGGATAGTCACTCAAAACTCTCTATAATGTTGAAGCATCATCTTCAGACTTCTGGCCTAATTACACAATTGAATACTCCTCAGGTATTAAAAACAAGGACATCTTGAAATTTGCAGGCAAATGGATGGAAGTAGGAAAGATCATGCTGAGTGAAGTAACCCAGATCCAGAAAGACAGGCATGGTATATACTCATGCGTATATGGTACTCATAAGTGTATATTAGCCACATAATACAGGATAACTACACTACAAAAAGGAGACTGATACATCAAGTAAGGACCATGTATGATGTGGGCCTAGACCCTCTGCTTAGATGTAGTAACACAGTCTCCTTGTGGGTCCCACAATGTGGAGAATAGGGACTACTTTGGACATGTACTCTAGCCACCAAACTTTGATCACTTCCCTCTGGCAGGAAGACCTTGCCATGCTAGAGAGGAAGAGGTTACAGGCAGTACAGATGAGACTTGATAGGCTGAGGTAAGATGTTATGGGAGGAGGGCTCCTCTTTCTGAGGACTAGGCGAGGGACGGAGAGGGGATGAGGGAGGAGGATACAATCAGAATGTGAAGAATTTAAACTACAAAACAAGCAGGTAACTTATACTGCTAATCCCACTACATGGCAATAGCTCTGAGACTGGCTAAGACAGGAATGTCTAGGCATAAACAATGCTTTTTGTTTGCAACAGAACCCCTATGAATTACAATTAATTGCCATTCTTCATATGGCATGAAGGTAAATTTATAGATGTCTTTTTTTCTGCTCATACAAAGAGCAGAAAACCAGGCTTAATTGTTCTGTGCATCACACACACCTTATATATTTATAATTTTAGGACTGTATAATGCTTGTGAGAAATTATATGTTTTTCAGAACAAAAGAACTGGACACTGACATTGGGTCAGACCTGACAGGATTCATTCTTCTCAGCATGCTGGACAATGACATCCTGCATCCTTCATGTTCCATCACCAAGTATTTCAGTTGCTGTTCTGATGAGGAACAAGACAGCTCCTAGGACACCTTTAAAGAAAGCTTCCAATTTCAATTGGTCCAGCAATTCAGACTGTCCCACACAGAACTCTAATTAAGCCTGGAATTTCTCCAAGAAACTGGACCACAAATGCTATTCCTAGCTTGTTTAACCATTTCCTCAATTTTACTTGGGCCCTACAAAGGTATTATTCATCCCAAATCAGCCTGAAGAAACCTTAAGAGGATGATACCCATTTCCTTTACGTGGGGTTGGGTAGGTTTTCAGTTGCTTTCTTGGGCTATAGAGGAGTATTTTCAATGGGAGTTGTTATAAGTTATTACTGGTCTTATTTAGAGAGAAAACAAGGTTGGACTCAGGGATGTCTCTTTTTTCCTTTATCTTCCATTCTTAGGTTTGGAGATAGGGGTTAAAAAGAAAGAAGGGGGAATATAGAAATATATAGGGAAGATAGAACAAAAAGTAGATTAATGAAACTATTCCCCAAGTTAACACCTTAATTGTCACTCACAAGGTTATTTTTAATTCACTTGTATAGAATTTTTTGTTTAGATGCAAAATAAGTTTCATTTTAGATACAGTGGTATGGAATTCAAATTTAAGATTATTCCTCAAACACATTATATATATATATATATATATATATATATATATATATATACCCTAATATGAGATATTGTTCCCATATAACTCAATTATAGTACAAGGTTTACTTCCAGTGCTTTGAAAGTGATATTGTAGGCTGTCTAGGATAAATAAGTTATACAAGTTAATCAAATCATGGTCATATCAGTTACTAGTCTATTTTTATTACAAGAATATTCATCTTAGGTGCAAAAGACAGATATGATTCTATAGGAAGATAATGTAAAATAGTTAGATAAAGTCTTCTAAAAACCTTAGAGACATACAGAATACGGCATTTAAATTTTTTTTTTTTTTTATTTTAAAGGTTCACTGACAATTAGATGGTTAACTCCCGGCAACACTCAGCCTACCACAAAAAAGATGACGGGCATCGAAGAACCTCCTTCTGAAGATGGCTTCAAATGTGGCAAACAAGCCAATGGGCAAAATGTCCTTGTTTCTACCTCAGACAGAATTCTGCCTAAATAAGGGCAAGCTTGGATGCAACCAGAGTTGATGGCCAAACTCTGCCAAGACAGAGTAAGCAAGTCCTCCATAGTTCCTGCCTCGCTACAACTTTGATATGAGATTTTCTATCAGCTACCATTTGCTTATTAATTTGTCCTATTATATGAAAAAGATGATTTATCATGGATTTCACAACCCCAAATTAATTGGATGTAAAATAAAGAAGTTACAAATTTATCAGTACAAAACTCAGTTGTATAGCTGGGCATGGTGGACTTTGTCTATTATTTCAGCGTTGAAGATGTGGAGGCAAGAAGACAGTAAAGTCTGAGGACATCTTAAGAGTTACATAGAGCAAGATCATGTCTCAAACAAGCAAAATGAAAATCAGCCAAATTGTATTGTGTTACTTGATCACGTTTGTGTAAAAATACTACTAGATAAGGGTCAATATTACAAAATGACTAAAACATTCTACAGAGAAAAAGAAACACTAATGTCAATACAGAGACTTACACAAGACAACTCATAGCTGTCACTGGAAGCAGGAACAGGAAATAGTATTTATTGACCTGTTTAACATTTCATGTAAGAAGTGCAGTGACTTCAGTTACTTCTTCCAGGGGAGGAGCATAGTGACTGTGAGCAGCTTTTACATATTGTAGAGCACCGACTTTCTTCTTTTTGCTTATTCTGTCTCAACTTATATACATTTTCAATAAACAATATATGTACATATTTCTCAATTGTAGTTGTTGATTTTCACCTTTCTTGTTCTATTTCTATTAGTTTTCATTTATACTTTTCTTTACTCTTAGAACCCAAGAGCAGAAAGGCATGCTGGGAAGGATTTTCCTGCCACCACAGAGACTTGAGCTAGAGGACAAGAGAGGGCAGCAGTTACTGGGTCTGGTCTGGGTGCTCTGGGTCTTACACAGTCTGCAAGTCTAAGGTTGCCAAATCCAAGCCACTCACAGTGTTTTAATTGTAGTGTTGCCAACTCTTTATTTTATTTTATTTATTTTATTTTGTTTTATTTTATTTTATTTTATTTTATTTTATTTTATTTTATTTTATTTTTTAGTCTGGATAGTCAGAATGGAGATGGAATGGCTTCAGTGTGGACCCCTAAAGTCCATGCGTTTCAAACTGGATCTCCAAATGCAGCAGAATTGAAAGGCTAGATTTTTAAGAACGCATTTTTATTTATGCTTAGAGACCTTCTTCAATTAATGTCCATCCTTTCCAACTCCCTCCAGATCCCTCCAACAGATTTCTAACCCAACTTCATGTCCTTTTAAAGTGATTCACAGAGTCCAACCAGTGCTGTGTGAAATTATGCACTTGGGTTTAGGGTCATTTTCTGGAATATGGACAACCAACCTATCAGGGCCCACACAAGCAAAGAAAACTGATGTTCCCTTCCCTAGCAACCATGAGCCATCAGTATTTCCTCAGTTGGGGGTGGAGCATTGTGATATTCCCCTCTCATACCTGCTGGAATTTTGTGTGACTTAGGCTCGTGCATCTACCACAGATGCTGTGAGAATCTAAGTGCCATGGCGCTAACTTGACTAGAGGACACTGTTACCCAGCACTCCTCTTTAACTTCTGACTCTTACCATCTTTCTACCCCCTCTTCCAAGATGTCTCCTGAGCCTGTGGGGCTTAAGTGTGATCTAGTCATCACATACAAGCCTGAACACTTGAGAGGGACATTTAAGAATTGAATAAGTCATAGGAGTCTGCCCTCATAAATATTATCTCATCAGTTTATATAGAAGTATGTTCAGCCATGTTCGGCTCAGGTTTTATTTATTTATTTATTTATTTATTTATTTATTTATTTGTGCCTTCTTCGATGGGAGGGCACAGCATGCTGGTATTGTAATTCTCAGATTCCAGAGCTTTAAGAAATACATTTCTAATTTTAATAAATTGCTCTGTTTGTGGCATTAATTATGATAGCATGTAATAGACCAAGATAGGAGGCATCTGTACTTCAGAGAAGATTCTATAATGAAACATGGCTGTTAAGTTGAAACATTTTTTAAATATTTGGAATAATATTTAATTGGGAAAATATTTCTCTCTCCATCAATTCATAGGTAGAAAACGTCTTTCCAAGTCGGATAGGAAAGAACAAAAGGAGGAGAAAGAGGACGGAGGGGCTCTGTGATAGAAGGCCCTGTCCTGGTCCTCCCCTTCAACTCCTCATGGAGCATCAAAGGCAGGCAGGGCTGCAAAACAGCCCTTGAGTCTACCCCTTAGAAACTGATAAACTTTCATAATACCCACAGAAAGAGTTGGAAACCTATTGAAGAAATTGGTGAATCCCAAAGAGAGCAAGTGACCACACCTGAGACACCTAAAAGTGGTTCTGATAAAATGTCAACCATTCAGTTAAGGTCAATGTAAAGCCATGGGATAGACTCCATTCCTCTCTACCATGCCATGTGAGTATGACACCTAAGGAACGTGGGTTTCGTTTCAGAGCGAGCAGGAAGGATAAACCCTGAGAAAATTCAGCAAGGACATGTATAATAAGGCTGGTACAACCATGAGGACATTAAAATATAATTTCCTTTTAATCCCCCTTTGTCATCCACAGTGATATATTGATCAGTTTTTACATTTTAAAATTAAAAATTAACGGCTCAGTTTATTTTCATGTTTGTTTAAATCTTACCTTTTTCCTTCCTTTTATCAAGTTGTAGCTAAGGCACTGGCAGGCTAGATTGGCTAGGCATGGGGTGGGCTCTGAGACATCCATCTTTTCCTCTTCCAACTGGTGTGAGAGAAAGGAAACAGTGTCTCTTTATTTCATTGGCTGCTCTTATCCTTTAAATTTCCTGGGATTGTTGCTTCCTTGGCTATCACCATCTGGCCATCTAAGCCTTCTGAATGTCAGACATCCATGTGTTGGCTGTCATGTAATAGTGTATGTTGACTTCTTCATGCGAGTTTGCAGCAGACTCCAGTCTGCTGACTATAACCTTTCCTTTTATGTAAATAGATTTACCTTACCTCTTTTTTTCTTTTTCTTTCTTTCTTTCTTTCTTTCTTTCTTTCTTTCTTTCTTTCTTTCTTTCTTTCTTTCTTGTTACTGGGATCTGGGCTGGTTGCAGAACAGCTGGTACTGCAGCCTCTTAATAAGCTTCATAACTGGCATTTAGCTTTAGTCATTGGCTATGTTCCTCAGGTCTGTTTGTATATTGGCATTACCTGAATTTCGCAAAAGAATGAAAAAACATCCATGTCCTCATCCTACTTTAATGGAATTCTGGATATTTATTCTGGAGAATAACTGAACAATAGCACTGTAAATCTCTCTGTTTTTGTTTTAGTGGGGCGTCTGAGTGATGGGAATATGTTAAGGTCCACCATCCATGAAGAGGTCTTACCACTCGTTTTGTTGTATGGGCTCTAGGGTCGACTCTGAGACAACGGGAACAATGACACCCAGAAATAGCTCAGCGAATTTTTTTTTTTTTTGCAGAAGACAAAAAAAAAAGATGTATTATTCTATCAGGTATAAAGACGTACAAATGAGCAGCTGAGGTATAGGGAATAATTATAATATTTTCCAAAACAGAATGTTTGGTTTGTGGGGTCACATCCACAATACAGAGTTAGAAAAGAGCATGATTCTTGGACACAGAAAAGCAGGGAAAGAAAAGTAGATCCTGGGGGGACATATGATCCACTTTGTTCATCAACCACTATTTTTTAAAATTTTTATTAATTTATTCATATTACATCTCAATTATTAGCCCATCCCGTGTATCCTCCCATTCCTTCCTCCCTCCTGCTTCCCCCCTACTCCCTTCCCCTATGTCTGTGACTGAGGGAGTCCTCCTCCCCCTGTATATGCTCATAGGGTATCGAGTCTCTTCTTGGTGACCTATTATCCTTTCTCTGAGTGCCACCAGGCCTCCCCATCCAAGGGACATGGTCCAATATGGGGCACCAGAGTTTGTGTGAAAGTCAGATCTCCTTCTCCACTTAACGGTGGAGCATGTCCTGTCCATCGGCTAGACTGGGTAGGGGTTTGAAGTTTACTGCCTATATTTTCCTTGGCTGGTGCCATAGTTTGAGGAGGACCCCAGGGCCCAGACCTGCCTGTATCCAGGACCCTCTGGATACTTCTATTTCCTCATCCTCCCATGCTTCTCACACCTAAAGTCTCAATAGGATGTCCTCCCCTCTGATCCACTTTCCTGGTAGGTAAAGTTTTTCATGGGGGCGTACCCCTTTGACTAGTGTCTCGATACAAGTGAGTATATACCATTTGACTCTTTTTGCTTCTGGGTGAACTCACTCATTATGATAATTTTTAGATCAATCCATTTGTCCACAAATTTCAGAAATTCCTTGTTTTTAATAGCTGAGTAGTATTCCATAGTGTAAATATACCACAGTTTCTTTATCCATTCCTCTACTGAGGGACACGTAGGCTGTTTCCATGTTCTGGCTATTATGAATAAGGCAGCTATGAACATGGTTGAGCATATGTCCCTGTTGTGTGGTAGTGCATCTTCTGGGTATATTCCAAGGAGTGGAATAGCTGGGTCTTGAGGAAGCCCTATTCCCTGTTTTCTGAGAAAGCGCCAGATAGATTTCCAAAGTGGTTGTATTAGTTTGTATTCCCACCAGCAATGAAGGAGTGTTCCTCTTTCTCCACATCCTCGCCAGCATGTGGTGTCAGTTGAATTATTGATCTTAGCCATTCTGATGGGTGTAAGATGGAATCTCAGTGTCGTTTTGATTTGCATTTCTCTGATGACTAAGGAGGTCGAGCATTTCTTTAAGTGTTTCTCTGTCATTTGATATTCCTCTGTTGAGAATTCTCTGTTTAGTTCTGAGCCCCATTTCTCAACTGGGTTACTTGGTTTGGTGGTTTTTAATTTCTTGAGTTCTTTATATATTTTGGATATTAGACCTTTGTCAGATGTAGGGTTGGTGAAAATCTTTTCCCAGTCTGTAGGCTGTCGCTTTGTTCTCTTGACAGTGTCTCCAGCCTTACAGAAGCTTTTCAGCCTCATGAGGTCCCATTTATTAATTGTTGACTTTAAGGCCTGGGCTGTTGGTGTTCTGTTCAGGAAGTTGTCTCCTGTACCTATGTGTTCCAGACTCTTCCCCACTTTTTCCTCTAATTGGGTTAGTGTCCCTGGTTTTAGGTTGAGGTCTTTAATCCACTTGGACTTGATTTTTGTGCATGGTGACAAATAGGGGTTAAATTGCACTTTTCTACATGTAGACATCCAGTTAGACCAGCACCATTTGTTGAAGATGCTGTCTTTTTTCCATTGAATGGATTTGGCTTCTTTGTCAAAAATCAAGTGACCAAATGTGTGTGGATTCATCTCTGGGTCTTCAGTTCGATTCCATTGATCCACTAGCCTATTGCTGTGCCAGTACCATGCTGTTTTAATTACTGTTGCTCTATAGTACAGCTTGAGATGAGGTATGGAGATTCCTCCAGAGGATCTTTTATTATATAGGATTGTTTTTGCTATTCTGGTCTTTTTGTTTCTCCATATGAAGTTGAGAATTGTTCTTTCAATATCTTCAAACTATTTTGTAGGTATTCTGATAAGGATTGCATTGAATCTGTAAATTGCTTTTGGTAAGATGGCCATTTTTACTATGTTAATTCTCCCGATCCATGAACAAGGTAGATCCCACCATCTTCTGACGTCATTTTCAATCTCTTTCTTCAGAGATTTAAAGTTTTTTTCAAATAAGTCCTTCACTTGCTTGGTTAGGGTTATTCCTAGATATTTTATATTGCTTGTGGCTATCGTGAAGGAAGTAATTTTCCTAATTTCTTCCTCTGCCTGTTTGTCATTTGTATATAGGAAAGCTACTCACTTTTTTGAGTTTATTTTATATCCTGCCAATTTGCTGAAGGTGTTTATCAGTTGTAGGAGTACTCTGGTGGAATTTTGGGGGTCACTTATATACACTATCATATCATCTGCAAATAGAGATAATTTGACTTCTTCCTTTCTCATTTGGATCCCCTTGATCTCCTTTTGATGTCTTATTGCTCTGGCTAGAACTTCAAGAACTATATTGAAGAGATATGGGGAAAGTGGGCAGCCTTGTCTGGTCCCCGATTTTAGAGGGATTTCCTTGAGTATCTCTCCATTTAATTTAATGTTGGCTATTGGTTTGCTGTATATAGCCATCAACCACTATTTTATGTGCATGCTTGGCAAATGATATAATGAAAGAAGATAGTCTGGAAGCCATTATGAAAGAAGCTACTACAGGCACAAAGACCAAAGACATATAAAAAATGTGCAATCCAAATCTAACGATGTGAGAAGACAATTGAAATGTCAACAAGATTTTATCTTGGTTGTTTATAGACTAAGCAGTTATATATTTAAGTGAAATATCTGACCAGAACATGATGTGCATTATAGATAGCATGATGTGGAAGTGTCTATTGGATATAAAGGAAATTGTGGTTTTATTAACATGTGCAAGTGACCAAAAACACTGTTGCTAACATGCTGAATGATGTTGCTGGAGCCATGGAGCCATGACTAAGAAATTGCAAGATAAATTATGTAAAAAAGGTTTCCTTTTGCGTATTATCCACCTACATATTTCAAATTTGATAATGTAATAATTAGTTTTATTTTTTGACGATGGGTTGCAAATTTTTATGACTGGAAATATTTTGAGGAGTGTGCTCATCACAGACATGCCACTGGGAAGTAATTCAGAAATTAGCTTTTGTGAACAGGGGAAGTGTTGAACAATTGAATATAGATTTGTGTATCTCTGAGATGTCATTTCTGGAATGTATGGAGTTAATACTGGACTTGCAATGAAACTTGAGTTTTATATGGCAAGTTATGTGAGGCCACAGGCTTTGCATATGCTCATTTACATTATTCAGTGGGCTTTGATTTTTGCTAGAAGTTAAAAATGGGAGATGCTACAGACATTGCTCGCTGCCTGCACTCGCTCTCCCATCCAAGCTCAAGACACAAAGATCTAGCTGGCAATCAGATACATAGCAGATGGGCCACTCACTTCACATAGGGCGGAGGCTCGCTCACAGCAGAACAAAAGGAGTGTTGTTGGTCTGTTGAAAGAAATAAACTTACATCATCTGAGGGGGGAAATATGCTTATGCTTAGCAGTCAACATTTTTATCATACAGTTGGTCTTTTGAGTGGACCAGCCTTGGGAATGCTCTCCTGAAAGGCAACCAACAGTGGTTATGAGATACTATGTGGTGAGGCATCTCACAGTTTATTTCTTAGTCGTGTGTGTGTGTGTGTGTGTGTGTGTGTGTGTGTGTGTGTGTGTGTGTTCTCAGAAATGTTATCGAGGGCACGAGGAAACCATGATGTTCTGACAATGAATGTCTCTGATTCGTGGAGGCATTCCCCTGTGGTCCAGCGAGCAACAAAGTCTCACCTGTACAGTGAAGGCTGACCTCTGATGTCATAGTTGAAGGAAAACTTAGTGCAGTGTTGATTGTAGGCTAGGCTCATACAAATGTTGTTTTTTTGTTGTTTATCTTTATTTTCTTTTAAAAAATATATTTTATTAATTTATTCATATTACATCTCAATTGTTATCCCATCCCTTGTATCCTCCCATTCCTCCCTCCCTCCCATTTTCCCCTTACTCCTCTCCCCTATGACTGCGAATGAGGGGGACCTCCTCCCCCTGTATATGGTCATAGGGTATCAAGTCTCTTCTTGGTAGCCTGCTATCCTTCCTCTTGTGGAAAGGCTCACTTTAGAAAGCTGTAATGGTTAATTGATGATCGTCAACTTGACACAATTGGGAATTTTCTGGGAAGCAAACTTCTTGGCTTGTCTGTAAGGGGGTTTTAGATTGGATTGCTTGAGGTGGAAAGCCTCACTTTACCTGTGGGAGGAGGTTCTGGAATGAAGAAAGAAGAGAAAAAGAGCTGAGTACCAGCATTCACTCTCTCTGCTTCCTGACTGTGCACCCAACGTGACCAGTCACCTCATGTCCTTACTGCCCGCCCTGACTTTCTTGCTTCAGCACACTGTATTTCCCTTACATTGAAACTGAAATAAAACTTACCTACCTTGGGTTGGTCTCGTCAGGTATTTTGTCACAGCAGTGAAAAAAATAACTAATATGAAAATACTTAACTTTGTAAAAAATTATCTTTTAAAATAATGGTTTATGTTTTCTTTGAAACTTTCATACATGTGTATGACATACGCTGATTGTATCCAACTTCTACTCTCTGACTCCCTTAGTCCCACGCATCACCTTTCCCTTGCAATTTCAGATTTATTCATTTTCCCCCACGGAGTCCAGTTAGTGCTGTTCATATATGCGTGCATGTGAGGACCATCCAGTGGAGCATGGGCAATATATCAATGGCTGGAATCTAAAAGAAAAGTGACTCTCTCTCTCTAGTCAACTGTCAATCACCCCTCACCTAATAGTGAGGCCAGGTAGCTTTTCAAAACATATCTTTAAAATTAAAGTCCAATAGCTGGCTTTGTGAACAATTCTTTTCCATTGTTAAACTACCTAGAGCTAAATATTGGCCCTGGTAAATGTTTTCTAACCAAAGCTGATTTCTGTGTTTATGTTGCAATGTGACACATTTTACACATTTGCCATCAGAGGAAAGTAAAAAAAAATGTCCAAAACAAAAGGTAATGAATTGTAAGAGAAATGTTAAAAATAAATGTTTCTACTTTTAGCTTTCTGTAAGCACTGAACTTATGACAAGCATTGTATGTGCACATTTATACAGTTTGGCAAGACGAGCTGGTCATTTTCCAGGTTGCTATTTTGAATATTCTTGCATCAGCCACAGATCTTTATGTGTTTGGTTTCTGCAGACTCAGGAGTCTTCAGTGACCTCATCACTGCAAGTCTGGCACCTTCAAGGAGTTATGTAACACTCAGCATCTTTCACCATGAGATGGAGCTGGTGAATGAAGCTCTCTCTAAGTGGAACACTTCCTTAGCTCACCCACTGGTGAGCAACCACGCTCTTTCTTTCTAAGTAGGAGCCTCTTGAGGAAACACTTCTCTATTTCAGGCAGTTGACTAAGAGTTTTAGCAACCCACCTTTTAGGGAGACTTCTTATTTTTTGTTCTTATCATCAGGATTATATCTTTTCATCAAATATTATCTTTTTAAAGAGAATGGTTATACTTACTTTTGAAAAGTAAATTTCAAGTAAAAACTCTAATTTATTAATTGAAATATTTTTAGGTGACTACAGAATCTATTTCTAAACAACAACAACAACAACAACAACAACAACAACAACAACACATCAGAATAACAGAATAACAGTCTGTGAGCATCTGTAGAGCTAGAGCCCTGCATTTAGGGTGAGGAAACTGAGAAGTGAATCTGCTGAGTTTATCCTTCTATTGAGATCATTTTGGGGATGTCAAGGACAGAGTTTTGACTTGTATTTGGTTCCTATTCAAATTTCTGCTGCTTCTTTACCAATAGGTATTTAGTTGCTTTATTAGGTTCCCTTTATTCAATTCAGAAATTAGTTGTATAGTTCATTTCGGCAGATATTTGTACTTAGGTATAGATGTACACAATAACCATTATTTCTCAGCAAAGCTCAAGTCTCATTTCTGGCATGAATATGAAGGGAATATCCATCATTTCATTGGAGATAAATAGTAAGTGAGATGTAACTATGTTCCAAAAAAGAACCATTTATTTTATGTGGGCATGGGAACAGGGTGAGAGGGAGAAGAATAAAGAAGTTTGGAAAGGACACATGATAGGTAAATAAGTGATATAATTTCAGTTGGCAATTCATGTCAATCAAAATATTGATTTTTTTCTGCAATTGTGTGACAGTTATATAACAGGAGAAAGAATAGTGTCCATTAATGTGGACGGAACAACCAAATATCCATGTCAAGTCTTTTTCATGAAAAATTAACAGAAATGGATTGAAGAATTAAATACAAGGAGACACAGGTATAAATTGTCTTGACTTTGGGTTTTGCTAATGGCAATGGCTTCTTGAAGAAGAGACCCAAAACACAAATAATCAAGAAAAAAATAAATTAAATTTTGTTTAAAAATTACTTTTATGCTTCAAAGGTCAGTGAAAACACATAAGGAAATGAAAGTATACTCCATACAATGAAAGAAAATATTTGCAAACCATGTATTATCTTTATATAAGAGGCTATTATATAAATATATTATATCAAACCTCTTACTAATATATAATAAGAAAAACTCAATTAAAAATGAGCAAAGGATTTGGATATTTTTTCCCCAAAGACAGAAAATAGTTAAAAATCATGTGAAAAAAAAAATCCCACATGGTCTTACTAACCATTGGGAAATGTACATTAAAACACACAAAGTTATTACCCCACACAGCTATTACTCCACACAGCTATTACCCCACACAGCTATTACCCCACACAGCTATTACCCCACACCTCTTAAGGTGATAAAATAAAAAGACGATGCCAAGTGTTGGTAGCAATGTTTAGAAATGGAAACCGGTGTCCACTGCTGGTAGAAGTGAATGATGCAGTCACTTTGTGAAAGAACTTAGTAGTTTCTGAAAGAAGAAAAGAAAAAGAAGGTGAAGGGTTAGAGGGAGGAAACAGATACAGGGTCCTTTCTCTAGACTATATGAACACTTCAAAATGGTTTCTGGTGGTGGCATTCTTTAAAATCTTGTAGTGAGGAAAAGTTTTGGCTGGAAGGCAACACTTGGTACTTAGTGCCCTGGTCTACTTTCTGCTTTCTCACATTCCATTCTTGTCCTTGGTCTGGTGTGTGCACCAGAGTGTGTCCTTCCTACTCTAGTTTTGCATATTTCTATGAAAGATGCTTTAAATGGAAAACTTTGGCTATCACTGTTTTCCTGAAAGTTAATAGGGAAATCTTCAATACCCAACAGGGAAGGTATGCAACAGTTTGTGAATTAGGGCATCCTGAACTTCTGCTGAGGTCTCAGTTGGGAACTAATGATGACATGTGATCAGATAACAAAAGAGATGGTCCTGCAGTTGTCTCTCACCTCCAAACTGAGAAGACTCTTCAAAGGGATTTTGCAATAAGAGGAGAGCAACATGCCAACCAGTGGGACTCCCCAAGGCGTTTTTCATACATCCTTAGTTTTGGGTAACTACCCCCCACTACCTCCCCACTGCCCTCATCCCCAGTTGGTCTCTTACCCATCAGCATCCCTCCCTCTTTTTTCATTACTTGTGTTCTACCGTGCCTCTACTTATATTTTTTAAGTTGGGTCATGCTTTCGTAGACTTTCATAGGGCTTTTTATGTACCCTTCCTTTAAGTAGAGCCACTATGTTTTAATTGTTGGTAGCCAAATTCTTCAGGATTGCTGTTATTTGCTGTTACTAATTTTTAAGTTAGCACATAAAGTAAAGGGTTTTGTTGCAACTACAGACATATGCTATCTCACTCTGTTCTAATTTGTCCCCCTTTCCCAATCGCATTTCCCTGTGCTGCTGTTGTTGGTTCCTTTCCTTCAGTAATACAGTCTCTCTCTCTCATTCTGCTTTCATATGACATGTATTACCCTTCTTCCTCTTATTAAGACATCTTCACCCTCTCTCATAACCTTATTTCTGATTTCATGACATTCACAGAAACACAGATGTATATATACACACATAAACAGCATAAACATAATTTCATTTTAAATGATATTTTAGATGTATTCTTTGAAAATTTCACATATATAGCCAATGTATCTTGATACTATCCTTTGCTGTCTATGAATCTTTTAATTTCATTTGACAATTTTGGGAATTGTTTCTTGAGATATTGGAGCTATTTCCAAAAGGTCATTATTCACACCTAACCTATATTGAGATATTTTCCCTTGAGAAGTTTCAAAACTCCAGGTCTTCCATTAAGGTCATTTTAAATTGAGTTTTGTTCAGGAGAAGAGATGTAGATCTAGATTATTTACTTTCTGGGTTTGAAATAAACATGTCCTTTCTTTTTCCCCTTGCTTTTAATATTACTGGCATGAATTCTACTGTTAGTCTTTGTGCCTGCCTTTGTAAGTGAGTTGGCATTTTCTCCTGACATCACATGCTCTTACTTGCTTTGTATTTATTTCTGTTGTTTTTGAATTTATTATTTTATAACTTCACATGTCTATATAGTACCTTCTGATTACTCTATCTGCCACCCTCACTTATCTCTTCCCACCCCTATCATTTTCTTCTTTCTCCCTACCTGTCCCTTTCCAGAGTCACAACTTCTGGTTTCTTTTGTGATCATCTATCTGTGTGAGTATTGGATGGCAACCATCCATTGGACCCTGGTAGATCACTGTGACCACTATTCCTGTATGTCAACCTGACTACTCCTGCAATTAGCTCAAACTCAGCAGCTGGATATACCTGCGAGGGATTTTCCTTTCCTTTTTTTTTTTTTTTAATTTTTAAAAATATATTTAGTTACTCACTTTATATCCCAATCATAGCCCCCTCCTTTCTTTTCTACAGTCCCATCCTCCCTCCCTCTTACCCCTCTTACCCCTACCTTACCTACGAGAAAAGAGGAGCCCGCCAACTCACCCCAGCTCCTCAAGTTGCACCAGGCCTGAGCATATTCTCTTCCAAGGTACCCTGGCAAGGCAGCCCAACAGGGGGAAGAGACAAAAAAGCATGCAAAAGATTCTATGTCAGAGGCAGCCCCTGCTCTCTTTACTAGGGGACCCACATGAAGATCAAGCTGCTCACTGGCTATATCTGTGTAGGGGGCCAGGCCTATATCCAGTCCATGCATGGTCCTTGGTTGGTGCTTCAGTCTCCATAATCCCCTCTGAGCCCAGGTTAGTTGGCTCTGTTGGCCTTTTTGTGGAGTTCCTGTTTCCACACCCTCTTTCTATCCTTTCCCTTCACTCTTCCACAATCCGCTCAATCTTTGGCTGTGAGTCTCAGCATCTGTTTTGATGGATGTGTTGCTGGGTGGAACCTCTCAGGGGAAAGTTATGCTAGGCTCCTGTCATGTGTGTCTTTCTGCATCTGGGTTTCCTCATTCATGATGATATTTTTCTAGTTCTATTCATTTGCCTGCAAATTTCATGATTTCCTTGTTTTTTTTTTTTTTTTTTTTTTTTAAATTACTGAGTAGTATTCCATTGTGTAAATTTACTGTTGGGTTTGGGGTGGAAGTCAAGAAATTCACTTCAGATGCAGAAGATTAAAAGGAAAGTTTTACTTTCTGACCTCAGGCAGGCGGTCAGTTTGGGATCTGAACTGCGTCCCTGAGGGGAAGTGTATTTAAAGTGTATTTAAAGGTGAAAACTGCAATTAGCTTATACAAGGAGGTGGATGGTGGATCAGGGTGGTAAGTTTTGACACAAATTATTTTGCTAACAATAAGTTCTAGCTAACCTTGAAAGTGTGCCCGGCAGTTGGGGTCAGCCGGGTTTGTGGATGGAGAATTGCTGCTGATTAATAAGGCCATAGGGTATGCTGATCATAAACATCCCCTAACATCACTAATTACAAAAACAGAAAATGAAAACACTGCTGCAGAATGTGCTCTATGTTATAAATTATTTATAAATCAATTATTTATGAATGAGATGGATAAAAGAAAGGAGAGGGGGAAAGAGAGCAAGGTTAAGGAAAAGAAAGTAAACAGAAGAGGCGTGGAAATGAATTGTTGTGGTAGTGGGAAGCAAAAAGCAAGACAGCAGAAAAACTTCCCAAAAATGAACAAGTTCAAAAACAGTTTTAGATAGTTACACTAAAGGAAATAAAAGCATTATTATTACATAGGTGCATTTAAAACATGTAGAGAAGATCTGGGCGCTGTAGCATATACCTTTAATCCCAGCACTCGGGAGGCAGAGGCAGGCGGATCTCTGTGAGTTCAAGTCCAGCCTGGTCTACAAAGTGAGTCCAGGACAGCCAAGGCCACACAGAGTAACCCTGTCTCTAAAAACCAAAACACACACACACACACACACACACACACACACACACACACACACACACACACAGTGCTAAAGCAAGAAAGAAGAAAAAAAAACTTCATGAAAAGAACAGTGAAAATACATATATAAACGCTATCAGGGCACTGAATAGTAAATGAGAAAGTGGAAGCACAGCATTTCCCCAAATACAATACAGTAAGAATGTTGCTAAAGTACAGTAAAAAGGAGAAAAGGAAGCTCAAAGGCAGAAAGCATAAGATGATATGTCAGAGTGCTTCCTTCCTTGGTCCTTGGAGAAGAGATAGTATCAATTATATATGTGAGGACTGATGAGCGGAGCTCACAGACTCTTGTCTTTCTCAGGATCAAGGTTGGTACACATGTCTGATGTGGTCAGTTATCTCCCTGTTGTAACGTTCCTTCCTTGTGCATTGGGAGCCTCTGCTGGCCGCACTTGGCATTGCAGTTAGTGCACTGGGCACTTCTCTCATCTTCCCTGAGTGGCCTTCCATTCTAGCTTAGAGTATCTCCCAAAGGATGCTGGGCATGTGTGAAATGAAATCTGTAGAGGTGGAGGACCTGTCTTCACTTTTCAAGACCTCCTGAGTATTTAATCATGTTGCAGCCATGAATATCAAGTACACTATTGTAATTTATGAGTTCTCTGGATTTGTAGCTGTGAAGGACAGACAGGTGTATCCAAGGATAAATCCACATTCTTTCCTCAGCCTCAGAGCTATCAAACTCCAGGCAATTCTCAGATAATGAGAACTGCCCCTGGCCACAGGCTATGGACCTATTTGTCTCTATGCAGATCCTTGCCGGAGCCAAGCTTCCTGCCACCTGTAGTTTGGCTTATTAGTCTATGGTCCTCCTGTTCTCCACAGCTGCCTTCATAGGCCTTTGCTTATTTGGGGGGCTGTGGTGAGCTAAACTGAGGCATCCTGATCTGTGGTTGTTCGTTGTCTTAATGTCCCAGGCAACAGGACACCCTCTCTCCCTCTTGAGTGTCTTACTTACATAGCCTCAAATTCACTATGGAACCAAGGACTGAACTCTCACTTCTCCTATCTCTACCTTACAAGTGCTGTGGTTATTGGTATGTGATGCCACACCTCTCTTAAGATGGTGCTGCTACCCTTGGGATCATAGGGATGACAAATCCCATCCATGTACTGAAGGAAGTGCTTTCTCTCATCAAACCCAGACACTGGACTTGAAACTTATGAGGGTTTGTCTTCTCTTTCCCACTCACCTTTTGGGTTCAGCTTATGGTCTGTCCTCCACCCCAACCAAAGAGCCTCATGCCCAGAACTGTGTTTGACTTACTTCTTATAGGTATGTTACCTATCCTTTCTCCTGCACAGTTTAAAGCTATCATTTAAAAAAAAAAATTTTTTACTAATTTATTCTTGTTACATCTCAATGGTTATCCCATCCCTTGTATCCTCCCATTCTCCCCTCCCTCCCATTTTCCCCTTATTCCCCTCCCCTATGACTGTTCCTGAGGGGGATTTCCTCCCCCTGTATATGCTCATAGGGTATCAAGTCTCTTCTTGGTAACCTGCTGTCCTTCCTCTGAGTGCCACCAGGTCTCCCCATTCAGGGGACATGGTCAAATGTGAGGCACCAGAGTACGTGAGAAAGTCATATCCCACTCTCCACTCAAGTGTGGAGACTGTTCTGACCATTGGCTAGATCTGGGTAGGGGTTTAAAGTTTACTGCCTGTATTGTCCTTGGCTGGTGCCATAGTTTGAGCGGGACCCCTTGGCCAAAATCTGCCTATCATAATGTTCTACTTGTAGGTTTCTAGGACCCACTGGATCCTTCTACTTTGCTATTCTCCCATGTTTCTCTCATCTAGAGTCCCAATAGGATGTCCTCCCCTCGGTCCCAGTTTCCTGGTAAGGGAAGGCTTTCATGGGGCATGCCCATTAGGCTAGTATGCAGATATAAGTGAGTATATACCATTTGAGTCTTTCTGCTTCTGGGTTAACTCACTCATTATGATAATTTCTAGCTCAATCCATTTGTCCACAAATTTCAGGAATTCCTTGTTTTTAATAGCTGAGTAGTATTCCATAGTGTATAAGTACCACAGTTTCTTTATCCATTCTTCTACTGCCTACACAATTTTTTAAAGACATTGAAAGTTCAATTCTGAACTTTATATGGAAAAACAAAAAACCCAGAATAGCTAAAACAATCTTGTACAATAAAAGGTCCTCTGGAGGAATCTCCATACTTGATCTCAAACTGTACTATAAAGCAGTAGTAATTAAAGCTATCCTTTCATAGCTTTGTGACTTTCTGAAACTCTCCTTCTTCCTTCATCAGAAAAATATGAATCTATTTTTTTTAATTCAGAGTTTCACCTTCACCAGGTCTCATCGAGATAACTTTTCCTGGGAAAATTATAAAAAGCCAAAATGTTTTCAGAGAGTGCCAGATATCTATTGGACAGCCAAGCATCTTGGTTTTTTGGAGAGTGATATCCATATATTCATTGATGCCTTAATAGTCTGGTGAATCTTGAAGGGAGATGGTCCTCAGCTGCCTGTAATGATAGCAGAATCAAGTGTGGCATCCCGACACATGTTTACATGATGCTATACATATCAATCAGCTGGGAGAATTTCCTTTTCAATACTCATTTCCTGTGATAAGCAGTGCTTTGTAAATTGCAAGGAGTTCGACCATAGAGTGTTCCCAAAACACAACAACAAAATGATATCCAGAACTCCAAATTCTGAAATAGAGAATGAAAGTCTTAAGAAATATTCATTTTATTTATTTATTTATTTATTTATTTATTTATTTATTTATTTATTTATTTATTTTTGTGTGTGTGCAATCAAGTGCCTGTGGAAGAGAGTGTTAGATCTCCTTGAGTTGGAGTTACAGGCAGTTGGGAGCCACCTGATGACATGGCTGCTGGACACTGAATTCTGGCCCTCTGTAAGTGCATTAAGTGTTCTTAACCACTGAACAGTCTCTCCAGCACCTGTGAGAATCTAATTTCCATATAATCAGAGAGAGAGAGAGAGAGAGAGGGAGAGAGAGAGGGGGGGGTGGGGAATAGCACTTCCTGAACTTCTACTGTTCTGGAAGGTATGGGTAATGCTTTCTCCTCTAGGGACGCACTGTAGATGTTAACCATGTTCAGCTTATTTTGAATTTCTGACCTTCTTGATGCCTTTATGTCCTATTTCTGCAATTACACATGTTTCATCAAGCCCAGTTTTACATAGTGCTGGGAGTTGAATCCAGGGCTTCTTTACTCATGTAGACAAGCACTCTACCAACAGCTACATCCTAAAATAGGTTCAGGTTATGTTGTGACAGACTTTAATGGAACTTCATGATGAAAAGAAAGGGAGATTTATAAGAAGGAAAAGGGTTTATTTCTTGCTCCAGTTAGGGTATTTCAATGTTGGCCACCTTGCAGTCTTGGAGCAGATAGTTCTTTGCTCTGGGGCTTCTTAAGCACTGCAGCAAGTTCAGCAAAAGCTTGGAATGCATCCAATTGGTGCTAGATGCTTCCCCTAATCATGCTTACCTTGAATGTCTTCAGACATTAGAAATGCTATCTTGAGGGCAAACAGTGCCTACACTTGAGAAACTGCTTTTAAGAAAGCAAGAAAGTCTTGCTATGGGGGTCTGGAAAAATCCATCAGGTATCCCACAAGGGAATAAGTGCATTAGTTTGCCTCAACACTTATAATAAACTAACAGAGATTTTGGCAGCATTAAGCATTTCTAATTTATTATTTCATATCATTTTGGAAGTCAGGTTGCTGGTAGGGCTGTTCTCCCTTGGAGGTATGTCTAGAGACTCTGATTGCTTGCCCTTTGTGGCATCCCCAGACTGCTCTCACTCCTTAGTTTAGCTTCCAGCCAGCAATGACATTACTCTAACCTTTGATTATATTGTCCTATTTCCTCTTAGATGCTGACCCTTCTGACTCTCCTCAGTTTAAAAAATACTTTGGGTAATAATAGGCTGCTGTCCAAGATCCCAAGTAATTTTTCTATTGTGCAGTTCCACACTTAGCCAAATCTTCAAATCCCTTTTCACTATATCTGGGGACACAGTTACATGGATCACAAACTAGAAGGTTGTCATCTTTGGGGGGATTATTGTGCTTATCACAGTCATACTGAGTAGCCATGGTGCAATTAGAGGAGACAAAGGAGATTTCAATGTTCTATTGAACAGACTGGAAAGAGTTTCCTCCTACAGAGAGGGAGATTGCCGGGGAATCTTGGAGGCTCCTGGCTTTCCTGATTTTCCCAGAAATACTGGGTATGTTTCTACTGTTTGGATATTTGAGAAATGGAGGAAGAGGAAAGAAGGGAAAGTGGGAGAAGGATGGGAAGCCTGCACTAACGACACCAGCTGCTCAAGAAGGAAGAACAAGGAGATGATATTTAAATCTTTGCTGGCAGCAAATGCTGGGGCATATGGCAACTGGGGGTTCGGGGCTATGTACAGCCTGCATCCCTGCAGCTTAGGACCAAGCTTCCAAATGCCTCCCAGTGCATAAAGAGATGGCTTGCTTAGACTCTCAAACTATAAATAGAAAACTTTTGTGGGTTTCTCGAGTACACCAATCATGTACAATCCTAATATTGTGTCATCATTGGTAAATGAGCCTCCTTTTTGGGACCCAGGGACACAGGAGGGGATTTTACCTACAATAGCTGAAGTACAGCAATCATCAGACTAAAACCAATTTCCCTGTGGTTTTTATTATATGTGACATATCTGGGTATGATTTTAAGATTGTCAAAATGACATGATCAAACAGTGATTATTGTTATTAACAGTACTCTATTAACAGTTCTTACCTGAAAAATATACTGAGACAAGGGTTTTTGGCAGAGCAAAGAGAGTTAAATAGGATTAACCTGATTCTAGTTCAGAAATAGCAACAGACCTTTAAAGTACCAACGCAGGTGTACTGAGGCTGTTGGAATTATGGCTGTGTTTCTGTGATTACCTCTGTGGCCACATGCTGAATTTACTTCCAAGTCTTACACAGATTATTTGTTCAAGGAAAGGGCATGGGTAGAAATAGCTTGTTCAGGTGCACAGAAGTCCTGGCTAAAGTTAGAGTCTGCCTTGCTTAGTGCACTTATTCATCATTACTTTGGAAGAGTTACTTTTACTTTAAACATTAATTGAATGTATTTATCCAGATGAACGTGAGGTGTGAGCTTCCATGTGCCATAGTATGTGGAGGTGAGAAGGCGATTTGCAGGGTTTGATTCCCACTGTGAGGTTTCTAGTGACCGACCTCAGCACCTTTACCTGTTGAATTAGTGGTTTTCTTTCCTATGCCCACTCCAGCTCCCACATAATGAGATGGAGGCCTCTTACATTTATTTATTTTTTATTACATTTTAAAATTAATTTATTCATATTACATCTCAATTGTTAGCCCTTCCCCTGTTTCTTCCCATTCTTCCCTCCCTCCCACTTCCCCCCTTCTCCCCTCCCCTATGTCTGTGATTGAGGAAGACCTCTTCCCCCTATGTATGCTCTTAGAATATTGAGTCTCTTCTTGGTAACTTGCTATCCTTCCTCTGAGTGCCACCAGGCCTCCCCATCCAGGGGATGTGGTCAGAAAAGGGGCACCAGAGTTCGTGTGAGAGTCAGAACTCACTCTCCACTCAACGGTGGAGAATATCATGTACGTCTGCTAGGTCTTGGTTCGAAGTTTACTGCCTATATTCTCCTTGGCTGGTGCCTTAGTTTGAGGAGGACCCCAGGACCCAGATCTGCCTGTCATAAAGTTCTTCTTGTAGGTTTCCAGGACCCTGTGGATCCTACTATTTCCCCATTCTTCCATGCTACTCTTGCCTAAAGTCTCAATAGGATGTCCTCTCTTCTGACCCACTTTCTTGGTAAGTAAAGTTTTTCATGGTACGTATCCCTTGGACTGGTGTTTTGATATAAGTGAGTATATACCATTTGACTCTTTTTGCTTCTGGGTGAACTCACTCATTATGATAATTTTTAGATCAATCCATTTGTCCACAAATTTCAGGAATTCCTTGTTTTTAATAGCTGTGTAGTATTCCATAGTGTAAATATACCACAGTTTCTTAGTCCATTCTTCTACTGAGGGACACTTAGGCTGTTTCCATGTTCTGGCTATTATGTATAAAGCAGCTATAAACATGGTTGAGCATATGTCCCTGTTGTGTGGTAGGGCATTTTCTGGGTATATTCCAAGGAGTGGAATAGCTGGGTCTTGAGGAAGCCCTATTCCCATTTTTCTGAGAAAGCGCCAGATAGATTTCCAAAGTGGTTGTACTAGTTTGTATTCCCACCAGCAATGAAGGAGTGTTCCTCTCTCTCCACATCCTTGCCAACATATGGTGTCAGTTGAGTTATTGATCTTAGCCATTCTGATGGGTGTAAGATGGAATCTCAGTGTCGTTTTGATTTGCATTTCTCTGATGACTAAGGAGGTCGAGGATTTCTTTAAGTGTTTCTCCATCATTTGATATTCCTCTGTTGAGAATTCTCTGTTTAGTTCTGAGCCCCATTTCTCAACTGGGTTATTTGGTTTGGTGGTGTTTAATTTCTTGAATTCTTTATATATTTTGGATATTAGACCTTTGTCAGATGTAGGGTTGGTGAAGATCTTTTCCCAGTCTGTAGGCTGTCGCTTTGTTCTCTTGACAGTGTCTCCAGCCTTACAGAAGCTTTTCATCCTCATGAGGTCCCATTTATTAATTGTTGACATTAAGGCCTGGGCTCTTGGTGTACAGTTCAGGATTTATAATAATACAAATAAGCCTTAAAGCACTCAGCTGGGCAGATTCTCATCTATCCTGACTTGTCTATGCTAGCCTGGCCTACTTGTCAGCCTTGTGCCCTGTTACCTGTCCTCTAGTCTCACCCTGGCTGCCTCTGCTCCACCTTTGTCCTCATGGTGACTCCTCATGGCCTGGCCACCTTCTTCCCCTCTGCTCCCCCTGCCCCTCTCCACCTGTGACCCCCAGATTGGGGAAGTCCCACCTACTGTCTTCTCTGTCCAGTCATAGGATTTTTATCTTCTTTATTAACCAATCAGAGATAATTTGGGAGTAATTTTTACACAACACTGAGACAGATGATTCCTCAATAGCAGTGGCAATACCAGAACCTGTTAGCATTTAGCTCACTGCTGGTTCAACAACTAACAATTGAATATATAGAGACACACCTTAATACAATCTGAATGTGTTTACATTTACCCACTAGAGCCATCTCGTGTAGACCTCTACTTCCACTTTAAGATCATTTTGTTTTTTAAAATTAAGATGTAATTACCGATATTTAATGAAATAAGTGAAGGAGGGAAAGAGAAAAGAGTGTGAGGGACGAAGAAGGGAAGTTAAGAGAGAGAAAAAAAAGGAAGTGAAGAGGGAGGTTGTGTGCATGAGAAGAGACTCACAAGTTCTGGTTTGTGACTGAGAAAGCAGGGAAGCTACTTTGGGGCTAGGTACCTTTCAGGGTTGTGGTGCTGGAGCCCAACAAGTGAAAGTAACAGTACTCTTGATCACTATTCAGTTCAAGACCCCTGTAATGTAGATTCTCCCCACCCCCAAATCTACCAATATGTTTTCCCTGTGTGTTGTCTTTTTTATGTCCTTTCTGCCCTGAGACCTCTTTTCCTATCTCTCTTTGAGAGGTGAGGTCTCCTTCTCAGCTAATGTTTGATGCTTTAACCTTTTGCTCCTAATTGCATGTTTGGAAGGAATGATGTGGTTTCTGATGTATGATTCTTAGAAGTGACTGTTCTTGTTCTCTATAAATGACTTCTGTGATACTGTAAACATGTCCATCATAAATAAGGCACTTTAACATGAACAATTGTCATACACACTAAAATGCAAAGAGTCTATCATCTATCTATCATCTATCTATCTATCTATCTATCTATCTATCTATCTATCTATCTATCTATCTCCTGTCACTTGTGTTAATACAAATGGGTATTGACAAATATTTATGGAATTTAAAATATTTAAAAATATTTTAATGATTTGATTTTCATTTGAAAAAAATATGAAAATTGTCAGAACCAAAATGGAATCACTTGTGTCAACCTTAAAAGAAATAAATAGTAAATAAAACTCAGTGTTTGTAAAGAAACAGTTTTTAACCACATCAATCCTTCCAAACATGCAGCCAAAATCAGAATAAAATATTCTAGTGGTGGACATGATTACATTTACCTCTAATTAAGGTGAACTTGAGTTTTCTCATTTTAAATTATGTTTCTTTTTTAACATATAAATTTATATTATTATACATAAAAAAACTACATACAGCAAGAAGAACCATGAAACAATCAGGTATCATATAAATGTTGCATTCATAGTAATTAGGCTATCTGTATTTGTCAAACTTGAAGTAAACATCTTTCCTATCTTGTTGAGTCTAAAATTCTGAATGAAAATCAATATCTATCATATCTCATCTCAATTAACTTAAAACATCTGCCTAGATCTAAAAACTTCTTAACCGCTAACCAACTAAGCTTAGTTGTAAGATTAAACTATCTGGTCTTCAACTGCATCAGATACTTGAGAAGGAACAAAACTTAATTACTTGAGTGAATCAGAAGTGCAGATCAGCAGCTTCCAAAATGAAAAAATGACAGAGATGGTATACTGCCTGAGCAGTCACCCAAAACTCCCTGTACTGTAGGAGAGCTGGGCACTTGGTCTGAAGAGATAGAAGAAAGCAAGCACAGGTCTCTTTTCTTCTCTACTCATTTGATGGAAAGAATTTGTACTTCAGCAGAAATGGGGACTTGAAATATTAGTCAGAGGCAAGGCTATTCCACCAATCTGGTTGTGCAGTTCTCTGAATTTTTAACTTTTGATTAAAATTAAAAAGTTGCTACTGATAAACTTAGAAACCAGTGTGGGATAGGTATGTGTGAATACATTGCCCATCTTTCTGTTTGAATGGTGATGTAGATTCATTTACTCCAATTTTCAGAGCTGTGTCCTCTCTATCTCTCTTTCCAGATCTTCCTCCATTTACACTCCCTGCTTGTTCCTGGATTCTGGTTTCGATGAGACACTGATTTATTTGCAGATATTTGGGATCTGAAGTGCAGATGCAAATGGCATTTTCCTTTGCTGTGCTGGTAGCAGCTGGATCAGTTTCTGGTTTGCATTCTTGAAGTCTGCATGTCCTTAGGAAAATACAGTTTCCTAAGCTTAATGGGTTCATTTTTCATTTCAACCATAGATGCCAACACATAATAGTTTTTTAGAACTCAAAGAGCTTATACTTTCAAAGCAGAGAATAATTAGAGATGCAGTAATTAATTTACCATTTTTTTTTTTGTTCAGAATAAAAGCCTCATAGTAAGAAGATGTCTGGGAAGTAGGGAATGATTAAAGATCAGGAGTAAGGTATGGTAGACACACATTTGGAAGGCACTGGCTTGAGAGCTCATGAGCACTTAGAATGGAAAAGATTCCTCAGAGGGAGGGAGGGGAGAAAGAGAGGAGGGGGGAGGTGTCAGAGAACAGAAAAGGGCTCATGGCCTTACATGATGCATTTTCATCATCTTGCAAATCTGTTCCAAACTGTTTCATTTTAAGTCTTCCTCAAATCTAGTGTCATTGGGTGGTATCTAGTATCTCATCTTTTCTCATCACTTATTTGTTCTATGGCTCTTCACTTCAGGCAATTTTATCCAAAATCCTAGCACACTTTTCATAATTGGTCCCTGTGCATCAGGAAGGCATTTCGCAATCTAATGAAGTCTCAGAAAAAATTTGGAATCATGAGAATCTCGCATTTCCAGACCAACAATCAGCTTCCACCATGTTGAGCTTTCTGGAAATTTTCTGCGGAAAGAATTTTGCCTATGAGGATGGGAAATTGGAAACTGTCAGTGAATAACCAGCTTGAAAAGTTGATAACCTTTTCCAAAGGGAAACATAATGGAACCAGCAGCTTTCTTAACAGGCGAGAAAGCACATCAAATGAAAACAAAATAGCTTGTTACCCATGGGCTTTATATTATAGTTCACAGATCCTCTCAAGAACACCAGCTTAGCTGACACAAAATGAAGATTTGTGTAATATAGGATTACGCACAATGAAACATTTTATATAGCAAAGAGAATGACTCTGAAATGAACTAAGAAGTTATTCTTAAGAGAAATCTGTACTGTTTTTCTTGCCATTTCCTCTGAGATTCTACTGGAGACAAAAAATGTTTCACAATCAGGAAAAGAAGGGAGTGGGCATAGCGAAAAATGGACGACAAAGTGAATTCCATGTCTTGACTATGGATTACCAGAGAAAGCCTTGTATGAGCAGAACGTAAAAGAGGGTCTGGGTTGTGGAGGCCTGCATCTGCCTGCAGATGCATGGAGGATCTTGGATGTAGGGTTCTAACTTAGGGTTTCCATTGCTGTGAAGAGACACACCATGACCACAGCAACTCTTATAAAGGAAAACATTTAATTGGAGCTGGCTTACAGTCTCAGAGTTCTAGTCCATTATCATCATGGTGGGAAGCATGGCAGCGTATAGACAGACATAGTCCTGAGAAGGAGCTGAGAGTTTTACACCTTGACTCACTGGTAGCAGAAGGACATTATGTACCACACTGGCCAAATCCATGGAAAGTTCGTGGATCTGAACCCAGGTCTCAACTTATAGCCACTCACCTGCGAGCTGTTCTCAGTGACCAGTGAAGGACACAAGAAACTACCACCCAAACAAGAGGTGAGGGTTTTTTTGGTCTTGGCTGTTCATCACTCCACTTTGAGACTCTCCTGGAGAGAAGTGCTCCAGCGAACGCTTCAAGGTTCCGGGTTCCAGCTCCTACTCCAGGTTCCAGCGGCTGTGGTTGTAAGTCACATTTGTTGAATTACTGGTTTGTTGGGAAATGGATGTGGAGAAAGGTGAACACTCCTCCATTGCTGGTGGGAATGCAAACTTGTACAACCACTTTGGAAGTCAATCTGGTGCTTTCTCAGACAATTGAGAATAGGGCTACCTCAAGACCCAGCTATTCCACTCCTTAGCATATAGAGGTGTAGGAACCAGGCCCGACTGGGCTGCCTGCCTGTCTTGCTTTTTCATGTCCTGTTTCTAGCAGCTTCCATGTCTGTGTTTATCTTGGTTAGCTAGTCGTATTTACTGCTCTGAGAATGTGCCCCTCCCTTCCCCGAGACTTTTCCTCCTGTGTGCGATTACCTCTTGAGGGATTTCACCTGGGAGGAGGATTCCTGTTTGGCTGCCTATAAGAAGGCTCTTTGGAACTCTGGAGGATAATAAACCGCTGCCACGGCTGCTTCTGTGGCTGCTGCTCTCTTAGCACGAAGGACCCGCTGTGTTATTGTGTGTGTGCACGCGTGTGTGTGCATGAGTTAAATTCGCAGCCCCTCGCCCTCAACTCGGTACCGCGGTGGTGCGGGCGCCATGTAGAGGAAAGATGCTCTACCACATAAGGACATTTGCTCAACTGTGTTCATAGCAGCCTTATTCATAATAGCTAGAATCTGGAAACAACATAGATGTTCCTCAACAGAAGAATGGATAAAATAACTGTGGTACATTTACAGAATGGAATACTACTCAGCTATTAAAAACAAGGAAATCCTGAAATTTGCAGGCAAATGGATGGAACTAGAAATGATCATCCTGAGTGAGGTAACCAAGACGCAGATAGACACACATTGTATATATTCATTTATAAGTGGATATTAGCCCAACATAGATATGTTTTGAGAGTCTCCACTCAGTGGGAGTTTGGGGCAGATAGATGCTGGGATTTGATGTTGGTCTCTGGGTGAGAGTGGTATGGAAGAATGGAGGTGTAGAAGGTCTCAGAAGGTTCAGTAGCCCCACAAAGAGACCGTCCAGGCTGGCAGATCCGGTCCCAGGGAAGCATGCACAAACTCTTGTACTAAGCAAGGACAATGCATGCAGTAAACCTAGACCCCCTGTTCAGATCTAGCTAATGGACAGCTCATTCTCCATGGTTGTGATTTGAGCAGGGATTGTCTCTGAAATGAACTCTGGTGCCCCCAATTTGATCACTTTCCGTTGGCGGAGAGGTCCAGCTGGAGGGGAAGCTATCTGGATGAGACCTGAGAGGTTGTGGTCATGTGGTGGGGGAAGAGAGTCCCTTCTGTCAGAGGTCTAGGGGAGGGGAACAGGGCGAAAGAGGGAGGGAGAGTGGGAACAGGAAGATACAAATGAGAGGATAACAGTTGGGATGTAATCTAAATAAATTATCATAGAAATAAAAAATTAAGAGAAAATATTATTTGAACTGATTATAGAAGTACATAATATTTTAGAAAAATTATTTAAAATAAAGAAGAAATAAATAAATGTAAAAACAGTATTTAAAATTACATTAAATTGGTGTGTGCTGACAATAAGTGTGTGAGGAATTTGAAATGAAAAAAAATTTTTTTTGAAATAGGGTCTCTCTGTGTTAGCCTTGGCTATCACGGACTCGCTTTGTAGACCAGGCTGGCCTCAAACTCACATCGATCTGCCTGCCTCTGCCTCCCAAGGGCTGGAATTAAAGGCGTGTACTACCACGCCCAGTGAGATGATTTATTTTTATACAGAGCAAAGTTAATGATGAAAAGGTTAAGATAAAAGATGAAAGACAAAAATCAGAGGAAAAGAAGTTCAAGTGGTAACACTAGATGAAGAGGAGAAAGAGGAATTATTTTGTGAAAGAAGAAGAAAATATTCAGTGCTGAGGAAAAGCAAAATCTTTGAAACTGGTCTCATGAATTTTAGAGTGGGGTATTTATTCTAGTGAACAAGACATACTCTTCTTTTTCAGGCTTCAAATCTTATAGGCTTTTTTTTTAATTGCCCATGTGGCCCAGTTTTTTCTGGAATGCCTCTGTGTGTGTGTGTGTGTGTGTGTGTGTGTGTGTGTGTGTGTGTGTGT
>OU015744.1:79339973-79358866 GCA_907169655.1 Acomys percivali
AGAGAGAGAGAGAGAGAGAGAGAGAGAGAGAGAGAGAGAGAGAGAGAAAGAAAGAAATTTCTTGGAAAAATTTTCCTTATCCAAAGTATCCATTTTCTAAATCATATCTTAAGAGCTGAGATTTTTAAAATTCCATTTCTTGAATCTGTTGGAGAGGCTTGCTTCCAAGGTTCCTGTTTGAGTTCTTAAAATTTTCATTTCCAGGTTTCCCTCAGCTTGGATTTTGTTGATTTTACTTTCACTTTCATCTCTTGAACAGTTTCATTCATCTTCTTCCATTTGCCTTTCATAGATTTCTTTAAGGGATTTGTTTATTTTCTCTTTAAGGGCCTTTATCATATCCATAAAGGACATTGTCAGATCTTTTTCTTGTGCTTCATATATGTTTCATCTTTCAGAGCTTGCTATTATGGGGTTGCTGGGATCTAGTGGAGACATATTGTCCTGGATGTTATTATGTTTTTTTATTTGAGAGTCTAAGCATTTGGGTTTGGGAAGATTGTAATTCTAGGTGCTGATATCTCTTGTCTTGTCTTTGTTTTGTTTCTTGGTTTCTGTTGCTCTCTGGTTCTTAGGATAGTGTGGTGGCTGCATGTTGTCTGGTAGGAAATTCTTCTGGAATCCTGATATACGTGGCTACTAGGAGTTCCAAGTAAAATGTGCATCTAGGTATGGGGGCTGATACTTGGGGATTGAATGGAGAGTACTGAGGAGATCCACATAAGGAAGGAAAGCAAGGTGTCTCACTAGGAACTACTTAGCCCCCTGAAAATTGGGATAGAGAATAGAGTCTCAAGTAAGCAGTCTATTACAGAGTTGGGAATAAGACTGGGGGATTGGTCTTGGAGGAATGGAAGGAGAGGTGAAAATCTGTAGTTAACCCACATGCTTTCTTGTCCAGAGAAACCTATGAATTTTTATGGAGTTTCTGCTGGAATCGGGACTGGAATAAAGCAATAATATGCAGAGGAAAGTTTGGAGATGAAGATATGTGTGAACCACTGGAGATGGAATCAGAGAAAAAGAGGAGGCTGCAGCAGGTGTCTGCTACAGAGCTGGAGGTGAGCCTGAGGGATTAGACTTGGGGTATGGAGGGAAAGGTGAAGACTTGCTTTTTGTCTACCTTCTTACCTGGAGGGAGTAGCCTGAAGGTTCCCAGGGAATGCCTTCTGGAATTGTGGTCTGGATCAAAACAATGAGTTAGAGAAAGAAAGTTTGGAGCAGAAGATCTGTGTGATCCACTGGAGATGGGACAGGGTGGGCAGCATGTGGTCTGCTGTAGAGCTGGGGATGAAATCGTGGGACTAGATTTTGAGAAGCAGAGGGAGAGGTGAAGATCTGCAGGTGGGATGTCAGGATTCCCTTTTATTAAGGCTAAATTATATTGAATCAACCACATAAAATTTTTCTAAATTAATATAAAAACTTCCAGTTAAATAAGGTCTGTCTGTCAAATAAAAATCACACACACACACACACACACACACACACACACACACACACGATGCTTTAAGATGCTACATTAGGTACCATGTAATGTAAAATTATTATTATACACAATCTAGGTAACATATTGGCCACATCAGATAGTTACTTTCTTTTTGTGGCAAGAGTACTTGAGATCTATTCTAATCATATTTAAAGCATATAACATAATATTATTAATTTGAGTCATACAGTGTAGTAGCCTTCTTGTGCTTATCCATCAAGTATATAAATCTGTGTACTCTTTGGATAAAACATTCCATTGTCATTGTTTTTTATTGTCTACATTCCTGGAATTGTAATTGGGTCTACTATTTAAACATTCTGCATTTAACTGAGATTATACAGAGTACAATGTTTGTCTTTCCCCATCTAGTTTATATCACTCAACAAATGTCCTCAAATGTTATCCTTGCTTCCTTCTTTGTAAGACTGTATGTGTGTATATGTTTGTGTATGGCACTTAATCATGCACTTGTCAAAAGACTCTTGGGTTATTTCTAAATCTTGACCACTATTACAATACATCAAAGAAAAATATAAGATCCAGTTCTGGCATTAATATTTGGGACACAAGGACAATACAATGGTAAACATTGAACCCATACTCTGATCTACCCAATGGACAAGACATTCTCCACAGTTATGTGGAGAGTGAGGACTGACTTTGACATGAACTCCTGTGCTCCATACTTGACCACTTCCCCTTGGTGGGGAGGCCTGGTGGCACTCAAAGAAAAAATAAGCAGGCTACCAAGATGAGACTTGATAGCCTACGACCATATAGTGGGGGAGGAGGTCCCCCTCGGTAATAGACCTAGGGGAGGGGAATAGGGTGAAAATGGGAGGGAGGGGAGAATGGGAGGATACAAGTGATGGGATAACAATTGAGTTGTAATCTGAATAAATTAATACAATTAAAATAAAAGTTAAAAAAAGAAAATAAAAAATAGGTTGTGCATATTTGAAAAAAAAGATTTAGGGCACAACATCTACTGGGATCTTAATTTCATTTACTTTTGATATCTATGTAGAAAAGATATCATTTGACTATAGTGTGGTTTTTATATATTATTTTAAACTTTTGAGCAATCTCTCTGTTGCTCTTTATCACTTCCAGGCCATGTACATATTTTAGACTAAAAATGATTTATTGTCTGTAAATTTTAAATTTAACCTGCCAGCTCATGCTTTTATTTGTTCCCTCTTGTCTCAGGTAACATACATTTATTTATTTATAAATTAATTAATTTATTCAGATTACATCTAACTTGTTTTTATACTTTTATTTTTATTAATTCATTCATATTACATCTCAATAGTTATCCCTCCCCTTGTATCCTCTCATTCGTCTCTCCCTTCTGCTTTCCCCCTACTCCCCTCCCCTATGACTGTGACTGAGGGGGACCTCCTCCCCCTGTATATGCTCATAGGGTATCACGTCTCTTCTTGGTAGCCTGCTATCCTTCCTCTGAGTGCCACCAGGTCTCTCCATCAAGGAGACATGGTCAAATATGGAGCACCAGAGTTCATGTGAAAGTCAGCCCCACTCTCCACTCAACTGTGGAGAATGTCCTGGCCATTGGCTAGATCTGGGTAGGGTTTGATGTTTATTGCACGTATAGTCCTTGGCTAGTGCCATAGTTTGAGCAGAACCCCAGGGCCCAGATCTGCCTGTCCTGATTTTCTTCCTGTAGGTTTCTAGGACCCTCTGGATCCTTCTATTTCCCCATTCTCCCATACTTCTCTCATCTAGAATCCCAATAGGATGTACTCACATCTATACCAATCTCCTGGTAGGAGAAGACTTTCATGGGACATGCCTATTGGGCTAATGTCCAGATATAAGTGAGTATATACCATTTGACTCTTTCTGCTTTGGTATTCGCTCACTTATTATGATCATTTCTCGTTCAAACCACTTGTCCACAAATTTTTGGAATTCCTTGTTTTTAATAGCTTGGTAGTATTCCATAGTGTAAATGTACCACAGTTTCTTTATCCATTCCTCTACTGAGGGACACTTAGGCTGTTTCCATGTTCTGGCTATTATGAATAAGGCTGCTATGAACATGGTTAAGCATATGTCCCTGTTGTGTGCTGGAGCTTCTTCCCATCCCTTGTATTCATCCATTTCTCCTTCCCTCCTGCTTTCACCCTATTCCCCTCCCCTATGTCAGTGACCTAGGGTGGCCTCCTCCCCCATTGTATATGATCATAGGTTATTCAGTCTCATCTTGGCAGCATGTCTATCCTTTCTCTGAATGACACCAGCCCTCCCCATCAAGGGAAAGTGGGCAAATATGGGGCACCAGAGTTTGTGTCAGAGTCAGTTCCTGTTCTCCACTCAAGTGTGGAGAATGTCTTGTCCATAGGCTAGATCTGAGTATGGGTTCGCTGTTTACTGCATGTATTGTTCATGGTTGGTGCAGTAGTTTGAGCAGAATCCTTGGGTCCAGTTCTGCCTGTCCTGATTTTCTTCCTGTAGGTTTCTAGGACCCCCTGGATCCTTCTATTTCTCCATTCTCCTGTACTTCTCTCATCTAGAGTCCCAATAGGATATACTCACATCTATATCAATCTCCTGGTAGGTGAAGATTTTCTTGGAACATGTCTCTTGGGCCAGTGTCCAGATATAAGTGAGTATATACCATTTGAGTATTTCTGCTTCAGGGTTAGCTCACTCAGTATGATCATTTCTAGCTCCATCCATTTGTCCACAAATTTTGGAATTTCCTTGTTTTTTAAAATTTTTATTTATTTATTAATTCATTCATATTACATCTCAATTGTTATCCCATTCCTTCTATCCTCCCATTCCTCCCTCCCTCCTACTTTCACCCTATTCCCCTCCCCTATGACTGTGACTGAGGGGGACCCCTTCCCACGGGATTTCCTTGTTTTTAATGGCTGAGTAGTATTCCATAGTGTAAATGTACTACATTTTTTTTTATCTGTTCTTTGACTGAGGGACATTTAGGCTGTTTTCATGTTCTTGCTATTATGAATAAAGATGCTATGATCATGGTTGAGCGTATGTCCTCATTGTGGGTATATTCCAAGGAGTGGAATAGCTGGGTCTTGAGGAAGCCCTATACCCAGTTTTCTGAGATAGTGCTAGATAGATTTCCAAAATGGTTATACAAGTTTGCACTCCCACCAGCAATGAAGGAGTGTTTCTCTTTCTCCACATCCTCCCCAGCATGTGGAATCACTTGAGTTTTTTGTCTTAGCCACACTGATGGCTATAAGATGGAATCTCAGAGTCATTTTGATTTGCATTTTTCTGATCACTAAAGATGTTGAGCATTTTTAAAAGTGTTTCTCAGCCATTCTATATTCATCTGTTGAGAATTCTGTTTAGTTCTGAGACCCATTTCTCAATTGGGTTACTTGGTTTGGTGGTGTTTAATTTCTTGAGTTCTTTATATATTTTGGATATTAGACTTTTGTCAGATGTAGGGTCGGTGACGATCTTTTCCCAGTCTGTAGGCTGTCGCTTTGTTCTGTTGACAGTGTCTCCTCAGGCCATGTACATTTTACCAGAATTATATAGTAATAGTTTTTTATATATCCTACTAACATTTATTTTCTTAAAAAATATGGCCACCCTCTGCCATCAGATATTCCTACTATGCCAGAGAAGGCTCCCAGGTTCTAGGGTGCATGGATCTAGATTCTGGCTACTTGACCCCTGGGATACAGCGAAGCAGTCCCAGCCTCTGGTCCATAGCTCTACACATCTCTCCTGAGGAGACTGACTAGACCTCACGCACATACAGCATCTCACACCAAGATGGTAATGTGGTGTCTGGGCAGTGTGAGCTCAGAGACCAGTGACTGAGTGAGTGAGTGGCATGGCTAATAACTCCAGGAGTTCCCCCAGAGAGAGGAGGGCTCCTAGATACCCGAGGAGACCTTCTGATCCTCAGGATCATACAGGTTAGACACCCCCACTCCAATCCCCTGCATGTGGGCCTATCTGGGACACAGCCACCTGAGAATAAAAGCAGGCTATATCCTAAGATCCAGCAGCCAGTCCCCAACCATACCCACCATTCTGATAAGGGATGCTCCAGGATCATCAAGCCTCCTGCCCAGAACTCTTACCACACACTTAAGAAATCCAGTGTGTACCAGGACCAATCAGCCAGTGTCGGAGACAACCAGATGGCTAACGGCCAGCATAAGAACACATTTGACAAATCCCAGGGCAATATGACACCTTTAGAACCTAATTATCCCAGTACAAGCAGTCTTAGATATACTAATATAACTAAAAAACAAGAAAATGACTTTAAATCTATGCTTTTGAAGATGATAGAGACTTTAAAGGAAGAAACAAATAAATCTATTAAAGAAATACAGGAAAATATAATTAAACATATAGAGGCCCATAAAGAGGAAAGGAATAAATCACTTAAAGAAATATAGGAAAATATAAACAAGTAAAGGAAATGAGTAAAACTGTTCAAGACCTGAAAGTGGAAATAGAAATAATAAAGGAAACACAAACTGAGGAAATCCTGGAGATAGAAAACCTAGGGAAGAAAGCAGGAACTATAGAAGTAAGCATCATCAACATAATACAAGAGATGAAGGAAAGAATCTCAGGTGTAGAAGACACAATCAAAGAAATCCACACATTTGTCAAAGAAAATGTCAAATCTAAAAATTCCTGACACTAAACATCCATGAAGTCAAGGATATTATGAAAAGATGAAACCTGAGAATAATAGGAATAGATGAAAGAGAACGTTCCCAGCTCCAAGACCTAGAAAATATTTTCAACAAAATCATATAAAAGTTTCCCCAACCTAAAGAAAGAAATGTTTATAAACATACAAGAGGCTTGCAGATCACAAAATAGACTAGACCAGAAAAGAAAATCTTCCAGCCACATAGTAGTCAAAACATTAAATGTATAGAAGATAAAAAATATTAAAAGCTGCAAAACCATATAAAAGCAAACCTATCAGATTCACCTCTGACTTCTGAATAGAGACTCTAAATGCAGGAAGGTCCTAGATATATGTCTTGCAGACTCAAACAGACCACAGATATAAGCCTAGATTACTATTGCCAGCAAAACTTTCAATCACCATAAAGGGAGAAAATAAGATATTCCATGACAAAACCAAATTTAAACAGTATATACACACAAACCCAGACCTACAGAAGATCCTCCAAGGAAAACTACACCTGAAGGAAGTAAACTGCACCCAAGAAAACAGAGAAAATAAGTAAATCCACTGCAGCAAAACGAAAAGAGAAATACACAAACACATTACAACCACCAACACCAAAATAACAGTAGCTAGCAATCTTTGTTTTTGATTATCTCTCAACATCAATGGACTTAACTCCCCAATAAAGACATAGGCTAACAGAATAGATTCATAAACAGGACCTATCATTCTGCTGCATAAAGAAACACACCTCAGCTACAAAAATAAACATTACCTCAGAGTAAAGGGCTGAGAAAAGGCATTTCAAGTTAATGGAGCCATGAAACAAGCTGAAGTAGCCATTTTAATATCTAATGAAATAGACTTTAAACCAAAATTAATCAAAAGAATTAAGGAGAGACAATTCATACTTATTGAAGGGAAAATCCAGCAAGATGACATCTTAATTCTGAACATCTATGCCTCAAACACAAGGGAACCCACATGTGTAACAGAAACATTACTAAAGCTTAATCACACCTTAATAGTGGGAGACTTCAATACCCCACTGACACCAAAGGACAGGTCATCAAGACAGAAACTAAACAAATAAATAATTATACTAACAGATGCCATAAATCAAATGCACCTGCAGATATCTACAGAACACTTCACCCAAACATGAAAGAATATATATTTTTCTCAAAACCTGCTCCAAAATTGACTGTATACTTGGTCACAATGCAACCCTCAACAGTTACAAGAAAATACAAATAACCTCTTGTATCTTTTCAGACTATCATGAATTAAAGATAGATTTCAACAACAACAACAACAACAAAAACAATAACAACAACAACAACAACAACAGAAACAAGAGAAATCCTACAAATTCATGGAAACTGGATAACTCTCTACTCAATGACTACTGAGTCAGGGAAGAAATAAAGAAGAAAATTAAAGACTTTCAAGTTCAATGGAAATGAAGGTACAACATACTCAAACTTATGGAACACAATGAAAACAGTGCTAGTGGGAAAGTTTGTAGCACTAAGTGCCTTCATAAATAAATTGGAGAGTTCTCATACTAGCAATTTAAAAGCACACCCAAAAGTTCTAGAACAAGGGAAGCATGTATGTCTGCACACCAGAAGAGGGCACCAGATCTCATTACAGATGTTTGTGAGCCACCGTGTGGTTGATGGGAAATGAGTTCGGACCTTTGAAAGAGTAGCTAGTGCTCAAAGACTTCAATTTAAAATCAGAAACACTACAACTATTAGAAGGGAAAGTGAGAATCAGCCTTGAATACACTGGAGACAGCTCCCTAACTGGAACACCACCATCTTTGGCTCTAAGATCAACAAATAATGAGTGGGACTTCATGAAAGGCAAAGGATACTGTTAACAGAACAAAATGTCAGCCTACAGATTGAGAAAGGATCTACACAAATATATAAGTGACAAAGGTCTAATATTCAAAATATATAACTCAAGAAATTAAATACAAACAAACCAAATAATCAAAATAAAAATGAGATATAGAGCTATATAGAGAATTCTCAACAGAGGAATTGTGAGTGGCTGAGAAGCACATAAAGAAATGCTCAGTATTGAGGCTGGAGAGATGACTTGGAGGTTAAGAGCCCTGGCTGCTCTTCCAAATGTCTGAACTCAATTCCCACAAACCACATGTGGTTCACAAACATCTGTAATGAGATCTGGTGCCTCTTCTGGTGTCTTCTTCTGGTGTTCAGGCATACATGCAGGTAAAACACTGTATACATAATAAATAAATCTTTTTTCCCCCTTTTGGTATTAGATAAGCCACCATGCTCAGCTTAATAAATCATTAAAAAAGATGACAAAATGATAGATATTGATTTACATTCAGAATTTTAGACACACCAAGCTAGGAAAGATGTTTTCTTCAAGGCTGTCAAATACAAATAGACAAAACACTATGAATGTAACATTTACCTAACTATTGATTGTTTCAGGGTTCTTCTTGCTGTAGGTATTTTATTGTATATATGTGTAATAATATAAATGTGTATGTTGAAAAAAGAAATGCTCAACAACATTAATCATCATGGAAATGCAAACCAAAATGACTCTGAGATTGCATTTTACACTTGACAGAATGGCTAAGGGCAAACCCTCAAATGACAGCATATGCTGGAGAGGATATGGGGTAAGTGGGAACATTCTTCCATTGCTTGTGGGAGTGCAATCTTGTACAACTACTTTGGAAATCAATCTGCTGCTTTCTCAAAAAAACTGGGAATAGTACTACCTCAATACCCAGTGATACTGATCCTGGGAATATATCCAAAAAAAAAAATGCTTCAGCATACCAGATGGACACTTGCTCAACTATGTTAATAGGAGCTTTATTCATAATAGCCAGAAACTGGAATCAGCTTAGATGTCCCTTAACCAAAGAATGTATAAAGGAAATATGGTACATATACACAATGAAATACTATTCAGCATTAAAAAAAATGGCATCATGAAATTTTCAGGCAAATGGATGGAACTAGAAAGGATCATCCTGAGCTAGATAACCCAGACCAAGAAATTCACAGATGATATGTGTTCACTTATAAGTGGATATTAGCCAATTATTACAGGATGATTATACTACAAATCATGGACCTAAAGACTTTAAGTAACAGGGAGGGCCCAAGGGAGACCCTCCTGGAATCTCACTCTGATGAGGAAATGGAATAGACAGCAGACATGGAAGTAGAGAGGGTATTGGATAGGAAAGGGTGCATGGAGGGAAATGAGGAGGGGGATCAGAAGTGGGGAGAGTGGGAGGAGAGGTTAGAGGGCCTGGAGAGAAAATGGAAGCCGAAGACAAGGGCATCACTGAGATAAGCTGAAGATCTGCAACAGAGTAGGCTACAGGGAGGATATGGGGATATTTCTAGGTGGGCCTCCTAGCAGTAGGGTACATGAACCCGAGGAGACCACCTTCTAGCCAGGCAGAGGCAATAGTGGTGGGAAGGGAGTGTTAGTCCACCTACAAATCCTTCAAACCAAAGTGCACTCTACCTACAAATGAGCAGAGATAAAGACAGAGACTGAGGGATTGACCAACCAATCATATGCTGAGACTCACAGCAGCTAAGCATTAGATGGAGCTCAGGGAGTCCTGTGGAAGAGTGAGAGGGAAGAATAGAAGAATCCGGAGGGGACAAGAATGCTGCAGAAGACCAACAGAGTCAAGTAACACAGACCCATAGGGGCTTACAGAGACAGAAGCACCAACCAGAGAACATGCATCGACTGGACCTAGGCACCCTACACACGTGCAATCAGTGAGTAGTATGATGTTCATGTGGGTTCCAAGTAAGTTGAATAGATGCTGTTTATGACATGGACATTATTGCCTGCTTTTGATAACTGTGCAAACAGGGCTGCCTTGTGTGGCCTCAATGGATAAGGAGTATCTTAGTTATAAAGCAAGTTGACAAGCTGGGGTGGGTTGAAGGGGGCTCCCATTTTTCTGAGTACAAGGAGAGGGGTATAGGGGGAAGAGGGTGGGAAGGAGAGGCCAGAAGGAGGAGGGAGGTGGCAGGATTAGGGTGTAAAGTTAATATATAAATTAAAAAAAAAAAAGAAACGAGAAACAAAAGTGATAAAAAAGAACTAAAAACTTACTAAATTTTTTATTAATATTTCATAATAATCTGTAGCCAGGAAGACTTTCTCATATGCCTGATGCTGCCTGTGTGTCTTCTTTGGAAAAATCTATATTTAAATATTTTGTTTATTTTGTGTTTTGTTTTTGCTACTGAGTTGCACAAATTTTAGATGTCAATTACTTATCAGACATATGGTTGGTAATATTTCCCCTTGTTTACACGGATGTTTTTTCTTTGATTTTTTTTTTCCTAGTGGTGAAGGTTCTAGTTGGTGTAGTACTATTTGTCTGTTTTTCATTTTTGTTGGCTGTAGTTTTGATATGGTATTTCAGAAACCATTGACATGGCCACTATTAAGATTTTTCCATGTTACATTGTAGAATGTATGAGGCTTTAATTTTTCACATTTGTATTCAATCAATTCTGAGTTAATTTTTTTTGAATGCTGTAAAGTAAGGGTCAAGTTTCAATAATTCTCAGGGGCCATTTAGTGTCTGAACACCATTTACTCAAGAGAATATCTTTTGTTTATTGTATATTTTTGTCCTTGTAGTCAAAGGTCAGTTTACCATAAATGGTGGGTAGACTTCTGGGATTTCCAGCTCATTTTGTTTTTCATTGTTTGTTGTGATCTTAATATAATCCTCTTTTGATTACTGTGACTTTGTAATAATGTCTTGACATGATAAAATATGCTATTTTCTATTTTGTTGTTCTTAATATTGTTTTGAATCTTGCAAATCTTCATGGTACCTTATAGGTTTAGGATTCTTTTTTTTTTTTTCTTTTTCTCCACGCCCTCCGCCTTTTTTTTTTTTTTTTTTTTTTGTGACCTGATCTTATTCTGTAGCCCAGGTTGGCTGGGAATTCATAAACCATCTGTTTTAGCTTCTAAATGCTAAGATTACAGGAGTGTACCACTATTTCCAGCTTTCCTTTCTATTTCTGTAAAAAATGCTATTTGGATTTTGATATGAACGCTATTGAATCTATAGTTTCATTTGAGTAGTGTGGGCATCTGGACAGAATTATTTCTTTCAATACAAAAGCACAAGTGTCTTTTTCCTTTTTTCTATCTTTAAAAAGTTATTTAATCAGAGTTCCAAAGAAAATATCAAAAGAGAAGTAAAAAAATATCTTTACACAAATATAAACAAGCTCACACCAAAAGTGATGATGGGGAACTACCCATATAAGGATGAAGCAAAATTATCTCTACTTGTGAATGGCCTGGCAGAAGCCCAGAAGATGCTATGACATACGTCAGAACTAATAAGCAAGTCCAACATACAAGAATCAATAGTGTTTATTTACACAATCAATAAATAACCTGAAAAGGAAATTAAAAAAAATAGATCTATCCACAATTGGATCAAACAATGAAATACTTCAGAATAAATTTGACGAATGAGCTGGAAATTTTGTATACTGAAACTATGAAAATGCATTCGATTTTTTATCTTGGAGACAGTTTTCTCTGAAGCACTATTGTCATATGTGACAGATGAGTGATGAGTCTCAGGCATCTTTGGTTGGGTTTCCTGCTCTGTGATCAGCTTCCCATGTCTGTGTTAGGTGCTGCTGATGTCTGCCTGAGAATGATGGCCTCAGAAAAGGCGCTGGACAGAATGTCTGCAAACTTTCTCAGCATCCAGCCCACTATTCAAAATCTGTTTTATTAAGAGATAAGGAAGCATGTAATCATTTTGAAAAACAAATACTTTATTTTTTTTTTAAACAATGAAATCCTCAGTGGGGATCAAATCACCCACAACAGTTTCTATTCAACATTTTCTTAGAAAGCTCACTTCCTTCCCGGAAGTCTCAAAAGAGTGAATGAAGAAGCCCCATTATTTCTTGGTAGCTGTTAAGGATGGTGCTTGTCAGGAACACTGGCTGACACAGCCTGAGGATCTCTCATTTAATAGTGTTTCTGGTTATAAATTATCCTATAGATTGATATAGGAGACAGACAAAGCCCTTCACATTTTTCCTTCTAGGATGACTGATTTCCTACAGTGTTTTCTACTCCAAGTCATGAGCCTGGCCTCTAGAGCCTGTCTTGAAAAAAGTCATCTGAAGCATCTGTGATTACTGAAGAGTCCCTGTATTCCTCTTTTCTTTTGTTTAGTCTGCATTTATCTTCTTTCAGAAGCCCAGAAACACTGAAGTTCATAAAATGAGGTTCATAGGAAGAACCATGGCACTGCACTGAAAGGAGAAAGCAGTGGTGTCTTCATTTCAGCCGGGGTTTCATGAAGCTCTTTGCAGGGAGAAACAGACAGTGCAGTATTTTTTGTCTGCAGAACTTGTTTTGGATCAGGGTCTGGAGACTGTTACTCAGCATCATTTGCTGCTCCTGATACATAACGACCAATATGGTTACCTCGTGCCAACCACTTGCCATGTACACATTATCTCAGTTACTGTTATAACCTTTTCTGTGAGATCTGTATATTAACCCTGTTATGTTATAGTCAGGGGAACTAAATTTAAGAGGGACAGTTAGCATTTGCTGAAGTGAGCACATAGAAATGCAAGGCTTTTGACTTGAACTTGACTACTTTATCAGTATTAATATTACTTCCCCCACAAGCTGTGTATTCTTTACTTCTATTGCTATTTTCCTGTGGTATTTTTATTATTTGATTTCTTTAACAGTCAATCCAGTTTCTTCTCACACTCATCTCCATGTGACTTTTTAGAAACTTAAAAAGATGGATTCCTTGTCAATTTCACATCATGCACCTCAACCCCAATCATCTCCACATCTCTCCATGTTCACCCTCCACCCTTGTGATCTCCTTCCAACAGAAAAATCACCAAACCAGACCAGACCATACCATACCAAACCAAACCAAACCAAGCCAAACCAAACCAAACCAAACCAAACCAAACCAAACCAAACCAAACCATACCAAACCATACCAAACCACACCAAACCAAACCAAACCAAACCAAACCAAACCAAACCAAACCATACCAAACCAAACCAAACCAAACCATACCATACCATACCAAACCAAACCACCACCAATAGCAGCAACAAAAAAATCCATCTTACTGCAGTGTGTTGAGGTACTTCACACAGTATGTCCTCATTCAAAAGCTTCACTTGCAAATGCTCATTGCAATGAGTAATTGCTCTGGTTTGAGGCCTCTGGCTTTTGCCACATTTTCAATACAGGTCTCTCACTGGGACTCATCTTGGGGATATCCTGTTATTGCCCTGTCTCATGGAGATCCTTCAGCTTTGGTTCTGCAGGACTGGCGCCTACAGGTACTTTAGCAGTTCATATACGAGGTAGATGTTGGAGTGAGCTAACTCAAAGTCCTAGATCTGGGCCTTCGTGGTAACTGGGTTTGTCAGCCTGCCAGCACCCCTGAACTTTTGCCAACAGGGCAAGCTCTCTTGCTCTGCCCAGGAGACTGGTGGGGATAGCTCTCCAGGCCATGGCAGCTGTCAAGGGACCAGATCAGCTCTCCCACACCCATGCCATCAGGGCCAGCTCTCCTGCTGCTGTAGTGCCATAGACCTAGACATGGCCCCAGTGACAGGAGGGGCAGGAATTCACCGCGACCTCAGGTGGCAGTCCAGGGTGCTCACATCAGGTTGTTCCTCACCACCCTCACATCTACAGTTCTGCCTTTCTTCATAGGACACAAACTGCTCTACTTCTCTTTCTCCCTCATCTCTCCATCACATACTTGCTTACTGGAGTGGTGCCCGCGTGTGCTGCCTCAGCAATGATATCTTCTTTTGAAAGATAGGATGGCTAAATGTTTGTCCAATGCTAAGATTCCAAAGGAACTAAATCCCTGGCCAAAGTAGAGAACAACACAGAAAAACTATAATTCAACATAAAGTTGTCATTCTCATGCTTGAATCGGTACCACAACCAACCAGAGAGATTATAAAATAGGCCAAGGATAAGTAAACAGCAGTATATGTTGAGTCAGTTGCGGGCAGAATGGAGATTTTGCAGGCACTGCCATCTTCCTGGGCTGGGATGCAGCTGTAGGAGTCACATCACCTCACACAGTGGTTGGTTCCCCCCCCCCCAAATCATAGGCCCACCGACAATTGTGTTTGTTACTAGCTCTACTGATGGACAGTGTAATACACCACTTCCAAAAGAGCAAGAACAGCAATGGCCTTTGCACCTCCAGTCCCACCTCTCTTGAAAGCACACAAACGGCTCAGCTTTTCTTCCTCTTCCATCTCTCCACCACCTACTTGCTTCTTCCTTCTGCACATAGCCTGGGGAGGGTTGAGGATGGCCCACAGTATTGTCTTTCAATGTGACTTTCAAAATGCGACACAACTTTTGCTTTAAAACAAAGTAACAGATTTCTTTTAGCTACTGACCTGCTTATGTACGGGGATATCATTTTATTTTTCACATGGTAGCAGTGAAAGAAACCGATTGCTAAGACACACTGATGGCGAATGTAAGTTAGGAATATCATTAGTATGCAGAAGGCAAAGGTCTCAACCTGGCAGATAGTCTTTGGCATTTAGATTTACATGCAAGAAGCTGTAAACAGATTAGTTCTTGTCAGAAACTTCAGTACGCACTCTTCAGTGTGAAAAGTTCAAAAAGACAGGAAAACAACAACAAAACAAACCCTCAAAGAAAGCTTAAGCTAATTTACAAAAGCAAGTACGTGGAAGTGCAGGACCAGAAAGTTCAAAGGAAAAGGGGCAGCTCTGTGTTAAGTGTCACCCAATGTGGTAAGAAATTTCATGGAGAAGGCTGGAACTATCACTGATCATGATACACATGAGTGTTTAGAAGACAGTTTGAACACATGACCATTTGCCCTCATGCATGAAACTCTCATGAAGCTCAGTAGGTCACACACACACACAGTCACACACACAGTCTCTCTCTCTCTCTCTCTCTCACACACACACACACACACACACACACACACACACACACACACAGTCACACATACACCCACGCATGCGCACACACACAAGCCTCATCAAAGTAGGACAGGGGTGTCTTATTCGGAAAGAAAGTTCCAGCAAGCAATGAGGAGGAGTAAAAGGTTAATGGGGGTGAACGTGACTGTAACTCATTCTGTACACATATTAAACTATTAAATAATGAAAACCAAACAGAAACAGAAAGGATTGTTTGGTTAAAAAAAAAAAACTGATGGAAGCACTTTTCTGCCTGCATTGATGCTACACACTGATGAATTTATTATAAGGCAAGGTACTGGAAGCTCAAAATGCATCTCATATCCTTGTGAACTGTAGGAAAGCCGAAGAAATGTTATGGGAGTCACTGCAAACTGTGTCCCACCTATGTATAGTCCAGGGTACACTATTGCATTAAAAGTGAAAAGTAGGAATTAATTTTACAACTTCCACGAATGTCTATGGATTGGAAAAGTAAAGTTCTACAGACAGGTTAATAAGAAATGTGTCACCGGGTGCTGCTTCGACTGTGGGCCCCAAACTTCATATGTTGAGAATGGCTTCCTCACTGCAATAGGGGGCTGAAGTGGTGGCTCAGTTGTAAAGTATATATTGTAAAAGTGTGAGGCCCTGGGGTTTGGATCCTTAGTGCCTATGTAAAAAGATGAGTGTGACAACACACAACTGTAATGCCACATTATCTCTTTGAAATTTCTAAGCTGGAGACCCTGAGTCAAATGTTTCTATTCATCATAACCCTCACAGTCAGTCACAATTGACACCACAGAAAGGACTATGGTACTGGGCCTTAACAGTCTGTGTCATGTTTACTGAAGAAACACAATTCACATAATTCAAGTTAGCATATGGGAATGCACAGAGAAGCACTGCTGAATATCTTATACTAATTTTTGAGTTGATATGAAAACCATCTTTGTGGTCCTGGTTTCTAAAATGGACTGAAGGTCAAATAATAGCAGAAAGGCATAAAGCAGAGTATAACTGTTCCATGCATTTTAGATACCCGATCTGGTACAGAAGTTATTTGCTAATAATTTTTGTCACAATTTTTAGAATTTTCCATAGGAATGTAAATAAACATCAAATATCTATTCTGTGGAAGCAGAACTATAAATGGAATAACAAAAGCCTTATCCTTTTGTACTTCTTATAGGAATCTTATAATTTATATATGTGCATCTATCTCTCTTTAAAAATGTAAACATAGGGCTGTTGGGATGGCTCACCACCTGCTGCTTGGCCTGATGGCTTGAATTCGATCTCCAGGATCCACTTGGTAGAAGGAGAGACATGATTCCTGCAAGCTGTCCTCTGACTTCCACATGCATGTTCTGGTATGTAGGCATACACCCATCCACAGGCAATAAATAAATACAAAATTTAAATGCCACAATAATATTGTAGTGTGGTTATATAGGTTTTATTTTATTAAAAGCAACATCACAGTGGGATTCTTATTGTGTGTATATCTTCATTTCTATAAATTCATAAAACCACACATCTAGAGAAAAGTTAGAGGATAGAGTTTAGTTTGAAGGAGTATTTATTGTTAACCTTGAAAACTCTTTCCAGATTATTTAGCTTGTATCTTTGAAGGTGGACACAAATGCATTTCCAAATATTGCTTAGAAAAGTCCCACGTGGTTTTAAAACGCACTTGAAGAGAGAAAGAGAGGAGTTAATAGGAACTTAAGTTTTAGAAGCCTCTGCTTGGGTGTCTATACCAACCCTGACTGTACATCAGAACTACCTAGAGTTCCAAGAAAAGCTTCTAAGTAAGAACACCAGAAATTCTAACTTGATTATTGTGAAGTGAAAAGCTGGGCTAGATGGTGGTTTCAGGTTATCCCTAGGTATTCCAGTGTGTAGTCTGGGTCAAGTCACTGCTTAAGGCAGAGGTAGGGGAGGTAAACAGAGTGCTAAGGACAAGAATATGTTAAATAGCACTAAAATTGTGACCACAAAGCACTAATGATGGTTAATCCTTTACAGATAGTTTGCATGAGCTGAAGGGATCAGGTTGGGTTTTGTAAAGAATGGTAGACGGAAAAGAGAGATCCTAGGTAAAAGCAACGTGGGGCTGACTTCTCATGTTCTTTCGTCCCCCATGTCGGATGCTGATATCAGAATCTACTTTGTAAGTACCGATGGATTTGGGACTGAAACTGCTTCCATGTTCTTCTTAATCCAGGGTTGTTAAGAATCAGTAAAACCGAATGGCCAGCTGGGTAGGCAGGCAGGACAATTCTGATCACAATACTCCAGAGGAGACTAACATTGACTATGTTGGATACGGACAGAAACAGAGCAGCTGCATTTGAAATATAGAGAAAGAGAAAGCAGCTGGTTTCTCTGATGGCCTGCATGTGAGCCTCTCTGCTGGGGTTTCCGGAGCCAGTGGCACCGTTTCTCATGTGCAGGGTGTGTCTCTTGAGAGAGACAATCAGCAGAGTGGCTGCTGTAGTGAACATGATCAGAGGAGGGAGGATTCCCAAACTGAATAAAAAAGCCATGCTGACCACATTGGTCTCAATGTAGTAGAATTTCATTGTGAAATTGTAGATGGTGAAGCTTCGGGAACTGTTGGAATAGACAGTGTAGGTGTCCTTGCAGAAGAATATGCTGAAAGTGAAAGAAATAAACACCGACAGCCGCAGAAGCCAGGGCATCAGTCTAGAAATTCTCCACTTTAGCTTGAGGAACAGGGGGTAAGAGAAATTGGTAATCTTCACAAAGTGGAAGAAACTAAGCAAAGCAGCGAACCAGAGGGTACAATAATTTAAGAATACAAAAATTACTTTGGAGATACCATATAAAACACTGTTGTAAAAAGAAACGCTGAATATGCAGAAGGTCATTTCTATCAAGACGATGCTTTGGAGACCTATTCTGGTTACGCTTAGAAGAAGCAGGATCCTAGCATTTATGGAGACTGCCTTTTTCTGAACCCATGAGACTGCATTCACAGTCATGATGATCCCGTTTGCAATGATACCGATAGTGCATTCAGTGGCCACAACTGTAAATATTAAGATGGAGAGTGGTAGCGCATCTTGTTTCCAGTAGTTTCTGGGTTGAGCCATCCTGAGTGGTTCCTTTTTGGAGCCTAGAGACATTCAACAAGCAGGTCCCTGACAATTCCTATAAACTTACGTCATGGGAGAACGAAGTTCATATACTATTCCCAAACATACCAATTTGTTTATCCCAGAATTCTTATCTCTATATTTGCATCTTGTGGAGATGCAAATGATGGAATTATTTGGTTTCAAGTCCTCTCCCTAGAGTTGGACATGTTTATGTTAGTTTGCTCAAGACTGCCATGGAAGCACTATATGGCATCTACATTTAAACCACTAACATGGCATTCAGAACCATGCTTTTGGTAGCATAAGTTTAAATATTTAATATAGTAAACCATATCATTATTTAGTGAGCTTTACTCACAAAATCATGGAGTTGACATAAATTAAAGATCTCTGTGAATATACAGAGAGCAGTTTGAATTGATTGAATTTTAAAATTCAAGATATATGGTCATACTATTTTGAATACACTATTTTAATTTTGTGCTAGGTAATGTCCAACACACACACACACACACACACACACACACACACACACACACACACA
>OU015744.1:79358876-79434238 GCA_907169655.1 Acomys percivali
ACACACACACACACACACACACACACACACACACACACACACACACACATTTCTAATGTCTATTTTGTGGATATGGAAATTAAGTTGTATAGAGATTTAAAAACTTGTTTAAAGCACACAGCTTAAGACTGAGAGATCTGTTATTCAAATCCAAGTCACTTGACTCCACAGCTCATTCTGTTTTTAAAAAGCTTGTATAATTTTATACATGACTACGGTATTTACATAATTTCCTATTCCCTCTCCTGACTCTAACTTCTCCTGTGTGTTCTATACCCTCTTAAATTTGTGACCTTTTCTTTATTGGAGAACACACACACACACACACACACACACACACACACACACACACACTGAGCCCATTTCCTGTTATTCTTATGTTTCTGAGCTTATGGTTGACCAGTTGAGAGTGTATAACCTGGATAACTCATCAGGGGCTCATGCCTACAGAAAACCAATTCTCCCAGAAGCCATTGATTGCCTGTAGCTCTTTTTAAAAAGATGGGAACCTGTGAAGTTTCACCTTCCATGCTGCGTGTCAACTGGTGTCCTTCTTCCTCTTCCGCCTCTTCTTTCTCCACCTCCTTTTTCTTCCTCTTCCTCCTCCCCTTCTTCCTCTTCCTTCAACTTTTTTCCTCTTCCCCTTCTTCCTATTCCCTTTCCCCTTCCTCCTCCTACTTCTTTCTCCCTCTCTCCCTCCTTTTCCTTCTCCTCCTTTCCCCATCTTCCTCTTCCCTCCTCTTCCTTCTACTCCTCTTCTTCATCTTTGTTCTCTCCTCTTTCTTATTCATTTTCTTCTTGGAATTTTAATACAGGATTTCTCTGTGTAGTTCGGGCTGTCCTGGAACTGATTCTTTAGACCGGGCTGTCCTTGAACTCAGAGATCAGCTTGTCTCTGCATCCCAAGTATGAGAAGTAAAGGTATCTTCACGCCTGGCTTCATTATGCTGTTCTTGTCCTGGCAGCCATACTGAGATTTAATGGATGCAACTTTCCTTTAAGACACTATCTCACAGCAAGTAAGCATCTGAGACCTCTGACTTAGTCTCTCATATTCCCAGATGATCCCTGAGCTATAGGTAGAGGGGCCAAGTTGTAGATGTATCAGTTGGGGCTGACACCTATCAGAACCCATTCTTGCTCCCTGTGTGGATTCTTCTGGGTGTGTCAGAGGTTGATCAGATATTTGATTCAACCATGGCATTTTCCTGGTAGCCTTTAATGATATTCTCACCACATAAAAGGAATAATTAGAAGACACATTTGAGTGCAGGAGTACATTAAAAATTTGAGTTTTGAGAGCTACTTGTTTGCTCCTATAGAGTTAAGGTTAACACTTTCTCTCATTTTTTAAGGAAGACACTACTTTTTAAATGAGTTAATACATTAAAACTATTTATTTTTCTCTATGTGTGTCCATATGTGTGCAAGAGCCCATGGAGGCCAGAAGATGGGGTCAGATGTCCTGGTACTGTAGTTATAGATGGTTGTGAGCTATTTGACATGTGTCCTTGGAGACAAAAATGAGTCCACTGGGAGAGCAGCATAACTCTTAACCTTAGAGCCATCCCTCCAGGCTCAAGGCAGAAGCCCCTTTATGGAATAAATTACTTGAGGTAACTGATATCTCCAGTTGTGCATAGGTGATCATACACATACACACACCTCCCATTAAAAAATAGTAGTGAAACAAGGCTTGAGGTGAAAGTTCCACAGCTACTTTACCAGGCACGATAACAAACTTAGTGTAAAAGAATAGCCATATTCTCTGAAATTTGGGATGTTGGATGAAGACCACAGCAGGGATGTGCGTGGTCGCAGCTGCACACATGCGGATCTACTGCTGCTCCCTGAGCTGCTGTCCCAGGAGCTTCTCCTCCTCACACTGGAGCAGAAGAACGGAGCTGCTGAAAATGACACCAGAGCAAACAAAGACAAATTTACTGACCTTTATGTCCAGCATGCCATACCATTGCCTCAGAGGGATTTGCCAGAGAATAGATGGGGAAAGATGGTGGAAAAGATGGTAGAACGTCATGAAGTAAAGAATGAGATGAAAAGGAGTAGTGCTGTAGATGGATTAAGGAAAAGACCCCTCACTGTGTTCGATGAGAGCTCAGCAAGCACAAGCGTGGAAGTGAAAAAGACAGTGAACTGGGCAGATGACCAACTCAAGCCTCCCACCCAGACAGTCTCCAGCATTGATGCCATATGGAAATTACTAAGTTCCTCTTCAAGGATTTCACCCCTAATTTTGTCTTCCAATCTGCCTATGAGTAATAAAATGGAACACAATAATAATGGCACTAAACAGAACCATAACTTAACACATAGAGGAAGAGGCTACAAATCACCTGAAGCTTCCAGAAGCTAAAAGGAAGATGCAACATGTTACATGGCCATGAAAGGAAGCTTCCAGAATGTGACTAGAGCTGCAGCTGTGGTTCTCAGAGGAGTCTACAACTTTCACAGAGGTCCTGACTACTGTGGATTCTCTTGAGATTTAAAATAGGTTTGGAAAAATAAAAGTCCTTCCCTTCCTTAGCTCCCTCTATTTCTTTCTCTCTTCCTTACGATGCTTTGACTTTCATGTCCCGTTTAGGGAAGAATTTCTTTTTCTTTTTTTTTTCTTATTAAATATTTAAAAAATTTTTACATATACATTTATATTATTACATATATATTATACATATGCAATATATATTCACATATCTGCAATAAACTGCCTACAGCAAGAAGAACCATGAAACAATCAGGAATTATATTAAGGTTACATTCTTAATGTTTTGGTTATTTGTATTTGATAGCCTTGAAAAAAACATCTTTCCTATCTTGGTGAGTCTAAAATTCTGAATGTAAATCAATATCTATCATATTTCATCATTATCAACTTAAAACATCTGTCTAGAGCTAAAAAATTTTTAACCCCTAAACAACTAAGCTTAATTGTAAAACTAAACTATGGTCTTCAACCCCATCAGAGACTTGAGAGGGAATAAAATTAATTGTGTGAGTATACAGGGGGAGCAGGTTAGCAGTTTCTCTAATGAGAAGATGACAGAGACAGTTCATTGCTTGAATAGTCACCCAAAACTCTATAAAACTGGAGCATCATTTTCAGCCTTCTGGCTCAGTATATCTGACAGACATATTGGTGAGGCAGGAACTATTGAGGACTTGCTTACTCTGTCTTGGCAGAGTTTGGCCATAGACTCTGCCTGCCTCCAAGCTTGCCCATCCTTAGGCAGAATTCTGTTTTTGGTAGAAATGAGGACATTTTACCCAGTGGTTGGCTTGCCATATTTGAAGCCATCTCCATAAGGAGGTTCTTGATGCTCATCATGCTCTTTGAGGTAGGCTGGGCGTTGCCAGGAGTTAACCTGTCTCATTGTCAATGAATATTTAAAAGAATAAAAACACCTTTAAATGCCATATTCCGTATGTCTCTGAGGTTTTTGAATACTTTTTCTAACTATTTTACCTTATCTTTCTATAGGATCATATCTATCTGTTACATCTGAGATATATATTCTTGTGATAAAAATAGACTAGTAATTGATATGACCATGATTTCATCAACTAACCATTAACTTGTATAACTTATTTATCCTAAACAGCCTGCAATAACACTTTCAAAGTATTAGAACTAAACCTTGTATTATAATTGAGTTATATGGGTACAATATTGCATATTAGAGTATATATATATGCATATATATAATGTGTGTGAAGAATAATCTTAAATTTGAATTCTATACCACTGTATCTAAAATGAAACTTATTTTGCATCTATACACAAAATTCTATACCAGTGAATTAAAAATCACCTTGTTGAGTGACGATTGAAGCATTAAGTTGAGGAGTAGATTCACTAATGTACTTTTTGTTCTAACTTCCCTACATATTTCTATATTCCCCTTTCTTTCTTTTCAACCCCTATCTCCAAACCTAAGAATGGAAGATAAAGGAAAAGAGAGACATCCCTGAGTCCAACCTTGCTTTCTCTGTAAATAAGACCAATAATAACTTATAACCAACTCTTTGAAAATAACGCTCTTGGTTGCCCAAGAAAGCAGTTAAAAGCCTACTTGATACCCTTAAAGGAAATGGGGTATCTTTCTCTTAAGGTTTCTTCAGGTTGATTTGGGACAGATAGTACCTTTGTACGGGCCCTCTTGAAGGGTTCCCAAGAAAAGTTGTTTATGGTGTTGATGGAAAAGCTTTCTGTTCTTCAGCTGCGCGTGCCACTTTATCCCACGGAAAGCAAAAGGGAAGTCCGGCCTTGCCTTTCTCCGCTCTCAGTACCAAAAGCTGCTACTGTGTCTTTAGAATGTTCCTGTCTTGCAGGGTTCCTGCCTAATTTTTCTTTGTGTGCCTTGAGGTCTCACTATGAGTTCAGCTTTTTCTTCTGTGAGCTTCATCTTTTTTTTTTTAATGTACATATTTCAAAGCCTTCGGGCGGGGTGTGTTAGAGGCAGTACTTGATGGCAGGAAGCTTGAGAGTGATGGATGCTGGAGTTCTAGACGTAAGGAAAGTCCAGAACATGTGGTAGTGGGGGTGGGGGTGCTTGCCAGTGTGCTGGGGAGTCAACAGTGGTCATTGTCAGCTGCTGGAGTTGGAAGTCACTGTAGAGTGCCTCAGAGGAGAAATGGACTTCTGGTTCAACGAAGTTCCTGAGCTGTAATACTGTTTCCTGCAGAGCTGTTCCATGCAGTGTTAACTACTGGTCTTTTTATTTTTGTGCAAGTAGCATTATTAACTTGTATAAGACAAGAAAAAAAGAAAATCCTGTCTCCCTTATGTCCTTGACTTCTGGTATCTGCTCCCTCCTTTATATTTCTAACTAAGAGCAAAAGATACTTCATTTCATTTTCCATATATAATCTTCCAATTAGTGGTTTGCTCTGTTGATATGCCTTAGGGTCATTTCCTTTCTTTGATCTATTAAACAAGCATATTTTAGTTTAGTTATCAAATAGCCTTACCAAAAACAACTCATCCTTGCAGGTAAAAAACTGTTCTTATACATCAACCCTGTAGTTTTTAAGTGTTGTGATTTTTTTCCCCGACTAAATTTGTACACATAACCAAAACTGATGCATATTAAGTGTTGCATGATTTGTCAATGCTACAGTAATATTATATATATATTGCTATCTGCAGGGCTGATGATGATATTGCTGAAGGGAACTGTGCTCCTATATATAGTTGTCAAGGGAGAGTTTAAAAGTGCAGCTTTTAGAGAAGGATGACACATTATAATTTATATTCGGTTGACCCTTCTGCTTCCACTAGCATTTCTCTTTAAAGAGAGAGTTAGCCATTTGACAATTTTAAGTCAGTGAGAATTTATTTTTAGTTATGCAGTGAAATTAAATTTTAATTTGTATATAACTTAGAGAGTAGGTTGGTAATAACAGTTGAACTGTGACATTGTTGCTTCAAGTTGAAGTGGATGCTATGAACATTCAGCATCTATGCTCACATAGCAGCATATTACGGAACTGTTTTGAGTTTGAGAGGTGGAGAAGCATTGACCCATGCACCGTGCACTACGTACTCTCTCTGTCACAGAGCACTGTGTCTCCTAAAGGGATCGTGGAACTGGCTTCCTCCGTGTGATGAAGCGCCATGAGCCCTGGGAATCTGGAGCAGCAGCATTGGCATCTTGTTCTGAAGTGGTTCGGACTAGAAGGATGCGGTGAGAGTGGTGAACAATGCTGGAATCAGTTTGCTCACTAAAACAGGGTTAGTACTGTTGCTTTTGATTCTGTGTCCCAATGAGGCCGGCCATTTGCCTCACTGGGTCGGGCAAGCGGATGGCATTACAGGCAGTTGGGTACCTTGTAAGGTACACGAGGCCCCACATCTACCATCCACAAGTCAGTCTCGTTCTTTTTTCCTTGTTTGTATGTTCTACTCTCTTTGCCCTTCTCCTTCCTCTTTTTTCTAGGTCTAAGTTTCACACTTAGATTAGCAAGTTGTATTGTGTCTGTGACCTTACTCCATTCACTAAGGGGTGAAGATAGTCTGACTCTAATCTGCTTACTTCTGAGGAATCATAGACCACTGTGTGGATCCTACAGTCTGGGACCCTGCAGCACCAGGGCACTAAATGGCTTCCCAAAGGCTCTTACAGCAGCATATTTTCCAGAGTAACCTTACTAGTCTAGACAGCGGCCAGACACTGGCAAGAGTGAATCACCACTACCATAAGGCTGTATTTGCTGGCATTAAAATTCTTCAGAATTGACGTTTCTATTTGAAATTCTGCTTTGGTTGACTTAAATTTGAGAGAAAGTTCGAAAACTGATGTAGAGACTCATTCAACCGCGATGACCTTTTAAAAATTTACATTAAGTAAAACTGCCAGTAGATTCATTCATCCCCGATGGTAAGAGCTTCCGCTCTTTACTACTGTGCAATCTGAGCATTGTTGAGAGAATTCTAATTGGTCAACATGTTTTCAAGTGTGCTTTTATGAAATTCTTGTGTAAAGTTTTGTAATTCAGAATAGAAAAGGTTGTCGTTGCAATGTGCATTTTTGTATGTATAGTCTTTTAACTACCTTTGTCTTTATTTAAATAAACTGAATAAAAATTAAAAGAAATTTGGGATATTAAAATGAAAAGAAATGAATCACTTTTAACTCAGAAAAGTTATATTTGATTCTAATATGTAAGCACAAGACACACAGTGATTGACAGACTCTGTGTTCAAAATGAGTTCACTTTGTGTTAATGTATGTAACCTTGTCTTTCATGATGCAAAATCCAAAGTGATTTTGATATGTATATCTCAAGAGGTGGCTTGTAATTCATGTTTGTAATTTGGGAATAAGGAGAGCATATCATATGAAATAAAAGAACTAAAAACAATTTCCACTGAAGAAACAAAGGGAGATCAAGTGAGAAAAGCAAGTGGGGTTTTCATTTTGATTTGGTGTTTTGTTTTCTATTTAAATAAAATACATATGGAAACAGGACACTTTATTTTATAAATACACTGAATAAAAATATAACTAAATACTCACAACCTAAATGCCAGGCCTTCTGCGTTACTTGGGTATCTGCTGACAACCTCACTGACCTTAGCTGATTTATGACCAAAATAAGGCTGCCCTCCAGACTTTCACTACATTGTAAGCTTGATCTCTTAGCCTGTTCTCCCCACCCAAGTGTAAGCCAACTAGATCAGTGAAGACAGAGGCTGAAATGGAAACCTATTCATCACTCAGCAGATCCTACACCACCAAGAAGAAACAGTTCACACTGCTGTCAAGGCACCAGCTAAGGACAATACAGGTGGTAAACTTTAAACCCCTACCCAGATCTAGCCAATGGACAGAACATTCTCCACAGTTGAGTGGAGAGTGGGGTATGACTTTCACACGAACTCTGGTGCCTCATATTTGACCATGTCCCCTGAATGGGGAGACCTGGTGGCACTCAGAGGAAGGATAGCAGGCTACCAAGAAGAGACTTGATACCCTATGAGCATATACAGGGGGAGGAAATCCCCCTCAGGAACAGTCATAGGGGAGGGGAATAAGGGGAAAATGGGAGGGAGGGAAGAATGGGAGGATACAAGGGATGGGATAACCATTGAGATGTAACAAGAATAAATTAATAAAAAATTAAAAAAAAACAAAAGGCAAAAAAAAAAAAAACCCACCTGTCATTAGTGCTTCTGAATGCAGTTTCTTTGTGAGGTATTAGCTATTTGGTTGAGAATTCAAGGGTATTGAAAAATAGATAATAGAAGCAAAACTAATAGTATCTTTTAGAATTATAATAGACTATAAAAATGTAATAATAAGTTCAATTTGTTAGGATTTTATTTAGATTATGCACTTACGTACCTCAGTGAGATATTTTATTTATTTTTAAATGTTTTATATCATGCACCCCAATACTACTCATCTCTCCATCCCTACATATTTATCCGCCACCTTTGCAAACCCCCTCCCCCAAAGAAAAGAACCCTATTTCACCATGGAAGCTGCAGCGTGTCAAGGTGTGTCACACAGTGTACTCTTTTGTGCAAACGCTTCACTTGCACATATTCCTTGCAGTGAATCATTGGTTTGGTTTGAGTGCTCTGTCTTCTGCCACATTTTCAAGATTGGATCCGCATCGGGACTTCTCTCAGATATTTATTTATTTAATCACTTTATGGCCTGATCCCAGCCTCCTCCCAGCCCCACCCTTATGGCCCCCTCACTCCATTTCCCCACTTTTTTTTTCTCAGAGAAGGGGAGGGCTCCACGGCGTACTAATCCTCCGTAGTACCTCGAGTTGCAAGAGTACTAAGTGCATCAACTCCCAATGAGGCCAGACAAGGCAGCACAACTAGGGAAAAGGGATCCCAAGACAGCAGCAGAGTCAGAGACAGATCCTACTGTCATTGTTAGGGGGCCCACATGATAACGAAGCTGCACATCTGCTACATGTATAAGGGGTCTAGGTACAGCCCATGCATGCATTTTTTTTTTTTTAAGAAAAACACACGGGGACAGAGTGCTTTATTGTTACTAATTATATTAGTAATTATATCATTAATAATTATCAGCAATTTTATTATTGGCAGTGATAAGTTTAAAATGATAAACTTTTTTGATACTGGTTTCATGTGTTCAGACAATAAACTCACCAAAACTTTTAATACGGATTGTTTTCCTTCTCCAACCGAAACTGTACTATGTTAGCATATAAGTGAAAACATTTGTTCCTATTTAGAAACCTGCCTGTTTATAGTACTCTTTTATGGGATGGCAAAATCTCAGTTTAAATTGCTTCTGAATCAGGGATTTGGAGCTAGACTTTTTATTGGAACTGACTAAAAGCCAAACATAAGAATCAAAAAAGACGTGTCTGTCAAAGTCTTTCTTTGCCTTTGGTTCCATTTAGATGTCCAACTGGAGAGCTCCCTTACCGACCCTGCGGCTTGCTTTTTTATTTCAGATATTCATCCTACCACAAATACTTCTTCTCTTCTCTTTTCTTTTCTAGTAGCATGGAAGAATGGGGAAATAGTAGGACCCACAGGGTCCTGGAAACCTACAAGAAGAACTTTATGACAGGCGGATCTGGGTCCTGGGGTCCTCCTTAAACAAAGGCACCAGCCAAGGAGAATATAGGCAGTAAACTTCGAACCCCTACCAAGACCTAGCCGACGAACATGATATTCTCCACCATTGAGTAGAGAGTGAGATCTGACTCTCACATGAACTCTGGTGCCCCTTTTCTGACAATGTCCCCTGGATGGGGAGGCCTGACGGCACTCAGAGGAGGGATAGCAAGTTACCAAAAAGAGCTCGATATCCTAAGAGCATATATTGGGGAAGGAGGTCTCCCTCAATCACAGACATAGAGGAGGGGAGAAGGGGGGAAGTGGGAGGGAGGGAAGAATGGGAGGAAACAGGGGAAGGGCTAACAATTGAGATGTAATATGAATAAATTAATTTAAAAAAAAAAAGAAAAAGAAAAGACAGAGAAACCCTGTTTCATGCATGCACTTTGGTTGGTGCTTTAGTCTCTGGGTCCCCATGGGCCCAGGTTAGTTTACTCTGAAGGTCTTATGGTTTCCTTAACCTCTCTGGCTTCCCCCAGCCTTTCTCCCACATTCCACAAAACTCCCAGATCTCAACCTATTGTTTGGCTGTGGGTCTCTGAATCTGTTTCCATTAGCTGCTGGATGAAGTCTCTCAGAAGACAGTTATTCTAGGCTCCTGTCTACAAGCATAGCAGAGTATCATTAATAATGTCAAGCGTTGGCTCTCTCCCATTATGTGGCTCTCAAGTTGGGCTAGTCATTGGTTTGTCATTTCCTCAATCTTTGCTCCATCTTTATCCTATAGTTCTTGTAGGCAAGACAAATTTTGAGTCAAAGGTTTTATGTGTGGGTTGGTGCCCCCTCCCTCCACTGGAAGTCCCACCTGCCTACAGGAGGTAGGTACAGAGGCTTCATATTCCCTGCTGCTAGGAGTATCAGCTATGGTATCCCCATAGACTCCTGGGAGCCTCTCTTGTCCCAGAGATGCCCCATCCCCACCGATTTCTGTTCTGTCTCCCAGTCCTATCTTCCAAGCCCTACTCTCCTCACACCTGATTCTTACCCTAATTACCCTCCCTACTCCATCTCCCACCCATTCCCCCCCTTCATCTATTTCAGATGTCTATTTTATTTCCTCTTCTGAGTGAGATTCAAGCATCAGGAAGACACACATGGTATTTACTAACTTATAAGTGGATATTATCCATAAAGTACAAGATAACCATGCTACAATTCACAGACCCAAAGAATTCAAGCAGGGTCCAAGGGAAGATGCTTGAAATCACAATTTTATAAAGGATGGAGTTTGTTAATGAAAATTTTATCTCCATCTCAGCCCTTTGTTCCCTAAGGCAGTGTGTGCTTATAGGGTAAATTTTCTGATTTTTATTTTTCTAATGTTAATTTTATCATCCAGCATCTGCTGATTCACTTAACCCTGTAATTCAGAGAATTTTTCACTCTAGAACAAGAGAGGCATTCATTTTTCTAAAAGCTTTCTTTATTATGTTAATAATTTATTTAATCAATGTTTAGTTGGAAGCTACACCATGTTTCTTTTCATAGCTTCACTACTTCAAATATATGATAATAGACGGCCATTTTTATAAATGATATTGTATTTTTGTAGGATCATCAGCGGGATAAATCCCCAGAAGTACAGCCATTAGATAAAAAAGAAATGCATTTGTTAATTTGATAAGCTTCTCTAAAGGAGTCTCCACAGTGTTATAGTTTATTTATATATCAGTAATATTTGAGAAGGCATGTTTTCCCACAGCTTTGCCAAGAGAACATTATCCATTTGTATGCATTTTGTCAATTATGTAAATGAGGAATATTCTAATGTAGCATAAACATTTATTGTTCTTATTGTGGAACAAGCCAAGTCAGTTGTCTTCTTATACTCTGTATGATTAAAAAACTTCAGTCAGGTCCTTGGTTGTTCTGTTTGGTTGTAGTAAAACATTTTGGTTTCCCTAAGAGGAAACTGTTTTCATTCTCCTCAGAGATAAAAATGGTAAGTGCAGAGCAAGAACACTGAATGAATCATTGTGCCAAAAGACACCTAAGAGGAGGTAGTTAATAATAACTGCTCTAGTGAGTGAATACAGTCCAGAGAAAAAGACAGGTGGGGAATTTTGAGAAATGCTTACAAAGAATTAATTACTGAAACTATCCATTGGCACTGAATACCTAAGTAAAGGGAGCATGTCGTTGTTGTTGGTCTGTGGGCATCTGTGAAGGATGACCTTGATTCTTGACTGGTCCTGGAAGATGCGATCGACTGTCGGCCACATCACATTCAGGCCATGTGTTTAAGCAAAAACAACTAGGTGAGAATAAACAAAGCAGCAAGCATGGGCACTTTTGTTTCTCTCTGGCCCAACTTCTCAATAATGAATCATAACTTGGAATGTAAACTGAATAAACCATTTTCTATCCTAGATTGCTTTCTGTTAGGATTATTTTATTACTGCAATAATGAAAGAAAATAGGGCAACACCTTAGGAATGTCGGTAATATTTAAGCACTGTAATCAGATTTATTTAGAGAAAGAGCATATTAAACATACGAAAAATTGAGTTACATACTATTTCCAAGCTTGGTGGTGCAACCTTTGAACCCAGCACATGGAAAATGAGGTAGGTGGCTATCTATGAGGACATGGCCAGGCTGGTCTAAGTAGTTCCAGGTCAGCCAGGGCTACATAATGAGATCCTGCCTCCCCAAATAAATATTATCATTTGGGACACCCAACTAAATCAAGTTTAAAGTATGCACAAATGTGTGTGTCCGTGAGCATGAGCGCACATGCTATAGCATGCATGTGAAGAACACAGGGCTACTTTCAGGAATCAGTGTTTCCTTCCGTCACGTGCATCTGGGGACTAAATTCAGGTTGTCAGGCTTCACAGGAAGCACTTTTACTCACCGAGCCAATCTCAATTAAGATTGATAGTTTATATTATAGAATTTCTGATTTGTTATCATATTTCTCTTGGACTTTCATTGTTTTTGTTTCCAAATCTTCTCTGAGTGCATTAGAAGATGATGCCTGTTCACACCTGGTCAAAAAACCTGTTGTTTTCTTTTCCTCTTATTTTCATCAGGTCTCCACTAGACATACCAATTGAATTTAAATGAATTTTTCCATTACCCAGCCTTTAATTTCATTCAATATTTCTTAATCCATACTTACTGCTTTCCTCTTTAGGTTGAATGAAAATAATTTTATCTCTCTTAGTAAGCTTCACTATTCTGTTTTCTTTTTTTAATTTTTTCTTCATGTTTTCTCTCATGTTCTTTAATGCCCATCAGAGACTTGAGAAGGAATAAAACTTAAATTCCTGAGTGAACCAGTAGTGTGAGTTAGCAGCTTTTCCCCACACTCTTAGCTGACTTTTCTCTAGCTGTTTCCTTATCCAAACACTATTCTATTCTCACCCTTACCTCCAACTTCAATGTAAGGGCGTTTCATCTCAGGAATGACTCTTTCAAAGCTTGATTGTTCTTCTGTCATATCTACTCACTATTTATCATAAAATGTAATGTCTGGTTGAGGGCTATAGGAAGTGCAAGGCGACATAGGCTGGAACTCTGTCATGAGCCCCAAATCAGGAACACCTTCCTTACAAAACTATACTTTCTGCATGGGGTCTTTTTTCTGTAACTCTTAATTGGTTTCATGATTCTATGGAGCACTCATTGGACTCCATTTTGTTTTGGAACCATTTGAATGTCTTATGTTTTATTCCAAAAGATTGAAGACCAACTGATTTGGTAATGATGACAATGAAAGTAAATTGCATTAAATTAATAAAGGAAAAGTCCACATCCTCCATGGACTTGCTTTTTAGTACACAAACACACTGTTTCATTTGGCATGAGAAAAGGTCCAAGTGTCTAAACAGCTAAGGTTGGCTGCATTTTAAGGAAGTGTTCAAGATAATGATGAGAAGCTGCTTTGGCATGGCTCAAGTTCACAGCAACTGTGTGCCATGGCAACTCACTTGTGGGATTTCTCAATATTATTAACTAAAACAAGGGTAAAATTTCTAGTAACTAGAATAAAAATGGAGTCATCTACATATCAATGAATAGCTACATCAAAGAGAATCATGATAGCTCATTTGAACATGTTAATAATCTCATCGTACATAAGGAGACACTTGTAGAGTTACTTGCTCTTCATGGGAACAGAACCAACATTGCATGATAAACAAACGGTATCTTGGAACAAGACTTCTTCTTCTTCTGACACTCTGTGCTAATTGGTGACTGTGGTCCTTTTCACTGGGGTCATTGGCCACCAGCCCATGAAGACAAAGAGAAGATTTCTGAGAGTCAGCTTCAGAGAGGCAGATCATTTTATTGTTTCAGGGGTGAAAGTATATAAGTGTTTACAGGGTTTCAAGTAGGAAGGAGTGATTGGTCATAACATGGTACCTAATTATCATATGGACAGGAAAGACTGATTAGTCATAACAAAACTCCTATCATACAGGCAGGAGGAGGGAGTGTGACTCCTGTGCTGAGTCACATACTACTTGAAGAAGGCTCTGTGTAAGGTCATCCTCCAATCAAGGTCAGATATCTGTGCATAGAGACACCCTGCAGATAAAGTCAGGCAGAGAAGAGAAGCCCAGCTGAGATACAGTCCTCCATTGTGATGAGCTCAGAGAACTTTCCAGACATGGTGGAGGTGACTTTAATAGCAGGGTCTTCCAACATCTCCTCCTGCTTTTTTTTATAATGGAGATGTGTCATTATAGGTTTTGAGAACTTTAGAACCTGTATCAGAGGGGTCCAGAGTCTAATAGTAGACCATAACCTGGTTGGTGATAATTCTAGCAATAGTGGTAATCTGTCATTGGAGACATTTTATGAGTCAGGGAGCAAACATAATCATAATCAAGGGGCTAACAAGGTGTAGGAGGCAGGGGAAAAGGGGGTTATTAAACCAACTTAGTTGCTCAGGGGGTTGAAATCTTGAGGGCAAGTCATTATGAAGTGTTTTTTGAGGGTTCTAATCTTATTCTCAACAACATTTGATTCATGTACATAAAAGAAACATTCTCTCAATACCATGAAAGTCCTCCCCCCCCATGTTCAATGTTCAGCAATTATTAAGTCTAGTGCTATCCTGTTTCGGAGCACAACCCTGGCAACAGTTCATCTGTCACTGGAGGCATTCAAGGCTGTCATTGTGGATGCAATCACATGATAGAGCTTGTTCCAAAAGTCTCCAACCAGATGGTATGCCTGCATGGTATCTTCTGTTGTGGTCCAGGAAGATCTGAGGGAGATGGCAAGTTCTATTCTTACTAATAAAGGGAGGAATATTTCTCATCTCTGTCTGGTTTGTGGCAGTAGTGCCACCTCTTCCTCCTCATAGAGATAAACCTGCGGAATAATCTCAAAAGGGGTACAAAACCCTGGTAGGGAAATGTTTATGAAGGGGATTAGACTAAAATAAGAAAGGGGGTAATGCACAAGTTAAGCTAGTAACTGACTGATTGGGAGCACATCAGTGATCTGTTGGTATAGACCTAGGGGAAAGGCAAAAGAGTAGGTAGGATAGTTGATCAAAAAGAAAAACTTCATGAAATTTCTGACAGGTATCACTATTGTCTTGTGGCATTATAGTAAGCAGGGGTGGGTGCTAGAGGTGAAAAGTAAACAGTAGGAAGCTTTTGCGTGTGTGGTGAAAGGAAGGAAATCAGTAATATGTTGAGTGTATTTACTACAGGATGCTGTTGATCTTATTCGTTCATCTGTTTGTTTTTCCTGTAGAACAACGCTATGATGAGTTAGTATGGCCTTAGCTGTGGGTATAAGCTGTTGAGAGATATTGAGGTCAGCAATGGAATATTTAGAAAGGCTTTGATAGATATTACCATTCATACCTGTGCACCAGCACTCATGCCAAGGGTCCTCGATAAATAGCCAGAAAAAGTCATCATTATTGTCTGCTAGGTAGCTAGATCTCCCCTCCTTGCTATTATAATGGCCTCTTATTTATAAATTCTGGTTCTAACTTGCAGGAGTAGTAATGGCATCCTCCATAAGTATCAATATCCTTAAGGCATGATGGATCTGTTTGTTGGGAAGAAAAGCAAACAAAGTCATCTGAGGCATGGCTGGAATTTGGGTAACTTAAGAACTTTATGGATTTTTGCCAACCTGCTAGTGAGCAATCTCCTGTTCTGAGTTTTTAATTCTTCCACAGATGTATTCTGACACACAACAGCCAGAGTATAGTATTGGGGAGAAGAGGCCTAGCTGAGATATTAGTATTAAACAGAGTGAAAAACATCTATTAGAATGACAGAAAAAAAAGCTTCTGTGTGTGGGTCGCAGCTATGTCTGGCTGTGTTAATGAGGGCATGGATGCCCTTCAAGGTGATCTAGTTGCACATCCTTGCGTGTCTGCTCCTTTTCCTTTTTGTATTCTTCCTGATTGCCAATCATGCCAATTTTTTTCTCTGGAGGGGTTTTGAGGGAGTGGCATGGTTGCCAAAAGTCTGCCTTGGGACAGTGGTTGTCTATCTGTCCTACGAAGCCTATGAAGCTATTAGCAAAAGAGACATGTTTCTCAGGAGCCATTGTATGTCTGGGAGAAAGAAAGGTAAAACAATTATATCATGTTCTTTATCTATAATTTGTAAGCGAAGCTCTCTTCTTGTTCTTATTATGGTAGATAAAGTGTATTGACCTTTGTTAGCAATGAGACATTCCCTGTCTTGGTGTATGGAGCCATTCTAGGATCCGCTGAGGTTGATATAAGACTCCAGCTACCATGTAGAGGATTTGACTATAAGGACCTGGGTAGGCTGTTGTGGATTATAGCGATCCAGGGAGGCATTTTTTAATTTGTTCATTTTATATCCCAATTGTAGCCCCCTTCATCTCCTACCACTCCCACCCTCCATCCCTTATCCCCTCACCTCCTTCCCCTAGTCCTAAGAAAGGGGGAGCCCTCCTTCCCTATCATCTGACCTCAGTCTATCAAGTCTCATCTGGATTGCCTGCATCCTCTTCCTCTGTGGCTTGGCAAGGCTGCCTCACCAGAGGGAAGTGACCAGAGAGTGAGCAGCAGAGTCTATGTCAGAGGTAGCCTCTACTTTTGTTTTTGTTATTTATTTATTTATTTATTTATTTATTTATTATTAATTTGTTGTTTGTTTTTTTTTTTTTGAGACAGGGATTCTCTGTGTAGCCTTGTCTGTCTGGGACTCATTTTGTAGATCAAGCTGGGCCTTGAACTCACAGAGATCTGCCTGCTTCTACACAGGGAGGCACTTTTAATGTGGCTATTAATAGAAAAAAGGGGCTTCCTGGCTTCTGGTGTCAAACAGGGAGAGAAGAGGGGTCTTTTTTTTACTGTAACTGACTGGTTGGTCTGGGGAGCAAAGGTCTAAGCTAATAAAAACTGCCTAAGAAACTCTGATAGTTATTCACAGTTAATGAGCTAGGCAGGTCAACAATGAATTTAGCTGGCCAGAGTGAAGTTAGGGCAGTTTCATTCCCTAGGAATGGGATGAGAAGAACGAGTTGGATCTTATCCTCTGCTATTGTAAAGCCTCTTTCTTTTAGGGCCTTTATGGACTGCTGTTAAGCTTTTCTAAAGCTAGTTTTTGGTCTTGCCTTTTGTATTGCCATATTAATAGGTCATTCACATAATGGCATAATGGAGGCCTGATTTAATGCAGGGTTTTAATGCATGGGCTATAGCTTCTTGGCAAATGGTGGGGCTCTTAGCCATGCCTGGAGGGAGCACTCTCCACTCATATCTATCCACTGCTCCTGAATTTTTGGCTTTGGGTACTGAGAAGGCAAAGCACGTGCAATATTGTTCATGATGCAGTATTGAAAAGAAACAATCTTTAATGTATAAAATTAACAGTGGAGTGTTTATAGGTATGTCAGAGGCAAGAGAGAGGCCGTGCTGAGGCAAGCCTCAAAATATCATGGTTTTATTGATTGCTCTTAAATCTTGAAGGCGCCTCCAGGTCCTGGTTTTCTTTTTAATTACAAAGACCAGAGTATTCCAGTGGCTTCTAGAGGGATGGATGTGTTCCAGGTCTAATTGGTGTTTAGCTAATTATTGCAAAATTGTTAATTTCTCCCTGTTTGGAGGTAACTGTTCAACCCAGGTTGGATCTTCTGTGATCCATTCTAGGCAATGAGTAAGGCATTCACCAGTGTCCTTTAGAACTCGGGGTTCTTTTGATCTTGATATATTGATAATCCTCTAGTTTGAGGCATTCCCCTTCTTCTCCACTAGTAAGGACCATATTTAAGTCTTCCAGAATATCTATACCCAGTAAATTCATGGCCACATAAGCCACCAGGGGTCTAATGGTTCCATTTGTTCCCTCTGTGTCTTCCCATTTGTAAGAGTCTTGGATAATAAATACTTGGGAGAGACCACTTACTCCCTTTAATTGAGGCCCTTGTAGGAAGATCTGATGTTAAGCAACCTTAGCTCACCTTAGGATTGTCTCATCTGCTCCTGTATCTATAAGGCATTTAAAATTTTGTCAAATTTTATTGAGAGTATAGGGTGAGGGTTTTCCAATACATTAGTGACCCAGTGGACTTGTGTGTTTTTCCCTTTTATTGGTGGGTTGAGGATTGTCCCACAAGGGGTTTAAGGTAGTAGCAGTTTGCCATCTTTGTCATATTTGGATTTACAGTTCTTTTCCCAATGAAAGCCTTTTCTACAGTGGGGCAAATAGATTTAGGAGGTTAAGGTGGTTGGATCATTTTTGGGGGGCAGTTTCCTTTCCGGTGTCTGGTCTTCCCACATTTAAAACATTTTTTATTGGACTGGGTTGTGCCTGCAAATGTTTGGGTGAGAGAAGAGGCCTGATATGAGGCAGTCCAGATATCATGGTTAGCCATGATCCATTTGTCATAATGTTCACTTTTTTTGTGCTTGCCATGCCTGCTTGTGTTCTGGGGTCATTCCTTCCCAGATCAGATTGTTTAGGAGCACTGCTTTGGCTGCAGGGTCTGTTATCTTTCTGTCTAAACTGTCTTAGTATGAAATTCAGGAAAGTCTTGGTTGGTTTTTATTTTAGGAAGGTCAGTGAAGAGACCTCTCCTGGCCCTGTGGACAAGAGAGTTAAACAGTTCCAGGCCTGAAGTGCACATAAGAGGAACTGCTCAAAGCAGCCAGAAGGGAGTTAAGCCTGTTGAATCCCTGTGTAGGAATTACCCTGGCCAAACAATTGTTCATAATTCCAGTTTATTAAGTGAGCTGGGGGTGGGGAATTGTCCTTGCTGGGGCCCTATTTGTTGATTATGTAATTCATTTTTCTTACCCTGCATCTGATGTTCATCTCTAAATAGGTTCTCCCATTGTATGAACATAAGAGTAGATTGGCATGTATATCTCTCTAGCCTTAGGGAGTTAAAAGGGTGCTAATGAATTTTTGCAAAGTAGATTTGGTCCATCAGGTGTGAAATATGTCCTTGCAGACAGCTTGGCACAGCTCTTTTAGGTCTGTTGCTGGGAGAAGCCAGTAGATACTGCCTTGTTACATGTAGATTAATGGGCATGGTCCCTGTGGAGGGAGGTTCTGGACCCCTGGGATCCATGGTGCAATTTGGCAAACCTCATTCCAGAATTCTAGGCCCTTATTTTGGGTGATTTTAAGTTTTTTCGATTTAAATAAGGCTCTAATGGAATGAATCTGGAAGTCTCTCTGATGTGATATTGAGTTCCTCGTTGTAGAACATAGAGAAAATTTTACTAGCGCATTCATCTTTCTCAAGGCAATTGCTTGTAGGGGAATGAAAATGCTCCAATGGTCACAAGCTTTCCCTCAGATTTAAGATACTGGCACCTGTACTAGACTTTTAACTGGTTGCTGTGTTACCAGAATTTTATGAGAGGCGAAAGGTTGTTACCAACACCCAATCAGGCTGTTGGGTTCCAGAAAGAGGGTAAGAGGACCTTTGGCCAATATTGGGGAGCTGTGTCGACAGCTATTTTTCGTTCTGCCAAGCATGTTCCTGGTTTGAGAAGAAGCTATCTTCCTTCTCCATGTATCAGGGCCTCGGGGAGAGCCTCAGTTGATCAGGCCAACTCTCACCAGAGGATAAGATAGGGTAATAGAAGGGTGAAACAATGAAAGTATGTTACATTCATGTATGGAAAAGCCTGGCAGCTTACTCAACCTCAGTAACTACTCTTCATCAACAAGTAGTAATAGTTTAGGCCATAAACAGTCAGTGTAGGATGATGGAGGTAATACAGGCAAAGGCAGCTAAGATGAATGGCCATTTTAGATGAGTAAAGAAGCTTAATACAATAGAAGCTCCCTAAACTCATACATAAATAAAGGCAAAACAACCCCAAAAACAAACCATCAAGCAATTAGTGAGAAAGACCTCCAAATGGCCTTGTGACCGAATGAAGCTCTAGGATACAGGATTGCATTACAGCCAATTGAGTTGTTGGCTCAAGGTGTCCTATGGTGATGCCCAGACAAACTAGGTTAATGCTAAGACTATTTAGTTGTTCCTCACAAACTGACAATACAGTTTCATTGCTAAAGTCAGCATCTATACTACTCATTGAATATTGAAAAGTTGAATTGGTGACTACACAGAGACAGTCCCTCTGCAGGCTACCAATACAAAACCCACAAATCCCAATCCATCCCACAAACCATTTGATCTATAATGCAGTTCTACCTACAAAATACACTAGCTTAATGGTGACACAAAGCTTTTGGGAGTATCCACCCAATATCTGATTTGACTTAAGCTCTGTTTCATCAAATAGAACCCATACTATGTTACTGCTTATGTGACCACAACCCTGAGATTAGGTAGTCCAGGGACCTAGGGTAAAACAAAGTACTACTGTTCTAAAAAATTGAAACCAAAACAAACCAAACCAACCCAAATGTAATAAAAAAATGACTCCTAATGATATTCTGTTACTCTTACAGATCAATACCTTGCTCAGTTGCTATTAGGGAAGCTTATTTTCTATTTGTTGCTTTTATACCTTGCTACTTTACTTAAAGTATTTATTAGAAATTATTTATTATTTATTAGTAAAGCATTTATTATTATTGGATTTACTCATAATCTCTTAAGTTTACATCATGCTGTCAAAAGAATATTTTTTTCTTTCCTCATTTGTATTATATCATTTTCCATTTTTTGATTGCTCTACTTAACAGTTTGAGTCATTTATTGAGTAAGAGTGGATAGAATTGGTACCTGTAACTTTCTTGAATTTAGATGATAGGCTTCTAAGTTTTTTTTTCCAGTTCATTATAATGGTAGCTATAGGTTTCTCTTTTATCATGTTGAGTTAAATTCCTTTTCTTTCTAGTCTTTTAGAGCTTTTCATTTTGAACAGATATTGAATTTTTTGAAGGACTTTTTGACATACATTGACATGGTCATTAATTACCTGTTCTGTATCATTTTACATAGTAATCTTTTTTTTATGAATATATATTTTGAAATACTTCTCTCAAAAATGTTTATATGTTTATGTGTATGTTTGTATATATATATATATATATATATATATGGAATATATGATATATTCCATGTGTTTTTAATTTCTTCAGAACTTTTGCATAAATCCATAATGAGCTTTATCAAATGTCCTTTGTTTTGGATAATCAGTCAGTGTCCTCTTCCCTGTGAATGAATGACTATTCCGCCTACTCTCAGCATTCTTCAGTTGCTGTTCTTTGCTTAAGTTAGAGGCCTTGTGAACTTCTCCCATTCCATGTTAGCATGTCTATTGGTTTCATGCAGGTTCAAGCCATGTTTGTGTGACTTCATCAGTGAAGCTTCGAACATTTCTGGGAAACACAACCTCAAACCAAACTCCTTGTTTCTCTGGCTCTTACTATCTTTTTGCCCTCTTTTCCTCATTGATCTCTAAGCCTTAGGTGCAGAAGTTGTATTGTAGATACATCAGTGGAGATTCTGTATCAATTGTCAGCCCCAAAAGCATACCTACAAGTAACACTATAGGGACTGAGTGGATTTTATTCATGTGTTTAGGAACACACAAACACCCAACACACCTCCACCACCACACCCCTTCCAACAACATTTAAAAAAATAAACCATGAATTTAAATGAGAGCAGAGGATCTGCAGGGAAATATTTGGGGAAAGGAAAGAGAAAGGGGGAAATATATCATTACATTAGAATCACAAAAATAAAATAGAAAAAGAAATAACTTTCTATTTTCCACCAAGAGTCTTTTCTATACTGAAAGAGATAATAACATGACTTCCATTCTTCATTAATTCGTATCATTCACTACTCTTGAGGATTTGTGTTATTGAGTTAGTCTTGTAACCCTAGAATGAAATCAAATTAGTCAAGATGTATGCTGTTACTGTGTTCTTTATTTTAGTTTGCAAGTATTTGGGTGAGAAATTTTGTATCTGTATCTACTATGTATATTGGTTCAGAGCTTTCTTCTCTGGTTACTTTACCTGGTTTTGGCATGTACCTAATACTGTCTTGATAAAATGAATTTCATAGTACTCGTTCTCTCTTTATCTTATAGAATGATTGGGAAGCATCAGTCTTATCTTAGAAAGTTTTGTGGAATTCAGCGGTGAATCCTTCTGGCCCTGGACTTAAAAATATTTTGGTATGTGGGTGTTTTGCCGGTAAGTATGTATGTCAGGCACATTTGTGCCTGAAGTCTCCAGAGGAGGGCATTGGATCCTCTGGGATTGGGGTTGTAGACAAGTTGTACCACCACCTTGATGCTGGGCATCGATCCCAGGCCTTCTGGAAGAGCAACGAGTTCCCTTATCATGTTAGCCATCCCTTCTGCTCTTCTGTGTGCTCCTTTGTGGGAAGACATTTAATTTGTGCTCCAATATTATTGCTGTTATTAATTTATTTAAATTTTATGGATCTTTTGGAAGGTCATATTAATTGAGAAATGTATCCAAGTTTTCAGGTTGCAGTATAAATTTACAGAGTATTTTCCTATTATTTTGATGTTGTTGGTGGTAGAGTGTATGTGTGTGTATGTTTCTTTTGGATTTGTGGATCTGGGTTTATTTATTTCCTGTGTTTTTCTTGGTGTAGTTAGCCTCATTGGGTTGAAGTTTTCCTTCTAATATCTTCTGTAAGGGTGTATTTGACACTAGGTACTGTTTAAACTTGCTTTTGTCATGGAATATCTTGTTTTCTCTGTCTATGGTGATTGAAAGTTTTGCTGGGTATAGTAGTCTAGGTTGGTATACATGAGGTCTTAATGTTCACATGCCATGCCATCTCTCCAGGCACTTCTAGTTTTTATAGTCTTGGTTGAGAGCTCAGGTGTACTTCTGATGGGTTTGCCTTTATAAGTGAATTGACTTTTTTCTCTTGCAGTTTTTAATATTCTTTCTTTGTTCTATACATTTAATGTTTTGATTATTATGTGGTGGGAGGATTTTTTTTCTGGCCCCATTTATTTGGAGGTTTGTAGGCTTCTTGTATGTTTATGGACATTTCTTTCATTAGGTTGGTGAAGTTTTCTTCTATGATTTTGTCGAAAATATTTTCTGGTTATTGGAGTTTGGAGTCTTTCCCTTCTTCTATTCCTATTATTCTTAGATTTGGTTTTTTATAGTGTCCCAGGTTTCTTGGGTGTTTTTTAAGTCAAGAAAAATTTAGTTTTAATGTTTTCTTTCACTCATGTATCGATACTTCGATTAAATCTTCCACTCTTGAGATTCTCGAGTCCATCTCTTGTATTTGGTGGGTGTTGCTTGTGTCTGCAGTTCCTGTTCTCTTCCCTGGGTTTTCCAAACTCCACAATTTCTTCAGATTATGTTTTCTTTGTTGTTTCTAATTCCCTCTTTAGGTCATGAATAGTCTTATTGATTTCTTTCTCCCATTTGATTGAATTTTCCTGGAATTCTTTATAGAATTTATTAAATTCTTTCATCTATTTGAATGTATTTTCCTGTATTTCTTTGAATAATTTATTTTACTCCTTCAAGGCTTCTATCGTTTTCATCATCTCAGATTTAAGTCTTCTTCTTGCACTTTGTGGGTGTTCATATCGCCAAGGCTTGCTGTGGTAGGATCATTGGTTTCTGATGGTGTTATACAGCTCTGAGTTTTGTTGCTTGTCTTCTTGTGCTAGCCTCTAGCAATATGGTTGTCTCTGGTGTTAGTAGGCCTAGAGGTTTCTCCAATGGGATCTCTGTCTGTGTCTCATATGGACCAAGTAGGTTGGGAGCAAGCAATGAGAGATTCAAGATGAAGGTTGTTTGCTAGGGCTCCCCAGAGGCCTCCTTAGGATGGTAAACAATTGGTGTTGGACCCTGCACCCAGATCAACTCTCCTGGGTTCCCAGTTGGGTCAGGTATGAGAGGAGCAGGCTGAGAGAATTCCAAACCCAAAGATGCTCAGATGCTCCACAGTCCTTTTCAAGATGGCAGGGCTCTGCCTATCTGCTCTGTGTCCCAGATGGGTTAGGCCAGTAAGCACCTGCCAGAGAGCGAACGATCCAAGCTCAAAGCTGCTTGGTGCCTCACAGACCTTCTCGAGATGGCAGCTAATGTGGGTTGCTGCCCATGCTGGACTCAGCTCTGCCTGTCTTCTCTGTGTCCTAGATGGGTCAGGTCAGTAAGCTGCAAACAGGGAGAGAGAGAGAGAGAGAGAGAGAGAGAGAGAGAGAGAGAGAGAGAGAAAGCGCCAAGCCCAACACTGCTACTGCTTGAGGAATGGCAGCTAATGTGAATTGTAGCCTACACTGGGAAGCCACCAAGTTGTCTCACAGTCCTTCTCAAGATGGCAGGTAATGTGGGTTGTCCCCATGGACATTTCTGTGGGTTAGTTGGGTGGCCAGGGGTTGAACCCACCTATGCCCCTCTCATCTGGGAATCAGCCACACTGGAGTTTTGTAGGTCTCAGCTTGGTCTTTAGGTTGCTGTGCAGTTTTGGCTGTCCTGCTGATGAGACACAGGGTGTGAATGATGCCACCATCTTAGACTCTTCCAAAGCATTTTCTAGTGATTGGGTCTCATCAACACAAGTTATAACAATTCCCTAATAATCCCTAATTTTACTAAGGTAAAAATAAATATACAAAAAGATCAGTACAGAGAAACAGAAGTTATTATGTCCAGAGTCAGTATTTCTTTCTACTTGAAATGATATAATTTTTAATTTCTCTATTTTAATCTTTATTTCCTCTCTTTTGTTGTTCTGAAAATGAAATGTAGGGCCCCTCAAGCCAAGCACTCTCCATCTGAACTATATCTCCATTCATGTTTTGTTTTGTCTTGTTTTCTTTTTGTTACACATATATCACTCCATAAAGGTTTTGTGGTGGAGTTCTAGTTAAGAAATTCACTGATAAGTCAGTGTTTCTTTCCTGAGGTTTCTGTTACTGAGGACTACTTTCTACTGAATTTCTCCTTTCTCATTTGCCTCTTTCAGCCAGACTAACAAGTTTATGCTGGGTTTTCCTTGATTCCATCTATCCATATTTACTTTTTCTTGTGCTTAGGATGCTGGAGAAAAATTTACCAGCAACTTCCTGTGCTCCTAGATAGCGTGTCCTAGCAGTAAACAGGTTGTGTGTAGAGACTTTGTATGTAGGGAGAAGTGGAGAAAGTGAGGTGAAAATGTGAAGGTAGATGGGTTAAAATATAGGTGGCTTGGTACATATTTAAGCTTCAGATACCCTTACTACAACATTTCTTCTGTTTGTCTCCACTGTCAGTGCAAGGTGTTATTACTCTGAATATCAACCTAGCGCATTAAGTTCTCTGTATACTGACACTGATTTCTTTTTACTCTAGCCAATAGGTGAGGTAGGGAGAGTAAATAAGGGTCCTGGAATGAGTGGTACTTATTTTGGAAGCATGGCCATTACATAGCACTGTATCCTTTATTGAATGAATATATTGGACCAGGAAACAGAAGGTTTAAATGCTATCTCTTATCATCACGCCCAATTTTGAACATATTGGAACATCAGGTATGTATGTAAAATATTTGACAAAGTAATACCTGACCATTCTCCAAAATTTTATCAATTTGTATACTTGCAGTGGCAGTGTTTCATATTTCCAGCATCCCTTTGTTTCATACTCAGACTTGACGTCACTAGACTCTGAATTTTCCATATGCAGAAAAGTAAAAAACACAATACACAAAATGACTGAGCATCCAAATGCACCATAAGCTCTGAATCTTGTTCTGGCCAGTAGATGAAAATAAGATAGATATAGCTTAGAGAGTTGAAATGGACAGCTAGATGTAGTTGAACTGTAATGGTAGAACTTGAAATCTTTCCTCAGTTTGACACTAAATTTTCTGTGTTATTTTGCAAACATTTGCACTTCGTTTCTTTGGGCATCTTCTCTTGTACACTAAAAGGTTGAGAACCAGTTATGACCTCACTCACTAGGGTTCAACTGTTTATTATATAATCATTGTGAAATGTGTCCTAGGAAAATGGTGTTAAAGAAACGTTTGTCTATCTGGGCAGATAGAGCACTAATTTGCAGAAGAGAGATGTATGTAGTTAATTTTGAAGTTATTTATTACACAGATATTTTACCAAATTTCACTTTACTCTGTGTTACTTTTACTACAGAGATACATACAGGAGAGGAAATTCTTCCTTTCATGTAGCTTGGTGACATTGATTTTTGGCGACATCTTCCATTCACCGTGTTACAAGGATTTCATGTGTAATATTCCCTATGTAGGAAGTTATTGGGAATATGTTTTCACCATCAGGACATATGTGCTTATCCAGAACAACTTCTGCCTTCCCTTGTAAGACAGTATTTGCTACAGGAAGGAAAGCAGAAATGTTAAATCATGAATTCCATGTACCTTCATCTATATCTGACTTTCGTTTTAGCATGGTCTGATTCCAATTACTTTATTCCTGGTAAAAATTTCTTCCCTTAGTTTCAGTGTCTTCTGTCAACTCGTTTTCCATTTGTTTTCTCATCTGTATTCATCACTTTCACCTTTTCCCCCTGCTATCTCATGGGTTCTTTTATTTTCTTCCAATACTGATCCATCCTGACATTCACTGTTATCCAACATTCATAAATAGGAAATTTTTATCACTTACCAGAGACTTGAATATCCCAGAAGTAGTTATTTATGGTACATATGCAAGCAGTGTAAGTTGCATGAGCTGAAAGGTACTTGATTTTTGGATTGTCCACAGTACTGATTTTCACCTGAGGACAGAAAGTGGGGAAGAGTTAAATAATGCCAGTAAAGAGAAGGTACGTTGGGTTTAACCATTAAGCAACATAAGCAATTCTGGGAGCATGGTGGGAAGGGACGACTAAGTAGTTCCTCTTTGTTATCAGGATACACTAGATGCTTAGCAGGTTTCTGTAACTTTTGTGTCAAATTCAAATTTATCCCCTATTCTTTGCAAGAAGAAAAACAAGTGGACTTATTTTTGTCATTGTGAATGGCTGAAATTAAAATTTTTTAGGCCTTATCAGATATTACATGTCTCTGACTAATGGAGTGAAAGTGTGTGTGTGTGTGTGTGTGTGTGTGTGTGTGTGTGTGTGTGTGTGTTTGCTATGTTGTGGGGGTGTGTCTCAGGGGCAGGGAAGGATAACTCCAGTATGGCCCAAACCATAAATATCTTCTTGGGCTTTAGTGGTAACTCAGGCCACCAACATCAACACAGACCCAAGCTTCAACAAGACCATGGACTTGGACATGGCACGTGGCTGCAGGTCATGCCAGGAACTCACCATGGTCTCTTAACTCTGCCTGTTCCCATCTGGGTGTCAGTTTGTGGGATGGATTGCTAGGCACTTTATTTTAGTAATGTGAAGGCCAAAGAATATTGTTATGTTTAGGACGTTAGTTGATTTTCATTTAGTCTGAGGGTGAAGATCTCCAAATCAGAGTCAAAAGGGAAATAAAGGTATAAACCTCTGCAGAACCAAGAAGGGTTTCATGGCAGGAGACACTTGGTTGTCTACTCTGCTGTGGTGATATGAGTATGACAAAGAGTAAGAAGCAAGCAGAGTTGATAACCCAAACTCTCTGATTTTGATTTTATAGCTTTGTGATGCAGTACTTGTTATACTGCTTTTTCTTTCTGTCATTGTGGGATGAAATTATTGATACATGTATTTCTTGCATGAGTTTGCAAGTTGTACTTGCCAGTACTTGAAAGTTGTACTTTCTGAGTCAAAGGTATCATTTTAGAGTTAAAATATTGTGATTGTTGTAGAAATGGAATCAGTCCCAGCTTGAAAGCTCTTGGCTGCCTTGTATATAGACATATAGATAAATATTTTCGTCAATCTTCAGATGAAAGAAATGACTGCTACATGGGTTAAGCAATCTATTGTGTTAAAAAATGAAGAGCTAGAACCTCAGGTTTTTTTTTTCTGTATACCAGATCAAAAACATTTCTAGCATTGCTTTTATTTAAGTAAATATCAGGGACTGTTGTATTTCTACAATGGCTATTGATATAATGAACACTTTCTATTCTTTTTTGTAGTGATTGCTAAATTCAACTTGAAAAAGATTTACTTATTTTTATTGTTTGTGTTTGAATGAGTATGTGTACTTGATGTCAACAAAGACCAGAAGAAGATGGTGCCAGATGCCCTGAATCTAGAGTGATGGATGGCTGAGTCATTCAGATTGTTTTGAAAGAGGAGCAAGTGCTCTTAATCCACAAACCATATCTCCAGCCCTCAAACCTTCTTTTTGTGGCTCACTTCTAAAACACAATTGTAGGAATTGTTAAAGATATTGAGCAGGGGTTGAAGAGTTTGTAACAACTGAAATTGAAAGTAGACATAGGAACGAAGGAGGAAACTATATGTATCTGTGCTTATTGGGGGCCAGTGAGCCCTCACACTGAGTGACAGCACACAGTCCCCTCACTCCTATATTTCTTACACCTGCCAAAGGATGTTGATCTGCATCTTCTTGACGCTCCATCATGTGGTGAAGTCAGAAGGCTAGTGGAGGTATAATGATAAGACCAAAAGCATTTTCTAGTCACTGCCACTCAGTCATATTTATCTCTGACTCATTGCCATTTTCCTAGATTTTCACACTTTCCATTATTTTGTACTCAAAAATTTCATTTTGTTTCTTTTTGAAAACACTTTGCCTCTATGCATCAATCTCCTTCACAACCCTATTATTTACTTTTAGAATAGAATTGGTAACCTTACATCTCTAACACAATATCTCTGAGTTTCAAATATATGTACACAGAAAAAACCTAAAAGGACAACATTTAGCACAATATTAAGTCATTGAAGGTCTTTATTATAACACTTCTATTTCATGGAAGCTCTCAGTTATATACTTACCACCAAGCATTTATCCACATTATTTGTGACTGTGAGTGTTACTGTAAATTCATTTGCCTTGTTGATTGGAGCAACTTTCATATTTAATGAAAGTGGGTTGTTCCTGTATCAATAGAAAAGACAAAAACACAAAATCACATAAAAGTCAAAGACTCTGATGTCCTTTATGGTAAGTCAGAGAGAGTATCAGAGCCAAGTATTGGGAGAATGCTTGTAAAGTTCAACACAATTCTCAGGAAGGACCCTCTATATGTGATTTCCCCCCAAATAGTCCATGTTTCTAGACCAAATACACAGCCAAAAGGATAAAGCAAATGAAGGTTAAAAGAGGTCAGAAGTCACCAGGTAAATGTGGAGATCTGGGCTGGCAGAGCTACTTTATTTTTTTCTGTCATCATTCCTGGATGGAGATTTATGACATCACAATCTACTTTGGAACACTTGCCTTTCTGTTTCCCTTCTATAATTAATATTTTAAAATTCTTCAGAACTCTCTTTCTTTTAAAAGTAGAACATGTAGAAGGATGCTGTACACCCACATTCCACTAAATTATCATATAAATGAACCTGTCTTGACAGAAACAATTGATTTATCTCAATATCTTTATCCATCTCACTGCTCTTTAAGTCTGAAATAAGAAACTTCAAAATTTTTAGTTTACAAAAATTAGATTTCCAACTCACATCCTCTTGCTATCATTCCCTGTTTTGTTCAGTCCTCTGCCTCTCCTCAGATGTTTTTCCTTGGCAGGTGAAATGTCCCCATCCATGTCTCCATGGATTCATTACCATCTGGTAGATTTTCCTTTTTTACATGACTCTGGGTACTGCTAGTAGACTCTGGTTTCCCCTGTAACTCAATGCTTTCCTATTTTCAAAAGTAATAGAACAAAATACATTCCATTTTCTCTTTTTATAAATTGTAAAATGATATATTTCCCTTGTTATTTATAGACTTAGAGAATAGATTAATCACACAAGGAATCTTGTGTTAAGAAACAGGTCGAAAAAAAAAAGAGCAGAATATGTTCAAGATTCTAGTTTCTTTTGTTTAAACAAATCTGCTCCAGGTGTGGTTAATAGAGGCCAGCATATTGGATTCATGAGGATGTTGTCATTTATTTTATAATTTAGTTAACTTTTCAATGGATAATTTATTAGTTTTTTTTTCTGTTATTTGGATCAAGACATCCACTTTGTCACCAGGGGAGGTGAGAACATGAAATCCTTTGCTTCCACAGACCAAATTTAGAACTAGAGATGAATTATGCTCTACTCATAACTTATCTGCCCAAACAGGCCAAGTTCACTTCTCTTCTCATACTTGTCATGTTGATGAAAATGATGATACTATAGTCTAGACCACTTAGATGTAAGCTTTAAATTGTCACCCATTTATTTGGTATCAGGACATAGGCTTGAGAAACTTCATATTGTCTCACAGTTTAGAAAAGTGAAACTCAGAGCCACAAAGAATTAGAATCCAATATGTGTCCCCATCAAGTGGGAATATATTTCTAAGACAGGAAAAAGTGAAGAAAAAGAAATGTCTTACCTATTGTCCTGACCATTGACAGAATCCAGAATTAAGCACAAAATCAGGAAATGCATAACAGCTCGGGGCTGGTAGAGAAGTTGAAGAGAAGTCATATTGTAAGAGTTGACACTTAGGAGTCTTGACCATCTGAAACCCAGATCTCTCCTTTTATTTGAAACAGGAAGACAAGGAAACAGATGGGCAGGTCTCCTGAGCTAAAATTGTTATATGGTATAATCCCTCCCATTGCCACATTGTTTGTTCTTTGTAACAAAGGTCAGTATTCAGTTGGAACTTCAAAATGGATTATAATAAATAAGATATAGGATATTGATGTTTGTCATTATGATATTATAATGTGCTTAGATTATTAGGATATATCCAGTTTCAATTTTTCTAAACAATATCTGTTCTTTTTTTTAAATCATTTTCTTCCTATCCTGCAATTACTGTGGAGGTATATAAACTTTAATCACTTCTCTTTGTCTTTGGATACCATAAAGTCTCACCTACCTGGTAACTCAGAGAACCCCAACTCAAAAATGTCTATATTTCAGTAATGACTTAGCATATTATCATTACTCATCTGCCTTGATTTGTTTCCTTAGGTACAGTGGATCTTCTCTAGGAAATGATGGTCCTCATTTACATATAGAGTAGCTTCTTGAAAATTCAAGGCTTATATTTAGAAGACATCTCATGTGACTAGGGTATCCAGATATATTTGATATAGTTTTAACTATATCCTCAAAAAGGAAGATCTTGGATGCCTTCATTTCTTGTGCGTCGTTTCTTCCAAAAGCCTTGGGTTTACAATAGATGTGTAGGGACCAAAATCCAGAAACTTCCAGCAAAAGTCTTGTTGTGTTAGTTCTATGCTTTTCTAACTTCAGTTACCACTTTGTCTGCTTTGTCCACATGTGTGTGGAGTTCAAGTGTGGGGAGAGATGTCAGACTCCATTTTCAAAGGGAATTTGTGAACACCTCTATTGTACTGCAAGATAATATATGAAATGAAGAAACTCTTGGAAAGTTAAAGTAATGAGGGAATATGTGGATTTTGCCATCTACCATTGAAATAGGAGAACCTAGGTATCCCCTGAGGGATGGCAATGTTCTATCCAAGAGTGGGTGGATCAGATAGCTCAAAATTCAGAGTATCTACTATTCCATAGCTCTCCTTGTGAAGGTGTGCTGAGGTAACAAGATCTAAATATGACTTATGATGTGTGTGAGATGACATCTTCTCCATATGTTACTTAATTTATCAGTGTTGCCTATGGATTGGGAGGGGCTACTGTCAAACACCAGGTGCCACGTAGCCCTAGGAAATTTTTTCTTAAATAAACTCATTAAATGAACTACCTCACTTCTCTTTTCCTTATATTCATTTGTTATGTATGTATTTCTGAGTCTTCTTTATCTTTTCTTTAGCTTTGTTATCTGTGAAACATTAATATTTGAAAGAATTGCCTCTGCATTTCTTTATTTCTTTGTAATATTTAAAGTTTCTATTGAATGAAGTTCAGGAAATTGGAGAGGAGTATGACCTGGGCACAAAGGTTATTGTTCTGCTGCAGGATTCTGGGAAAGAGTATCAGGAAATCAGAAGACAAAGAGAATAGAAGATAGAGAAGATAAGAAATCTTGGGACTAGAATGTATTGTAAAAAAATATCTTATGCCAAACAACATTAGTATGAAGCACAGCATCTTACATACTCTTTCTGGGGAGAATAGGGTGCATTCAGAAGAAACTATCATATAATGGGAGAAAGTCAGCAGAAAGCCTATAAATAATGTTGTACAAGGGAAACAGTGGCTATCTTAAGAACATCACAGACTGAGGATACAGAAGCCTTTGGACTTTTAGCCATGGTGACCTTCAGTTGAAAGAGTTGAGTTCTCAATATTTCTATATTTTCATCAAATCCTCATGGAAGCCCTGGCTCCAGGTTAATATTGGCTCTGCCATGCATGTTCTTGGTTTTGAGAAGGAGCTATGTTCTTTTCAGATACAACAGAGCCTCAGAGATAGCCTCAGTTGACCAGGCCACCTCCTGTCATTGGAGAAGATGGAGTATCTGAGGGGTAAAACACAATCAAAGTATGTTACATACATTTACGGAAAAGCCTGGTACCTATTCAACCACAATACTTAAAGTGAATAATACTTTATTATAAGCAAATAATAACAGCCTCTAATTATGTCAGTGGATGGTGAGGGAGGGAATATGTGGAAAGATGTAACAGACATGAGGACAAATCCTAGAGGCTTTGCTTGACAAAGTTCTAGAGACCTCCAACTGTCCAGCATGATCTCTATACATCCACAAAAGCTGTCGAGGTTTTACTTGACAAAGTTCCAAATATCACTGCCTGATCACCACTGCCCTTAAATATTATGTATAGTCCAGGTGTAATTTTGCCTTAAAATTACTTTGAAATCTACTTTTCTCCTAAAACTGTCTTTTTTTCTTTATTTCTCAGACCTAACAAAATTTACACTGAGAAAACTTTTTCCCATAGATAATGTTGAAAGAAGGCATCTAGCCAAAGATTTGAGACAATGATAGCCTTTTTTCTCTAATGGTGAGCACCCAAACAGAAACTGCTTGAAAGAAAGTTAGGACCTTGACATAACAGTATATACCTAGATATTGTTAGCTGTAGAAAAATTTCTTTAGAATCTGCATTGAGAGCAATAGAAGGTAGGCTTGGAACATCATGCTTTACAGATATTTTAGAATAGAGGACCACTTGGCAGTTATCCTAGATTTAGATAGGATGGGTTTGGGACTGGAAGTAAGTCAAGTTTTTTCTTTACTAGAGAACACTTACCTCAAGCTATGTTGCTATGACAATCATGTAAACACAATAGCTTACAGCCCAGGGAAATTGATGATTAAAAATTTCCAAATATTGTTTAAGAAATAATAATCAAGTCATGATGACAATTATTGTAAATTGACTGATTTTTGCTGTATGCTTTATTGTAGGTTATACAGAACTATTTGCATTTTTGTTAGACTGTTCTTTTGCTTTGTTGATTTTTAAATGCCCTAGTAATTGTAAAACATGAGAAAAATTATGATGTACTCTATAATGAAAAAATTTGAACTTCACTTTAAATAAGCAACTGCGGTTGGCCAAAGAAGTAATTGTAACAGAGAAAAAAAGTTACAGACAGCAAAGCAGAGAGTGAGTAACAGTAAGTGTGTAAGAGAGACAAAAAATGAAGTTCTCCTGGGCTTTAATACCTTTTCATTTGTACTGCATATGCCTGGGTCTACCATTTTGTTTTTCCTCCATTCCTTAACCTCTGCTCAGCAGACAGTTTCTATGCTAGTTGTTCCCCAATGCTTGGCTTCCTTAACCAGGTCTTCACTGCCTGCTCAATTCTCCTTATCGCAGCTCTACCAAGACTTTTTCTTCACTTCTCTTCACTGTTCCCAGAGCTCATCTACGGGGCAGAAAGACAACTAAGTTTAAGGGCCATTTTAGGGCTTGTAAAGAAACTTAACACAGTAGAAGCTCGCAAAATATATACATAAATAAAAGCCTTCCAAAAATAGTAGGGGATGCAGAGCCCCAAATGGCCACTTATTGTTAAAAATGAGCCACACATTACCAGGATTGGATTAAAGCTAATAGCATTGTTGGACCAAGGAGTCCAGTGGGAACCCCAAACAACCCAGCCTGTTGCCAGGAGTATAGTCTGTTACTTAAAACATGACCACAAAGCCTAAAGGCCCATTTCTGAAGACAATTCATTGAACATTGAGACGTCAAGCTGGTGGCTGTATAGAGACTTGCTACTCTGCAACTACAAAAGGAGAAACATGAACACCAATCTAGCCACAAAACATTTGTTCTACAATGGAGAATATGCTAATGTAACGGAGATACAAATCTTGTGGGCATAAACACCCAACATTTGATTTGACTAAAGTCTATGACTTTCCATGAGCTGGAACCCATGCTTTAAAGTTTAGGTGAGCAAGAACTTGAGTCTAGATAGCCCAGGGCCTTAGGGTAAAAACCAAGTACTACTGCTTTAAAATAACAAAAACAAGCTCAAACAAAATATAGCAATAAAATTACTCCTAATGACACCGCATTACACTCACTCATATATAAGTGTCTTGTTCAGACACTATCCAAGAAGCAGCTTACTCCTGCAGCATATGGGGACAGACACAGAGATCATCAGCACAATAATATTCTGACAGTGACAGACCTTGGAAGACTCAGGCCTAAAAGGGATCTCTCCTTCAAATCCTTCCCCTCATGGTTCATGGAACTCTGCGCTGGCATAGGGAGAAAAGTGTAAGAGGCAGAGGAGAAGTAAGATGCCAACAAAACTTCTAAATCAATATGCTCAAAGCCTCTATGAACTCACAGAGAATAAGGCAACATGCACAGGGCCTTCTTGGGTCTTCACCAGGTCCTGTATGTACATATTAGTGTTTTTTGGTTTGGTTTGGTTTTTTGGCATTTCGGTTTTTTGAGACAGGGTTTCTCTGTGGATCCTGGGTTGTCCTGGATTCATTTTGTAGACCAAGCTGGCCTTAACCTCCCAGAAATCCACCTGCCTCTGCCTCTCCAAGTGATTGGATTACAAGTGTGTGCCAGCATGCCCAGCTCAGATTAATGTTTTATAGAATTCCTGAGTGTGAAAATGAGTGAGTCTCTGTGTTTTAGATCTTTTGTGTGTGTATGGGGGGGCGCTCTTTTTCTTCTGTTTATTTGTTTTCTCCAATTCAGACGTGCTAATTTTTGTTTTATTTATTTTATTATTATCCCTTGGAAGTCGGTTTTGTTTTCTAGTGACAGACAGAAAAGGAGTGGAATTGGATGGGGAGGATCTAGGAGGAGTAGAGGGACGGGAAACCATAATTAGCATAAATTATGTGAGAATATATTTTCAATAAAATGAGAAAACAATTAAAATGACATATCAAAGAACAGAAACAAAGTCAGATGTTGGAGCCATTAGCCTAGCTTTACCACAATACACTGCTTTATTTTCTTCTTCTATTCAGCATGAGAACATCTGTTTAAAATAATTAACAATCCATGGTTTTCTGAAGCAAATGTGTTCTAGAGGTGATATAGAGAGTGATACTTACCTTAATATTTTGTTGATTTTCGTTTGCATAACTTCAGATGCTGGCAAAGTGGTCAGCACCTTAGAAGTCAGCCTGACGATGGTGGAGACTGATGATGAAAATATGAACCACAATATGGCAGATGTGCCGGGACCAATGCTTGCCCTAGTGTGTGATTGTAAAGTCCAGAGAATTGAGCAGAATGGATAACTTAATTCTTTTGAATGCAGGTAGGTAACTCAATTTGTGTTAATGCATTTAACACATTTCTAATTTTCGATGAAACAGATATTAAACTTGGGCAGAATTCTCTTAGAGTCATTTCTGAGCATAGTTTACTCCATGACTGATGGAGTAAAACATTTTTTATGAAAGTGACAGGATTGGAGGTGACACTCTACTCAGTTCTGAAAATAGTTCCAAATGTCTTAATCCAGAAAACCTCAAAGCATGCACAGAATGGAAAATTGTTTTTCTTTAGTTATATTATATTATTGAGGAGGAGGACAGTTGAGTCAGTATCCTAAAGTTAATCCTAAAGAGATTAAGAGTAAAAAATACATTGTGCAAATAAAAATAACACATGAATTTGGCCTATGTGCCCCTCTGCCTCTCCTTTTATTTATCTATCTAACCTCAACAGCATTGGCATGAATCTATTAAATAACCCAATAGTAGTGTTCCTTTTAATCTGTAGAGAAAAGGAGCTATTGACATTCTTCCCTAAGTTTGGTACTGATGTATTCTATGGAACTCGGTAGTGTGGAGTGAGTCATGGGGTCCTTACTGAATGGGAGAGAATGTTATATATACACTCTTCCATTTATATCTCTAGGGGTGTGATTCATAATTCAGGAAACTTATGTATCTACTGTAATAAGCAAAATCCACATATCTTAAAACATTCTCTTTTCCCTAGCATCTTTATGTATCAAAGGTGAACATGTGCATTGGGAATCTGGGGATCTGAGGGCATCAGGAAGGGCGTCAGGAGAAGCTTATAGGTCACTTGAGGAGACCTGCAAGTGCACTAGTTATGTGAGAAAACAAATAGTAGAAGATAGTAATTATCACATGTGTGAAGCTCTGATATAGTTTGACTTTATAATTGTATAATTCATACAGTAAACTTAGAAGTGTGGTGTTGGTTCCCTTTTCTTATGCTAAAAGAGCACAATAATAGAAATGTTGGGAACAATTTATTTGGGCTTACAGTTCCAGAGAGAAGAGTCCATCAGGGTGGGGAGACATGGCAGCAAGTGGCGGCATGGTAGCAAGAACTGGAAGCTGAGCGATTACATCTTCAACCCAAACAGGAAGCAGAAAGAGTGAACAGGGAAGTAGAGAGAGGCTATAAACTCTGAAAGCTTACCCTCAGCCATGTACTTGCTCCATCAAGGCACTACCTGTTAAAAGTTCCATTACTATTCCAAAAAGCACCACCACTAATGACTAACTGTTTCAATACGGTCCTCTATGGGCAACGTTTTTTTCATTCAACCAATCCTGTCTCTTTATTTTTATTTATGTAGTTAAGACTAGGAGTAAGAAAGTTAGATTTCTTTCATGATGTGGGATGTGGAGTTGGGGCAACTAACTTAGAACACAAAGAGTGTAACTGGTAAGGTACCTAAGATAGTCACTGAGTTGCTGGTTACTGTTAAGTTACACAATAAAGACATCTTCTGTGCTTCTCTGCCTCTAAATAGCATGGATGTTTGTAAAATAATTTCAGCCCAGCAACATGGCTGCTCCAGGAAGAGATCATATCCAAAGACCTTCTATGTCTATATGATCTGGTTGGAATGCAGGCATGTCATTGGTTACAGTATGATCAGGCTATATGGAATACAAACACACCCTTAGTACACACATTTAATGCCTAACAATGAAGGTAAAGTTAGTTTATAGAAGGAAGCACCCATGTTTGAGAGTGACATTTATGAGCTGGAATTACATGCTGAGTGAGCCACCAGTTGTGGGTACTGGGAGAAGAACCCATGACCTTTTAGAGACAAAAATCGCTCCATCATCATGCCTTAGTTCTCTGTACCAGTTACTTAAAAAATGAATATTATGTCCTGAATTTTCCATCATAGAATTTGTCATAGATTGTTATTTGCTGCATAGCTTTTGTTTAACATCATAGTGGAAATAATTTTCCATATATGACATATATTCTGCATTTAGTCTTTAAAACATTTTTATGAGAATCATAATTTGTTAATATTGGTAGATGCCTTGAACTTTTTCCAACAGAACTCTCTTTGTAGTTCTGGATGTCCTAGAGATCACTACACAGATCAAGTTGGCTTGGAACCTGCAGAAATCTGCCTGTTTCTACCTCCTAAATGCTGGGACTAAAGGTGGACAAAACCACACCAAAGTGGTTCTTTTTTTTCCTAGTTCTTTTTTTTCCTGCATTATAATTTTTAAATTAATTCATTCATATTACATCTCAATTGCTATCCCATCTCATATATCCTCTCATTCCTCCCTCACTCCCACTTTCACCCTGTTCCCCTCCCCTATGACTGTGACTGATGAGGACCTCCTCCCCCTGTATATGCTCATAGGGTATCAAGTCTCACCAAAGTGATTCTTTTCTAAACTTCATGACATAGTTGCTTACATGGAAAACTCTTTCCACAAACAATGCTATACAATGGTATGCATATGTGTGACTATATATTAAATGCCCACGTATCTAATCATTGGATTAAAGAGAAGTATTTTTGTATGCTTTGTGCATTTTCCAAACTGTCTGCATAATTTTATATTTGAATATCAATAGATCTTTGAAGGGTCCTATTTCCCCACAGACCATCAACTATAAATTATGTCTTGAAGCATTTTGTTGAATAATATGGGTTGAATATAGTTCATAGCAGTCTTAATAATAATTATTCAGAGAAAAATTACATATGAAGAGTTCTTATTGGTTCATCTTGACTTTTGCATACATTTAAGCAATAGTTCAATGGTTTAAACTGACTAGTATTGATGTGATTAATCTTATTGGTGCAAAAATTATTCTTATCTCTGTATGCTTACAAATATCTGTCAAATTTAACAACTGTATATATTTTATGTTGATTTTTAATAAATTATATAAAAAGTTATGAAAATCAATGAGGTAAAATGTTATATCAGTTGAAGAAGATAGTCAGGAACAAGCATTTTTTAAAGGGGCGAAGCTATGTGGCATAGATATTTGTAAGCATACTTTTGAGTCACATGAGTCATTATTCTAGGAGCTTGGGGCCAGGAGGAACAACCACAACATGATAAACTTCTTTTCCCAGAGATTTGCAGTGACAGTCATGCAGAATCACTATGCCCATGACTTTGACTAGTTCAGTGACTCTTTATAAGTAGAAATATACAGAATTTATAATTCTGTCTGACTTGTGTTATCTATACTATAGCCTTCCAGATTTTAAAAAGAATTATTTTTTTTGAGATTATAATATAATCACACCATTTCGGCCTTTTCTTCCATCACTCTAAAACTTCCCCTATACCCTTGCTTACTCTCTTTCAAGTGCACAGCTTCTTTTTTCACTGTTTTTATATGCAGATATGATTACAATAATATTCCTAAATATAACATGCTCAGTCTGTATAATGTTATTTATCTATATCTCTACAGGATACTAGATGGTCAGTTGGTGTACTCTTTCTTTCTTAGGGAAGATACTTTCCCCACTCTCAGTATTCCTTGGTTGCCTGTAGTTCTTTGTGTAGGATAAAAAAAAATTCCTGCAATTAAGGCTCAGCAAATATTGATTAAATGGGGTGGGAAAAATTTTAAGGGCCAGAGGATCAGGAAGGTTGGTGTGAGATTGTATCTCTTAGGAATTTCAGAAGATACACTCATAAGATTTCAACTACATGGCTGTCTAAGCATAAGCACAGGCAAAATGTAATAGCCATGCTAAGATGGAGAGAGGAAAGTCAATTAAGTCTTCTACATTTATGCATGCTGTTTATTAGTATGACAATTTCCTTAGTTTTAGTAGAATCTCTGGCATAGGAAGCAAAAGACAGACAGTGAAGACTCCTGTCTAGATACGTGTATGTACATTGCTACTGTGGATAGGCTATATAACAATGAAGATTTTATTTATTTAATGGGCTGGGGCATTACATTTTATAAAATGTAAATCTAATTGAATCATATGAGTGCTAAGTAAACCTGTATTTCAGAAGCAGTATTTGATGTTTGTAGGAGTGTTCTATTTAAATATACTTATTTTGTAGAAAGAAAATGGCCCAACACTGAATGATATTTAAAAGGAAAAATTGAGGTAGATGATTCTACAGAAAACTCAAACTTTTACATAATCACATGTGTATTAGTCCATATCATCTAAGAAATCTTTTAGAAAAACAAGCATATATTGCAAATGAGTGATATTAGCTATGTTCAGTACAACCAGGAACAAGGTTGCCGATTTTACTCACAGGATTCTGTAACAATGTCATTCAGTTTATATTAAAGAAGTATTTTATGTGCTACTGATTTGTTCTCCTGAACAAAACCGGGCCAAAACAACACCAGTGACCCTCAATTTCAGAGCTCCAAATGCACCCCCACTAGTGGCGTCTATCACCAAGTTACTCAGGTCAGGGAAGATCCTATTTCTCTGGAGCAAAACCCACAGGAATCTTTGCCATTTTCAGCACAGATGCGAAACAAAGACCCAACCCTTCCCACACTATCCCCAGTTTGGCTTGAAGCTACAGAAACTAGGCATAAGGATGTCAGGTCTAGTAAATGCTACCCCTCTTGCCAGGAGTCATGGCCACACTTACAGTGGCTGTGATGCCCACCCGAACTAAGCACTTCCCCTAAATTGTTTACCCTGGCATGGCCCAGCACTGGAGAAACTCCAGAGGCTGGAGGTGTCCAGTTCTCTCCCCAGCCTCCCTTCCCCTATTGCCCCTCTCAAAAACCTAAAACGACATGGGCGGAGGTACAAAGACAAGGACAAAAATAAAATCAACAAGGGCCCATCCTCCAGTTGGTGACAGGCTGTTGCTGCTTGCACTCTCTGGGTTGGTTGGGGAGACCTAGCTTGGAGAAGGTGGTGTGGGGGCATCACTCTCAGATGGCTCTTGGCAGCAGATCTCCTGGCTCCAAGTGCTACAGCCTCTGGACAGCTGTGCTCAACCCCAGAGCCCTAAGAGTCTCCATGCCCTCCCCGCTCGCTCCCAACTTAACAACTAACACACTTCCCTATCCTCTCTGGAATTCAGGACAGCTCCTCAACAATACAATTTACCCCACCCACATTTTAAAACCAAGATTCTTCTCAAAGGTTCCCTGGGGTCAACTGCCAAGGTTTCACACTGTGAAGGAAAAGGTTGAGGGTTCAACTCCCTGCTGATGGAGTGTCCTTCTCCTTTAAGATCCTGAATAGCCAGATATCAGCCTAAATGTTTTCAGGTTCCCAAGGACCCATTGTGTCCAGTGGCCCCTTTGTTTCCTTGCTGTGATCAATTGTACCCCTCCAAACAACCTGGCTGCCAGTATAAAGCTAAGGAGAGAGATGCTGCACAAAACAATTCTCTAATCAAATTGTTTACAGGTTAACACTTGGGATCCCACAAGCTACATTAACACTGTCAAAACCAGTCAACTTTTTTCAAAACAAACCTTACTGTTTATCTCAAATATGATATTACCCATCCAGGAGAGCTGGAGGGTTGGCTCAGCAGTTAAGAACACTGTCTATTCTTTTTCAAAAGTCATGTGTTCAATTCCCAGCCTTTCTTTTCAAAGAATGCCAAACCAAGATTTTTTTCCCTTTCTTTTTAACACCTACTCGTTGCTTCCTACAGTGTCTACAAACACTGAAAAAAATTTCCTTTCCTTTAATTAAACAGATGCTTTGATGCTTTGCCAGACTCCCTTCTCCTTTCTCCCAGGTCTACATAATGCTCTGCCAATCAGATGTGTGTGGAACCAGCTAGGCATTACCTCATTCTCTCAAATAACCTCCTATACAGAGGCCCAAGATGCCTGGCATCATCTTTCCTTGTGATTACTCCACAGGTATTTGATACCCACACATCCGATGAAGCTTAAGATCCCTCCTGAGGAGGCTAACTGTACCTCAGGGGACCAAAAGTCCTTCCCCCTCCCACCTTGCCACCATCTGCTCAGAACGACAACAGCCTCCGGCCAGAGCCACCTGACAGTGAACCCCTGAAAACAGCTCCATTAGATAAGGACATCCACCACCAACAGACTTGGATTCCTGACAGCTACACATGCTAAACATTACATAGTATCAGAACTTGCTCTGTCTATATAGATGTATCTTAAAATCATTGTTAATACCCAAATTTTATATATTTACATACCAATTTTATATATAAGAATAAGATAATGATAGGTACAAGGTACCAGATATTATGTTGTATGAGGTTTATTAAATGAGCATAGGAGGATAAGGAAAGGGGGAAGGGGTAGCCCAGAGAGAGAGAGAGAGAGAGAGAGAGAGAGAGAGAGAGAGAGAGAGACAGAGACAGAGACAGAGACAGGAAGAGTAAAAAGAAGAGAGAGTTCTTTATATGTTTTGGAGATTAGACCTTTGTCAGATATAGGGTTGGTGAAGATCTTTTCTCAGTCTGTAGGCTGATGGTGAGGCCTGGTGGCACTCAGAGGAAGGATAGCAGGCTACCAAGAAAAGACTTGATACCCTATGAGCATATACAGGGGGAGGAGGTCCTCCTCAGTCACAGACATTGGGGAAGGGAGTAGGGGGAAAGCAGGAGGGAGGGAGGAATGGGAGGATACAAGGGATGGGATAACTATTGAGATGTAATATGAATAAATTAATAAAATATATTTCACCCTATTCCACTCCCCTAGGTCTATGACTGAGGGGAACCTCCTGCCCCACTATATGGTCATAGGCTATCATGTCTTATCTTGGTAGCCTTCTTATTCTTTCTTTGAATGAGTGCCACCAGGCCTCCCCACCAAGGGGTGGGTCAAATATTGGGCACCAGAGTTCATGTCAGAGTCAGTCCCTACTTGCCACCTAACTGTGGAGAATGCCCTCTCCATTGGCTAGATCAGAGTAGGGGTTTGATGTTTACTACTTATATTGTCCTTGGTTAGTATAATAGAAAATGATCCATCACACAAAAAGGACATATGTTCAACCATGTTCATAGCAGCCTTATTCATAATAGCCAGAACTTGGAAAGAGCCTGAATGTCCCCCAGTAGAAGAAGGGATAGAGAAACTGTGGAACATTTACACTATGGAATACTACTCAGGCATTAAAAACAAGGAAATCCTGAAATTTGTGGCCAAATGGATGGGACTAGATATGATCAACCTGAGTGAGTTAACCTAGAAGCAGAAAGACTCACAGGGTATATATTCACTTATAATTGGGCACGAGCACAAGAGGCATGTCCCATGAAAATATTCTCTTACCAGGAGATTGGAATAAATGTGAGGACATCCCCCTGGGACTCTAGGTAAGAGAAATAGAGGAGAGGGGGAAATAGAAGGATCCAGAGGGTCCTAGAAACCTACAAGAGGAACATCGTGACAGGTGAATCAGGGCCCAGGGAGGTCTCCTCAAATTATCTCTTAGATATTATCTTCCCTTTCCAACCATCCCTCTTCTGCCCTATTCCCCTCCCCGTAACCTCTGATGGCAGAGAGGGGGCACCTACTCCAATAGCCACAGGCTATTAGGTCTCATCAGCATAGCCTGCAATCTCTTCCACTGTATGCTCACAAGGCCAGCCTGCCAAGAGGCAGTGACCAATTCCTGGGCAAAAGAGTGCATGTTGGAGATTCAGCAGCAGTTCTCTCCCTCCCCCAAGTGGAGAATCAGCAGTTCGTTGGCTACATCTGAACAGGTTGTCTTGAATCTCTGTAGGCATTGTCCTTTGTTGGTGTATCAGTTTGTGCAGGACCCACTGTGCGCAAATCCACAGGCCTTAATGGTCTCCTTGTGGAGCTCCTGCTCCCTCCTGACCTTTCATCCCCCCCACTCTTCCCTAGAACTCTCAGGGATCCATTGAGAGTCTAGCTTCAAGTCCCAGTATCTGTCCTGATGCCCCACTGGGTGGAGTCTTTCAAAGGAGATCTATTTTGGGCTAATATCTACTTATAAGTGAATGTATGCCATGCATATCTTTCTTGGTCTGGGTTACCTCACTCGGGATGATCATTGCTAGTTCCATCCTTTGCCTGCGAATTTCAAGATTTTATTGTTTTTCATAGCTGTGTAGTATTCCATTGTGTAAATGAACCACAGTTTCTTTATCCATTCTTTGGTAGAGGGACATCTAAATTTTTTTCTAGATTCCGGCTATTACAAATAAATCTTCTATGAACATAGTTGAGCCACTGTCTTTGTTGTATGGCATCTTTCAGGTATATGCCCAGGAGTTGTATAGCTGGGTCTTGAGGTAGCACTACTTTCAGTTTTCTGAGAAAGTGCAAGATTGATTTCCAAAGCAGTTGTACAAGTTTTCACTCCTACCAGGAGTGGAGGATTGTTCCCCTTTCTCCACATTCTTGCAAGCATGTCACTTGAGTTGTTGATCTTAGCTGTTCTGGTAGGTATAATATGGAATCTCAGAGTTGCTTTGATTTGCATTTCCCTGATGACTAAGGATGTTGAGCATTTCTTTCAGTGTTTCTTAGCCATTCAATACTTCAATTTTGGGATTCTGTGTTTAGCTCTGTACCTCATTTTTAAAAATTGGATTATTTGTTTTGTTGGTGTTTACTAACTTGAGTTCTTTATATACTTTGGATAGTAGCCCTTTGTCAGATGTAGGGTTGGTTAAGATCTTTTCCTAATCTGTGGCCTGTTGCTTTATTCCGTTGACAGTGTCCTTTGCCTTACAGAAACTTTTCAGTTTCTTCTGGTCCCATTTATCAATTGTTAATCTTAGAGCCTGAGCTATTGCTCTTATGTTCAGGCAGTTTTCTCCTGTGCCAATGAGTTCAAGGCTTATTCCCACTTTTCCTTCTAACAAATTTAGTATGTCTGGTTAATGCTGAGGTCCTTAATCCATTTGGACTTTAGTATGGTAAAGGGTGATTAATATGGATATATTTGCATTTTTCTACATGTAGACATCCAACTAAGAATGGAGGAGTGTTCACCTTTCTTCACATCCTTGACAGAATGTGCTGTCATTTGAGGTTTTGATCTTAGCCATGCTGATGGGAGTAAGATGGGATCTAAGAGTCATTTTAATTTACATTTTCTTGATGACTAAGGATGTTGAACATTTCTTGAAGTGTTTCACAGTCATTAGAGATTCGTCTGTTGAGAATTCTCTGTTTAGCTCTGTATTTCATTCTTATATTGGGTTATTTGATTAGTTTGTGTTTAATTTCTTGAGTTTTTTATATATTTTTGGTACTAGCCCTCTACTGGATATGAGGTTGGTTAATATCTTGTCTAATACTTTATAGTGAAATAACCCAGACCCAGAAAGTCACACATAGTATGTATTCACTTATAAGTGGATATTAAGCATTAAGTACAGGATAACCATGTTACAATCCACAGACCCAAAGAAGCCAAGGATTATTAAGATTGCTCCATTTCCAATTTTTCTGAACAAGATCTGTTTTTATGGCTTTAGTTTCTTAACTTGCTCTTATTGTAGAGATATGTAAATTTCAAACACTTCTCTTTGTCTTCTGCATACCTTAAAGTCTTGCCTCCCTAATTACTCAGAGAACCCCAAGTCAAAAATTGTCCACAGTTGAGTAATGAGTCAGCATTTATTGTTACTCAACTCCTCAGATTCATGTCCCTAGGTATAGTGGGTCTCCTGAAGGAAATGATAGTTCTTCCTTCAATACATGGTAAATTTCTTAAAAACTCAAGGCAGATATTTATGATGAAGTCACATGTGAACAGGGGATGCAGATATATTTAGTGTAGTTTTAGTCATATCATTATAGAGCAAGAACTTGGATAGCTTTGCTTCTTGTGTGTTTGTTCTTCCACAAGACTTGGGTTCACCTTAGACGTTAGGGGGTGTAGTTCAGAAATTCTAGGAATGGACTTTTCATACTAGTTCTCTGACTCGCTAACTTCAGTTATTCCTCAGTCTCTTCTATCCATATATGGGAAGCTCAGGTATAGAGAGAGATGGAAGATGATATTTCCAAAGTTAATTTATAATTACATCCAGCTGCAAGAATATGTAAGTTGTAGAATCTCTTCAAGAGTTACAATAACTAAACTATCTATAGATTTGGCCAACTACCATCGAAATGTGGAAATCTTTGTTATCCTGTGAAAGAGAGCAAGGTGATATCCAAGAACAACTATTCTTCATCAGGGACTAATAATACTTTAATCTTTAAATTTTCAGTGCAGGACAAAGGAGGGATTATGGGGAAAGACAGCTAAGATTAAGGGTCATTTTAGGGGTAGTAAAGTCACAATGTAGTACCAGCTCCTGAAAGCATATAAGTAAGCAAAGGCAATCTTAATGAAACCACCAAATAATCAGAAAGGCAGAGCCCTAAATACCCATCTCTTGTTATCAAATGAAGCTCCAAGTATCAAGATTGGATTACAGATAATTGAGGCATTGGCCCAAGGAGTCCGATCGGAATCCCCAAATACCCAAGGGTATGCCAAGACTTTTGGTTGTTCCTTACAAACTGACAGCTCCATTGCAGAAGAAAATGCCTAATCAACTCATTAAACATGGAGAAGTGGAGCTGGTGCCTACAGAGAGATTTTACCACTACATTCTAGGTACTTTAGTGCAGAAATATACTCTATTGTTATCAAAGAAGAAACATAAACATCAACCTAGGCACAAGCCTTTTGTTTTATAATGGAGTCCTTCTTATAAAATATGTTCATGCAATGGTGACACAAAATTTGTGGGGGTAGCCATCCAATAGCTGATTTGGCTAAGTCACTTTTTGTGAGATACTTGACCCTGCTTGGATGACCAAGAACCTGAGACTGTATAGCCCTGGGACCTAAGATAAAATAAGTACTAGTTTCAAAAATAGAAAAAACAAAACACAGCGAAATGTAGGCAGAAAATGATTCCTAGTAATACCCCATAGCACTCATAGATAAGTACCTTGTTCAGCTGTTATCAGAGAAGTTTACTCCTCCAGCATATGGAGTCAAATACACAGCAAGTTAATATGCAGAGTGAAATATCTTGGTACACTGGGGCCTGAAAGGGATAGCTCCATCAAATCCTTTCCTTCAGGGTTCAAGTTACTTTGTATAGAAGATGGTAGAAAGAGTTTAAGAGCCTGAAGTGATGGAAGACACCAGAAACAAGATCTTCTAGATCGACATGATCAAAGCTTGTATGAACTCACTGAGACTGGAGGGCAATATGTACGGAGCCTGCATGGGTCTGCATTGGCTCCTCTGAGTGTATATTGTGACTTTGAGTTTCGTGTTTTTAAAGGGTTCCCGGGTATGAAAATGATTGGGTATCTGTGCTTTTTACTTTCTTTTTGGCTCCTTTGTTTGTTTGTTTGTTTTGTTATATTTGTCCAATTCTGATATGGTAGTTCTGTTTAATTTTATTTATTATTTTATTTTACTATTATCCCTTGAAAGTATGTTTTCTAATGAAAGATGGAAAGGGAGCGTATTTGGATGAGAAGGAAGTGGGGAGGATCTAGGAGGAGTAGAGGGAAGGAAAACCATAATTATTCTATATTATGTAAGAAGAAAATTTATTTTCAATAAAATGAAAAAAATGATTAAAAAGAAAGAAATATCAAAGAATAAAAACAAAGTCGGAGCCAGTAGCCCAGCCTTACCAGAATACACAGCTTTGTTTTTGTTTTTTCTCTTCTACACAGCATTACTTCTGTGATAGACATGGACTTTATCTCATGCAGTTGAGACTGAGTGAAACAGTACATGCAGTTTTAAAGATTTGCGTTTATAACACACGGCTTAATATAATGTGGTGTTTTGATCTCTTGTGTTCTTTCCCCTGTGTGTACTCTTGAGAGTCTTTCAGGGGTGGGAGTAACCATTGTAACATTTACAATCCATGATCCTACCTCATGAATTCATGAAAGGGACACCAAGGTTAGCAATATGACTTGTTGTGCATGAACAGATCTGTTAAAATAAAAAAATAATCCATGGCTTTAAGAAATAAATGTGTTCTGGATTTGTTATAAGACAGTGATACTTACCTTAGTATTTCATTGATTTTTCAATTGCAGAACCTCAGATGATGGCAAAGTGGTCAACGCCATAGAAGTCAGCCTGGTGAAGATGGGAGAGATTGATGATCTGGTATCAATCACATCATGAATTGTGGGCATGGATATATTTTTTCACTAGTATGGACATAAACTAGAGAAAATGTGAGGAGGAAAGTTTATCTTTTTTGAATGAATTTATGTAACTCAATTTATGTCAATGAACATATATTTTAATTTTCTATGAAATAGATACAGAACTTGGACTGATTTCTCTTAGAGTCATTTCTCAGCATAGTTTACTCCATTGTTGATGGAGTAAAATGTAATAGATTAATGTTTTTCTTTTTTTTCTTTTCTTTTTATGAAGGTGACAGTTCTGGAGTGAGCCTCTACCCAGTTCTCATAGTAGTTCTTTTTTTAAAAAAATATATTTTATTAATTTACTCATATTACATCTCAACAGTTATCCCATCCCTTGTATCCTCCCATTCCTCCCTTACTCCCATTTTCCCCTTACTCCCCTCCTCTATGACTGTGACTGAGGGGGACCTTCTACCCCTGTATATGCTCATAGGGTATCAAGTCTCTTCTTGGTAACCTGCTATCTGATAGTAGTTCTAAAGGTCTTAATCCAGGCAACCTCAAGGATTGCAGAATATAAAATATCAACACTTTCCTTTCAGTTACTTTAGTCTGGAAGAATAAAGACAATTCAGTCAGTGTCCTAAGGGTTAAAGATCTAAGATGTAAAAATGTGCACTGTGCAGATAAAAGTACCGCATGACTTTGGTCGATGTGCCCCTCTGTTTCTCCTTCTATCTATCTATCTATCTATCTATCTATCTATCTATCTATCTATCTATCTAACCTCAGCATCTTTGGCATGAACCTATTGAATGACATTGTAGTGTTGTTTCTTTTAATCTGTAGACAAAAGGAGCTATTGGAATTCTTCTCTAGGCTTTGAATTAGTATATTCTAGGAACTTAGCAGTTTGGAGTGAGTCACGGAGTACTTCCTGAGTGGGAAAGAATGTCATATATACATGCTTCCATTTATATCTCTAGGAGTGTTATTCATGACCTAGAAAATTTACTTATCTACTGTAATTAGCAACGCCCACTTACCTTAAAGTCTTAAACATTTTCCTAGCTTCTTTATGTCATGAAGTTGAACATGTATGTTGGGAATCTGGGGATCTGAGAGCAGCAGAGAAAGCTCTAGGAGGAGCTTATCTGTCACTGAAAAATCTCCAAGTACCTTAGTGATATGATAAAACAAGTAGCAGAAGACACAGCAAGTATCGCATTATCACGTACCTGGAGCTCTGATATAATTTGACTTTATAATCATAAAATTCATGTAGTAAAGTTTGGGAAGGAGTTGTTGATTCATTCTTGTTGCTGTACTAAAAAAGCACAATCAGAAGTAGCACTGGAAACCATTTATTTGGGCTTACAGTTCCAGAGATTAGAGTCCATCATGGATGGGGGAGACATGGCAGCAAGAGGCAGCATGCTGACAAGAGCTGGAAGCTAAAAGATCACATCTTCAGCCCAAAGAGGAAGATGAATGAGTGAACAGAAAAGTAAGAAGAGACAATAAACCCTCAAAGCCTACTTCCTCCAGCAAGGTTCTCCCTGCTAAAAGTTTCACTACTACTCCAAAAATCACCACCAACCAGGGACTAACTGCTTCTCTGAAGTCATCTATGTGCAACATTTCTCATTCAAGATACCATGTCTCTTTCTTTTTATTTAGATAAGTAGACCGGTGGTAAGAAAGGTAAATTTCTTTCATGACAGAGGATGGGGCATTGGAGCAACTAACTTAGAACCCAAGGAAGTATATGTAGCTGGTAGAGTCACTGAGTTGGGTGATGCTGTTAAGTTACATAAGAAAGGCACCTTTTCTACATCTGTGCCTCTTACTAGTAGAGAGGATCTTTTAGTGTTGAAAATTTCTTGTATTGTTGAAGTAAGAGCACAATCAAGCCCTCAGAACTGGTGTCAAAGACTCAGGTCACCAACCAGATATGTAGCCCTAATTGGCATTTCAGCCTCTTTGCATGCCAATGACCAAATTCTCCTCAAGCAATCTTGGGTTTCCCCTTTGAGTGAAATCTTGTTATGTTCTATTCTGTGTGTGTGGTTACACTTGTGTTTATGTGTGGGTAGGTGTGCTACCCTGTGCTTGCATGTTTGGAGGCCAGAGCTGGGGTGTAAGTATATAACTTACATTTTGGACAAGGTTTTACACTGACCCTGCAGCTCCCAGTTTATCTAGACTGGATGCCATCAGGCTCCTAGAATAAGTTTATCTCCAGTGCTGGGGCTACAGGCATAGTCAGCCACTCTTGGTGCTTTACATGAATGCTGAGGATTCAAGTACAAGCCCTAAAGTCTGTGCTGGAAGTGAAGGATAAAAAGAAATAAAAAGAAAGTACATGATTGCTCCTGGGTATGGTGGAGGGGCATATTAGAGATGAAAGGAAGAGCAGAGCCAGAGGCAGTGATATCTGGGAGTGTCCCAAGTGAACATAACTCTGAGCCCCTCCCAGTGAGGAGAGTGGGGAGAAGAGGGGAGATCCAACAGAGTAAATGGTAGGTGAAAGGGCCTGGCTGCAAAATGGATGGATTACATATAGAGGGGCAACTGGGAAGAGCAATCCAGTATCTGGGCAGAAGAAATATAGGGTAGGAGGCAGGATTGCCAACCATAGTCTACAACAGGTATGGTCTGAGGGATGCTGGGAGAACCTGGTTGCCAGGTTCACTTTGATATGTTAAATAGGCACTTCTGCCTTTTGTCCTGGGTTTGAGACGTAATAGTAATCATCTTACCCACCAAGCCATCTATATAGAGTTGACTCATTTTGATATTTAAATGTTTTACTTGCATGTAGCACAGATTTGCTTCTGAAAATTACCCATTTTTTCATAACATTTTTCAAAACATGCAGTTTCATGTAGTGCAAAATGCAAACTCTTAGATTTTTGTAGTTTTATTTTTCAGGAATTCTTGTTAATTTCCACAAGCTCTTAAACATTTGTTGAGAAGAAAATCCATGTACATACTCATATATAATCTAAATCTAATAAAATTCTAGGAGTGCTAAATAAACCCTGAATTTCAGAAGCAGTATTTGTTGTTTTCAGGAATGTTGTATTTAAATATACTTATTTTGTAGTGAGAAAAGATCACAATACTAAGTGATATTTAGAGGGAAAATGAGAGTAAAAGGTTATACAGAAGGCTCAAACTTTTATATAATCACACCTATATTATTCTATGTCATCTGGCAGATCTTTTAGATGAATAGACATATGTAGCAAATTAGTGAAATTAACTACAGTTCAGTAAAGCCTGGAAGAAGGTTTCAGATTTTACTGACAGGCTTCTGCAATGATGTCTTTCCATTTACATTAGAGAAATATTTTACAGAAAAGAAGTGTATTGCATACTTCTCTACATATACAATAAGACCACAAGAAACAAAAGGCTCTTGAGACATACTGCTCAATATGATTTTCATAGGCAGAGATGCAAATTATAAATGCAAATTTAAATTCATCACATAGTAGAAATTCTGCAATAAGATTTGACTCAACCTGGGCTATGAGCTTTAAGCTATAGAAGTTTAAGAAAAAAGAAAACTATTTTCAAATGAGAAAGAGGTTAAATGGTAGCTTTGTCCGTAAGTGAATATTGTTCCAAAATAAGGATAAAAAGAAATTAGCATGAAGCCATGAAGCTCAAGTATGATGTAAACATACACACACACACACACATACACACATGCACACACACATACACATATACATACATACACACACATCTACACACATACACACATATACATCCATACACACACATATATACATAGACATACACACATGCACACACATACACACATACAAGCTATATATATGTAATTTTATATTATTTAAATTTATACATATGATGTAGTTATAATTTACTCCAATTAAAACTATTAACTTTTTGTTAAGGTCAAATATTGATAGATGTTTACTTCCTCAACTGTTCTGCTACAGATTTTAAGGAAAAGCTACAAAAGCATGCACTGAAGACCCTTGACAATTCAAACTACTTTTTAAAGGTGGCTTTTAGAATTGTCTAAAGCAGATACAAATTTGAAACTATAGCTCAGGGAAATAATTCTAGACATAAAAACAACACTGATACTTGTAGGCCTGAAACATAATAACTTTCTTCAGAAAGGAAATAACCTGCCCCACTAAGAAACCTCAGGCCAAAGAGAGGGTTGTACATGGCCAATGTCTGATACAGGTGTTGAAAAGCAAGACTCCAGGAAAAAGTGTCCCCAGTGCCATTATAAAAGGAAACAGGGCTTTGCCTCCTCTGTAAAGATGTAAATCAGTATAAGAGACAATGCGGTCCCTTCAGAAGGAGGGATGGTTTTAGCTCCTATATTTCACACATGCTATTGGTGTTAGTGTCCCAATAACATCTCAGTCTTTTTGAGCAACCTTCTTTCCCTTCCCTGGATTCTGAGCCTCATATAGGAGCACTGGCTTTCAGGAGGATATGATTCCGTTTTCTTGCCCAGATAAACTGGAGTTTCTGAATCTGGTCCTTCTTACAGCACCCAAAAACACCTTCCACTTATTTATGTGCAGTACTGAAGAGCAAACCTGCAGAGCATCTGCTTTCCATGCTTTGAGTTCTTGAGGACTACTTTACCATCTGCCAGAATTTCCTTCACCAACTTCGGACTTTGTTCACAACTCATTCTTATTTAAAAAAAAAAAAAAAGCAGCTCAGCGCTCCTTGCCTTCATTTATAGCTAGCCACATTTGCTCTGTCTTAGCTCCATGGGAAATGTGTAGGCAGTGTTTGAGATAGTCATAGTTTCTTGTTTGTAACTGATTGAAAAAAGCAACAAAAATTATCACAATGCTACAATTCGTGGTGAGGACCACAGACTGTCTAGGGCTCTTTGGTTTCAACTCACTGCTCTTAGCTGTGATCTGATGATTGTGTTCCTGGAGGTGAATGGGCTGGAGAAAAGCCAAGCAATATTCAGATGGCTCCCAGCACTGTCTCTCACTCTTACTTGTCCTGAGTATTTAGACCACCACAATAGTGACCTTGCCACTCTTTAGAAGTGGCTCTTATCTTCTTTTGTAAAGCACTAGACATGCCATTTTTATTTTTGTACTGTTTTTTTTTAATTTATTTTTTTAAAAAATTATTCACTTTACATTCCAATTGTAACGGGCTCCCTCATCTCCTCCTAATCCTATCCTCCCTCCCTGTTCCCGCCTATGCCCCATCCCCTAAATCCTCAGAGGCGGAACTCTCCTCCCTTACCAACTGGCCTCAGCCTATCAAGTCTCATCTGGACTTAGTGCATCCTCTTCCTTTGTGGAATGGAAAGGCACCCCGCCAGTGGAAGTGATCAAAGAGCAGGCAACAGAGTCCATGACAGAGACAGCCCCTGTTCGCCTTAATAGGAGACTCATACAGAGACTGAGCTGCGTATCAATTACATCAGAGCATGGGTCTTTGTCCTCTCCATGAAGAGTCCTTGGTTGGTGCATCAGTTTCTGCTGGCTTGCAGGGCCCAGATTTGTTGACTCACTTGGTCTTCTTGTGGATCTCCTGACTTCTCTGGGTCTTTCTATTCTCCCACACACTATTCTTCCATAAGGCGACCTGTGCTCTGCCCAAAGTATGACTGGGTCTCAGCATCTGCTCTGCTCCCCTGCTGGGTGGAGTCTTTCAGAGGACATCTATGGTAGGCTCCCACCCTAGTCTCTCTCTTCAACTCCCTCCAGTGTCTATTCTATACACTCTTTTGTGTAGAATTAGGCATCCTCCCTAGTGTCCTCCTTGTTATTTAGCTTCTTTAGGTCTGTGGATTGTAGTATGCTTATCCTGTATTATATGGCTACTATCCACTTACAAGTGAGTAAATACAACGTGTGTCTTTCTGGGTCTGAGCTACTTCATTCAGGATGATCTTTTCCAGATCCATCTATTTGCCTGCACATTTCATGATGTCCTTGTTTTTCTTTAATATCTGAACATATGCCATTGTGGAGATGTACTACAGTTTCTTTATCCATTCTTCAGTTGAGGGACATCTGGTTTTTTTTCCAGTTTCTGGCTATTATGAAAAAAAGAAGCCTCTATGAACATAGTTGAGCAAATGTCCTTGTTGTATGGTGGGGCATCATTTGTGTATTTCCCCATATATTCAAACAGCACTTTTGCAAATATTCAAACTTAGTAGGTCCTCTGAAGAGTGAGACCTCAGTGTGGTACAAATTGCCACTTTTGTAAGATATCCCCACATTTGTTGCACACACACTTCTTTTTATATCTTTTCAATCAGTCTTCTAAATTATGAACCTGCTCTTCCAACTCCTATTCCTTCAGCTTGGAGTCGCTGGTCAGAGTGGTCTTCTGGGCTAGCTGTGTCTGTAGCTCCATAGTTGATACAGTGTCTTCTGGGCTTTCCGTTTGCTCTAGCCTGTGCTCGTATTTCTTCTGCAGCTCCTCAAGCTGAATCTACAGGTCATTTACTTTTTCAGTCATTACTTCTTCCCAGGCATCAAGGATATCCTCGTATCTTCTGGCTGCCCTATTGAGAGCATCGTTTTTTCCTGCAATCTTTCTATGCGACTGCTGTGTCTCTTCTTGGTGGCTTTCCAGAAGCTCAGCTTCCCACTTTCTGGGCCTTATTGGTGGTCTCCTTGACATTCCTTTCTAGTTCCTGATCTTTCTGTGCCAGTTACATGTTAAGCTCCTGCCTCAGCCGCTTCAGTGTCGAAGCGTGCTTCAACTCAAGAGCTTCTTGCTCCTGTTTGAGCTCCTCCTCTGCTTCCTGCTTACGCTCTTTCCTCAGGATGTCCAGGTCCTGCTGATGCTCCTTTCTCAATGCTTGAAGATTTCACTGCAGCCTGGCCACCTCCTTGCTTAGCCTTTGCTTTTCCTGCTCTGCTCCTGTTAACTTTGACTCCAGGTCCTCATCATGGGCGTCCATGTTATCCCCCAATTTTGGTTGGATCCATGTGATTTGGAATTTTCCTTGGGATTGTATTTCAACATTTCCACAGGATCATTTTCCCCATCCGTTTCTTGCTGTGAAGCTTGAGATTTTTTTCACATTTTAATGTCAACTTTTCCATCTCAGCTCTATTTGCTTTTCTCTCTTTTACTAAGTCTGACCTCAGCTCTTTTGTCTTTTGCTCCTGGGTCGGGCAGGTCATCTCCATTTCCTGGAGGGTTTTCTGGACACTATCAACCACTTGCCCAACACAACTATAGAATATTTCTTCTTTTTTTCTTCAAGTTCTTTTTGAAGAAATCCTATCAAACTTTGATCTTTGAGTTGTTTGGCTCTGGAGTGGCCTGACTTTACAGAGATTTCAGACAGAGATACCATTGTCTCACCTTCCCCCTGCCCCAGTCTGTAGTGTCTCCTTTCCAGTTAAATGTTTTTGAAGCAGATCTTTTCTTCACAAGCCTTCTGTGTGCAGCCTTCACTATTACTGCTTCTGGCTGGAGCACCAAGACCATATTTTCTATAGATTGGTGGCACAACTGGTATTTCTGACTGTGGAGAGTGTTCTAGGGATTTAAGATTTTCGTTCTTTCTTGTAATTTTGCACTGGGCTCACTCAACTTTTTTTCCCCTCTTTTTCATATTGTTGCTTTTCTCTTCCATCTGAGACAGTAACTGTGTCTTAATGGCAGCCATCTTCTGCTCAGCCCTCCTCTTCAGCTCCACTTTTGCAGCACTTTCTAACTCAAGCCTGTCCTCTAGAGCCTTTAACTCCCCGACTCTGCTCCTCACAGCTGAAGTCACATGTTCTAGTTCTTTCTTCATGATCCCAAGTTCAGCATCCAGAGTAGACGTGTGCTTTTCTAGTCTCAGGACATTTTCCTCAGTCTCCCTAACCTTGTTGTCTTTCTCCTCTTCCAACTCTTTCAAGTGTAGAAGTTTCTGAACCAGTTCATTGTGCTCCGTGTCCTTCTGCTGCTGTGACTCTTCAGGGACTCAACTTCCTTTCTCCTCTGAGTCACACAGTCCTCTAACTCAGCAATCCTTGCCGCCTGAATCTTTAACCCCGTCTCTAAGTCACACTCTGTTTTCCCTCCATCTTGCTCTTCCTGTCTTCCATCCTACCCTTTAAACATTCAAATCTTTTATTCTGCTTATTAAGATCTTCCTTCAGTAAATGGATCTGCTCGTCCTTTTCACTGGCTTCTTTGGCTTTTAAGTCAAGCTGTGTCTGCAGGTCTTTAATTGTGCCTTGGTACTTTGCAAATCGGGGCTGTGCATTTCTCTTCCCTTCTGAGAACTTGTTGGACCAATAATCCACCTGCTCAAGAGCAGACACTTTCTTTTTACTCAGAGCAGTCTCAGCTCCCACAGACAGGTCTCACAGCTGACCTTGTAACTCCAGCTGCTCCTCCTCGTGCTGCCTCCTCAGTGATGAAATGGCTGCTGCCTTGTCACTTAGGCTGAGGTCACTGGGCCCACTTAGTTTTTTGTGAAGACTGTCAATGTCAGAGTTCTCTGTAAGCTCTTCTCGCAGGAGTGTGACGGCATTGATGTTTCCCGATAACTCTTTCTCCAACTGAGTGATAAACGACTCCTTTTCAAAGACCGCCTGCTGCTGCCTCTTTCTGTAAGGCTTCCTTTGCTGTGACAGATCTTCAATATCTGCTTTCATGGTCTTAATCTCATTTTCTCTTTCTTCCAACTGATGGATAAGCTGATGAAAAGAGCTCTTGATTGTACATTGCTCCTCTGTTAGCTGGGTAAGTTGTCCTTGTAACTTTTCATGAGCAGTACCTCCCCATATATGGCCATGGGCCGCTTGCTGATAGCAGGGCAGCCTAGAGAAAATGGCATCAGTCCTATCCCAGCTAATGCTCATCCGTTCCTGTGTTTTGGCTTCTAACAAAGCTTTACTTTTCTCACAGCGACTATCTAGCTGAGACGCTGGTTCCTCAAGCAAGGCTTGAAGTTCAAGCTTTTGTCTCCCAGGCTCTTCTTCCTGCTTTCGTGTGAATCCGTCCAGCTCTGGAGCCCCTCCTCTGAGGCCCACACCTTGCCTGTCAGCTCAGAAAACCCTCAGCTTGTCCTATTCTGCCAGCATTTTCAGCTCACCTAGCTCCTCTGGAAGAGAAACCTTTTCATTCGGAGAACAACCCGAATCAACTTACAGTTTTTCAGCTTGTCACTTCCGGTTCCGACTGCTTCACGTGCAGCTTCTCCAAGGTCTTTTTTACTCATGTCGTGTATGTGGGCCTGGAAAAGACTCTCCTTTTCCTTTAGTAAGGCATCTTTTTCTTACCTTTGCTTCTCTCTGTGCTCCGCTCCTCTACTGCAGCCAGGTGCTGCTGCAGCATGAGGCTCTGGCGTCTCTCTGCCCACAGGTGGAGGCCCTGGGCTTCCGTCCTGTGCTTCTCAGCCAGTGCAGCAAGCTCTTAACTGTGCTTCGTTCAGCTTCCAGACGGACAGGACAGCCCAACGCTCGGACTGAGCTCTGGTGTCTTGTAGGCTTTTTTCAAAAGGTTTCCAATGCACGAATTCCAGCTCAGTAAGCCTCTGCTTCTCGACCAAGTTCCTGGACCTTATTTTCACTCTCTGTAAAACTTGTTGTTGTTGTTGTTGTTTTTTTTTTTTTACCACCCTCACCCCCGCAACTCTAATTCTTCTAGAGTTAAGGATTCTTGCTGCTCTTTTTCTTGAATGAGCTTCAATTATTCTGCTTGACTCTTTTTCAGGAGCCATTTTCATCTGCTCATGCAGCTCCCTTTCTCAGGCCTCAAGCTTCCTAGTCAGTTTCTGCTCTTTGCTGGCCAGCTCCTCCGTGTGCAGCTTCTTAAGTTCAGCGAGTTGTTCTTCGGAGGTCTTTTTCACCATGCAGGTAGCATCCTGTGGCGCTCCTCGGTTGCTCTCTCAACAGTCTTTATCTGTTCGTCCATCTCTGCCGTCATTCGTCCCCGTGTTTCTCCAGCTTTTTGGGCTGTACTCAAGGCTTTTTTCAAGTTCCTCAAAAGCAGCTCTTTCAGACTTTGGTTTTTTGCTCCCGCAATTCCTCTTCCTGGGTAGTCATCTGTTTGATATGGCTCCAAGCTGATCAATATCTTCTTTCAGTTCCAGGGTCTCATGCATCTGCCACTTTGCCTCTGTTATAACTATTCCCTTATCTTGCTCAAGCTGTTCAGTTAAGTTCTTTGTATTACGAAGCTGAGAGATGGTAAGTCTTCTCAGCTGTGTGAAGCTACTTCATCTTTTTGAGCTTCTGCTGCCTTTCATCCAGCGGCTCCTGCAATGCTTGCTTCTCCCTGACCTTCTGGAAGTGTGCACTGCTCCTTAGGAGACAGGATGGTTTCACTACAACACTGAAGCAGATTCTCCTGACATTTCACTCTTCGCTGGAGCATTTCCAGGGTTTTAATGGGAGTTACGCCTACCACTGGCTCTCCTACATCCTCTATCTTCTCGTTGTCACTCTCTACTTCTGCCTGGAGTTCCACTGGAGGGAGTGGTTTTAGTATATCAACACTCATCTCACCATTTTTTTAATTAGTAATATTATTTTTGGTATCCTTTTTTAAAAATTAATTTATTCTTGTTACATCTCAATGGTTATCCCATCCCTTGTATCCTCCCATTCTTCCCTCCCTCCCATTTTCCCCTTATTCCTCTCCCCTATGACTGTTCCTGAGAGGGATTACCTCCCCCTGTATATGCTCATAGGGTATCAAGTCTCTTCTCGGTAGCCTGCTATCCTTCCTCTGAGTGCCACCAGGTCTCCCCATCCAGCGGACATGGTCAAATGTGAGGCACCAGAGTATGTGAGAAAGTCATATCGCACTCTCTACTCCATCTGGCCATTTTGTAATCGCTGCTTTAGGAGAGAAACCTGAAATTTGAGAACATGAATATACTGATCTTTCTCCTCCAAACATGCCTCAAACTCTTCCTTGAGATGTTTCATTGCCTCCTGGCCCATTTGCAGCTTCTCTCTTAATTCTGAAATTCTCCCAAGTGATTTATCTTAACTCTGACTCAATATACTTTGTAGCTTTTTCTTCTCTTTCTGAAGATTCTGACATACTGTGATGAGCTCTGAGTATTTCCCTCTGTAGCTACTTAAGCTTTGTCCCAATCTTCACAACCACTGATGGAATTGCTCTCTGATGAGACAGTCTGAATCACCTGGTGTGTCTTCAGCCTTGCTCTCTATATCAGAAGGTGAACCAAAGGTGCCAGCAGAACAGAACAGTCCAGGTCAAGTTGGGTCATGGACTCTCTGGAAGGTATTCAGACCAAGGACTATTTAGAAAACCAGAATAAAGATTCATTTTATGGGACTTCGAAACACAGACTCCACTGAAGTTACTTCAAGTTGGAGTTTCTGCGCAAAAGTCTGTGTGTCACCTGACTGAGGAGGGGATGATTCGCTTCTATTAATACCATCAGGAGATTTTGTAGATGGAGTTGATACAGTCTCTTTGTTGGGTGTCACATTGTTAAGCTGCCTGTAAATGAAGATATCCTGCTTCTAGTCCTTGTTGGTGTTGAAGACCTGGAGGAAACCCATCTCTCAGGCTGGGTTAGTACTACGTGGGAAAATCCTAAGGTCAGATGTCATGACTGGTCATGCCACCCTGCAGGGGATGGAGTTTGGGAGAAGCCAGGGCTCCTACAGAACCTGGAGGGTCCCAGTTTCAGAAATATTTTAGATTTAACATTTTCTTTGACGGATGCATCAATTTCTTCAATTGTGTCTTCTACATCCGTGATTCTTTCCTCCAACTCTTGTATTCTGTTGGTGATACTTACCTCTGTATTTCCTGTTTTCTTCCCTAAATTCTCCATCTCCAGGATTTCCTCAGTTTGTGCATTCTTTATTGTTTCTATTTCTATCATCCTATCTTTAATCATTTTATTGATTTCCCTCACCTGTTTTTTTTTTCCTGCATTTCTTTAAATGATTTGTTCCATTCCTTTTCCTGTTTGTATTTTCCTATATTTCCTTGAGTAATTTACTCATTTCCTCTTTTAAGGCCTCAATCTGATTGTATTTTACTATATTTCCATAAGACTCTCCTCTTTAAAGGCTGCTGTCATCTTCATTAGCATAGCTAATGTGTTTCAGTTGTGTTAAGGGATGTAGGGCTGTTTGCTGTGGGATAACTGGGTTCTGGAGATACCATATTCCTCTGACTTTTATTGATTGTGTTTTTATGCTGGTCTTAGGCCATCTAATTGTCTCTGGTGTGGGATGGTAGTTCCTTATGTCTGATGGAGTTCTTGGGGTATAGGAAGAGTCCTGGGCAGAAAGCTGGATTTCTGCAGGAGCCATCCTCAGATTGGGGGGTATGGTCTCTGGTTGGTGGTTTTCAAGAAATTACCCATGGCTCCCCTCATATATATGATCCTCAGGACCAACTGGACTCTTTGTGGTCCTGAGGACCATCCTCTCACCAGTTTATCTATTTTAATTTCCAATATACATTATATAAGTAAATTAAATAATAAAATAAATAAATATTTAATTGATATTTATATAAATATATTTACATGTATATTTAGTAAATATATAATTTATTATATATTCTATATATGTTATAAATATGTAATATATAGATATATATTCTATTTGCTTGAGTTCTAATTATTTCTGTTTTCATCAACTATAATTCTTATTGCAGATCATGTTAAAATGGTTTTTTATTCAGTTGTTTGTCTCTGTTTTCCAGGATAGTACATGTTGTGGTACAGTGTGTAGAAAGATGCTGTGACAATTTCTAGACCTCATGCCACAGCATGTCTGGTAAGCTGCAGTGTCGGCTCACCCACATCTACACCACCAAGGCCAGCTCTCCCATGGTGCCCCAGCCTGGGGTGGGGTCAGATCTCCTGGCCTGTCACAGGTAGCAAAGGGCAAGGTGCTAAGGGGGGGAGGGTCATTTTTACCCCACCCATAATTTCTCTTGTCTGGACACAGACTGGGACTACTCTTCTATTCTCATGCCACCAGCTGCTCACAGATGCCCGTGCCATTTGGCTAGAACAGATTCAGATAGTGTCTGAAAATTGTCTGATGTAGAAATGTTAAGACTGAGGTATACGAAACAGCAATGAGAGGACCTAAAAGACTACTTTTTCTAGACATCTGCAGTGCCAATCATAGAGACAATCTCTCTTTATGACTTGGGCTGTTTCAATGATCCCTTTAAAGTAGAACCCTACAGAATTTATAATTCTGGCTGACATGTTATCTAGTCTAGTGCCTTCCATATTTTTAAAGGACTTTTTTATTTTTGAGATTATAATATAATTACATCATTTCCCTCTTTCCTTTCATTTCTCCAAACCCTCTTCTATAAACTTTCTTTCAAATATATTGCCTTGTTTTCATTGTTATTATATGCATATATTTATACAATTATATTCCTAAATATAACATGCTTGGTCTGTATTATATTATTGGTGTATATCTCTTTAGGACTGACCATTTTTTAATTGGATAATCTGCTGTTTCTGGGGAAGACTATTTTTCTCATTCTCAGCATTTTTCACTTGCCTGTAGTTCTTTGTGTAGAGTAAAACAACCCCTGCAATTAAGAGTCAGAAAATATTCATGAAGAGGGTAGAATATTTTTAAGACCCAGAGGATTGGGGAGATTGGTGTGTGACTGTGTCTCCTCAGAGTGTCAGAAGATACACCCATGTGATTTTAACAACATGGTTACCTAACATGAGCAGAACCACAGCAAGAAGAAGAATAAGCATGCCAAATGAAGAGGGGAACACGCATGGGGTCTTCCATATTTATATATGCTGTTCATCAGTATGACAGTTTCTTTTTCTTAAAGCAGAAGGATATTTCAAGGTGATGTTGACATGGAAATTGTAGCATCTGGGTACCCTGATATGCTTCAGGATGCAGTACTAATTCATAGGCTATTTGATGATCTTGTGTTAGTAGAATCTCTAGCATAGGAAGCAACAGATAGACACTGTAGATACCTCTCTTGATACATGTACATTGCTAGCATGTAAGGGCTATTTAATACAGAAGATTTTAGGTATTTAATAAATGGGGGCATTACATTTTGTAAAACTTAAGTCTGATGAGATCATAGGAGAGCTAAGTAAACCCTGAATTTTGGAAGCAATATTTGTTGTGTTCAGGATTGTATTCAACTATCCTTATTTTGTAGAGAGAAAATAATTAGAGCCAAAGTAGAAATGCCAAGTATGCTGCAAACAGATTAAATATATAGAATATATATTATAAAGTGATATATGATTATTTTTACTATAATTATAGCCTATTAATTTTTAATGTCAAAACTTGATAGATGTTTTACTTTCTCAGCTAGTCTGTTCCAGATATTAAGAAAAAGTTGCAAAAGCATACATTGAGTACCCTAGATAATTCAAATTGCCTTTTAAATGTGGCTTTTAGAATTTTCTAAAGCAGATACAAAGCAGAAACTACAACTCAGGGAAATAATTATAGGCACAACAACATGACTAGCTGATAAATATAATCCTGGGATATAATACATTTATTAAGAAAGTAAATAACCTGCCTTCACCAAGAAATTCCAGGCTGACAAGATGGTTTGTACATGGGCAATGTCTGAAGCAGGTGTCAAATAGCAAGATACCAGGGAAATTATCCTGAAGGGCATTTTAAAGGGGGAAGCAGGGCCTTGTCTCCTCTGCAAAGATATAAATTGCTATATGAGACAATGCCCTACCTTCAGAAGAAGGTATGATCTTTACCTCTCGTATTTTTACACATTTAATTGGTGTTAGTGTGTCCCAATAACAACTCAAATAACCTTTTTGAATAAACTTCTTTCTCTTTCCTGAATTCTGATCCTCGTTTGGGAAAACTGACTGGCTTGGATGGTGTGATTCCATCTTCTTGCTCAGATATCCTGAGTCTGTTCTGTTTCTGATCCTCCTTGTAGCACCCCCTCTAGTCCTTCCATTTATTCATGTCCGGTACCAGAGTGGTTACCTGCATAGTATATGCTACCTTTTCATGCTTTGCGTTTTTGAGCCTCCTTTACCACCTGACAGAATTTCCATCACCTGCTTTGTACCCTTGCTCATACCTCCTTTCTATAAAAAAGCAGTCACAGGTCCTCTCTAAGGAGGCAGCTCAGGGACCCTTGCGTTCATTTATATACATCCAGTGATATTTGTTGTGTCTGAGATCCATAGGAGAAGATGTTTTCAGTGTTTGAGATAATTGCAGTTTCTAGTTTGTAACAAGTTGAGAAAAACAGCAGAATGTAATGCGTTGCTACAGTTCTGGTGAGGATCATAGATTCTTTGGCTTCCTGTTCTGGGGAGCACCACAGACTGTTTGGTGTTCCTGGTTTCGAGTCATTCCCATCTCCTGAGATCTGAGGGTAGAGCTCCTGGAGGGCAACGGGATGGAGAAAAGCCAAGCAATATGCAGATTTACTCTCAAAGCCATCTCTCCCTCTTATTTGTCCTGAGTATTTGGAATACCACAGTAGGGACCTTTCCACTCTTTGAGAGTGGCTCTACTGTTCCTTATTTCTCTTTTATTTCTTTAAAAGGTCTTGTGAATTTTTATGATTTCTGTGCATGGATGACTGTGAGTGTTCTTGTGTCATGGCAAATGCAGGAAGATCAAAGGTCAGTATCAACTGCTGGTCCTTGTGTTCTCCCCAGTTTAGAGAGCATCTCCAGTTGCTCCTCACGGCACACCCCAAGAGAGCTTACCCAAGTTTTTGTGCAGACTTCTATATCTGTTTCCTGTCTCACAGTAGAAGCATTCCAGTACTACAGTTCCTGGCTTTATGTGGGTCCTTGGGATTCAAACTCAGGTCCTTATACTTGAAGACAAGTACCATATACACTGATTTAACACTCTAACCTTCCATCCTTTTTCTTTTTCTTCTTAAAGATCGTCTGTCCTTTTTTTAAAAAAAAAAGTCAATGGATACTAAGAACTCATAAAAATATCAGTCACAGTATCTTGGGAGATCAATGTAAAAAAATTAAGATACCTTGCTAACTTTGGGGTTGGATTTTGGAAGCAACACAAAATAATACATGGAGAAGCTTATAAGAAATTTGTTTAACAGACTGTGATCAAGGTTTCACTCATTTTACTTAGAGAAAATTACATTTGTTTAGAAAAACACACGAGGCTTTCATTAATGCATTGGCACAGTAAGATAGGCACAGCACCTATCTACTGTGATGGGCGCCACTGCCACATCATTGGCAGATACCTTTGTCTTTAGTAATGTCAACCACTTTCGCAAAATGTAGAGTTGCTAGAAGAAATGGAGACAAAAGTTATCTCTCACACCTTCTAGGGTCCTCCTATTTGTCCTGCTAGGACCAAGTAACTGCTTCCTGGGATTTGATTTCCTCAATCATTTGTAAATCATTCTTGCTTTTAACCTTCCTCACTCAATGTCTTCTACAGTGTTAGAACCAAGGAATTGTCCTCATGGGCTTCTTTTTCACCCACCACCTTGGCTTTCTATGCTTCCACTTGGAAGATCTGCAGGCTTGTTTATGTACCCAATGTTTCCTCTTTGGCAGGTAGTTCTTTCTACTTACTTGTAACTGAAAAGTCCCAGAAGTAGGTGATAGGATAATCATTACAATGGCAGCAGGTTTGTATATCCTTCAAGGTGCCTTCCGGGAAGTCATTACTTACAATGTAATCTTTGAACTGAATGAGAGAGACGGCCTCCATTAGTCTAGAAAATGTAAATAAAGGGGCAATAAAAGAGAAGTAATAGCAGAGGTGTGAACTAGAGGTACATACACCCTACATTCGCCGTGGTAATGTCATTCCACAGGCTGGATTTACCAGGCTTTCTTTCTTCACACCTTTAGACTCATGCCTGAGAAATCTGAGTGTGTGATTCAGGAGGATGCAAGTGAGTCCACTAGGGAAGGACATTCATCCTACTCTGGGTGTTTCCTTTGGTGTGAGCTAGAGTTCTGGTAAATGATTCATGTCAACTTTTACTATGTGACGCACTGAGATGGGAGGCCAGTTGCTTAAGTTCATAAGGGAGGAGACGTTTTGTTACAGTGATGACAAGCCCTGAGCTGCAGCCTCTTCTAATTGTATGCCAATTGAATAAACCTCCTGCTCCCATTTGTTACAAATGTAGGATTAAAGGTTACTCCAGTTGCCCATGTGTGGACATTATTAAATAAGCAAATGATCTTAAAGGCCAATTTCTTTGCTTTTTAAACCCAAGAGTGCTTGTCGGCCTAAGACATCAATTGTATGTATTGGATCCACTGTCCATGTATCTACTTAACACCAGACACTCTTTATATTCTGCTTTAAGTTTAAGTTAAGAAAAGTGATTGCCTCATTTTTATTTGCCAATCTTAGAACATCTAAATCAAATAAAATTGGTTTTGGAACCTTTCAGAGAAAAGAAAAACAGAGCACTGAGATCAGAGACCTGCATATTGGAGAAAACACTATTCTGGAATAAGGCAAGGCAATAGAACAAAGGAGGGATTGAGATGGCTTGAATCAACTATTAAGCATGAGAATCCCCAGGAATCTTTGTGTGTTGGCTTTGAAAAATTCTTTTGTTTAATTAAGCAACAAACAGTATTTAAATTGGAGCATCCTTTTTCCCAGTTATAAATAACAGATTTTAAAGTGGAAAGATTATCTACTATTTCATGCCATTTCTTTTCTTTATATATTATATATATATATGTATATATTTCTTTTTATTAAACATTTTTTATTTTTTACATTTATTTATATTATTACACATATATACAATAAAGTACCTATAGCAAGAAGAGCCATGAAACAATCATGTTACATTCTTAGTGTTTTGGCTGTTTGTATTTGACAACCTTGAAGAAAACATCTGCCCTAACTTGGTGTGTCTAAAATTTTGAATGTAAATCAATCTCCATCACATCTTGTTATTACCAACTTAAAACATTGATCTAGACCTAATCATGCCATTTCTTAACAGCCTACAGTGGTAGTTCTCAATCTGTGGGCCATAACCCCTTAGGGGTCAAATGACCCTTCCACATGTGTTACAGGAGATGATTAGGAACATGTATGTTTACATTATGAGTCACAACAGTAACAAAATCACAGTTAATGAAGTAGCAATGAAAATAATTTTATTATTTGGGTAACTGCAATCTGAGGAACTGTATTAAAGGGTCCCAGCAGCAGGAAGGAAGCGGACCACTGCCCTACAGCTTGTTAGCTCCTTTACCACTGACAGGAACAAGAGGGTCATTTCATCCTTAGCAGAAAACATCATTCCACAGAATCATGTAAACAACCCAGAGATGGATGATTTTATGAATACTCCTTGAAGAGCATCATTTATGGTTGATTCATAACACCTAGGACTGTGTAAATATTCCAAAATATGTAAAATCTGCACCACAGTTGAGAAAAAGAACTTGAGATGAAGCAAGAGTCAAATGTTCCTCTTTAGTCTACAAAGGCTGTTCAGGATGAAGGGGATAACTTCTTTATAAAGAAGCTTGGGAATGCTATTTGGTGGTAGGTATATGGGGTAGAAAGCAATCCTTAGACAGCATTACTCATAGCTCCATTTTCCTAGGGCTAAACTTGTTAGATTTCAGCTCTAGTACCAATTGTTCTATGACTCAGTTCCTAGGCAAGATGCATTAAGAGCAAGTGTCATAAACATTCCCACATTGTGAATGAGTTTAGTACTGGTAGCTTGACCAGAGTAGACTGACAACTAACCAGGCCAGTTTTTTTTTTCCTGAGGACAATGTTTCTATGCAAGGGAGACAGTCAGTAACAAATATAGGAGGGTTCTTGGCCAGATGGGGTGGCCTAGTCATTTATTGGAAGGCTTATTTTGACACAGGCTTCCTCTGTCCCAGGAAGAATGTTATCTGAACTAGAACATGCAGGCCTTCTCAGGATGCTTGCGCCAGCTTCTGAACACCTTGACATTTCTGCTTGGATAAGACATTTGGCTAAGGTTTCCAGAGCACCAATAGGCTTGCAATCCAGAAATTCAGCATGCTAGGCCTACTGCCGATGTGGAAATTTCTAGTTTGATTGGGTATCTCTGATTCTCCACTCCCTCTTGGCTTCATGTCTTATTTCATTCCATTCCTCCAGCTTTTCTGCTTTTTACGAACATGGACTCTCAGGGTGCTTCGAGTTCTTAGTGAATGTTACTAATGGTCCTAGTCATTATCTTTTAGTTATATCAGAGTAATATTATGATGTCCGGTTGACTAGTGAACCTGAGGTCCACGGAACAGTGGCGAAGGCTCTCATTATCAGCGACTCCTGCAAAGATTTATGAAGCTTCTACTAGAACTCACAGACCTCTTTAACTTTACAAGGTTAGCTGAACAAAAATCTGAGCAGAGGATGAGAAAGAGTAAAACTAACTTTTTTTTATGAGCAACTCATCCTATACGTTGAGGTCTTTATTTCTTAGGCAAGCTTATACATCCAGAGGAAATGCAAAGGGAACGAATGGAGGCTACTAAGAGAATAGAACATGCCTTGGCATCTATGAGAGCCTCCCAAGGATTGTGATCTTTTCTATCTAAAAATATACACAAAACTATGTACAGGTTACCAGGCCAGGAGCTTACTCCCCTCTATGGGTTTTCTGAAAAACAAAAGAAGTGTTTGGCTCACATTGTTTCCTGGGCTTTGCTGATACCCAACTGTAGGCATAGGACCAAGATAAAAATGTAAGCACTGAACTTGAGTGAGAGACTCTGCATAGTGGGGAAAACAGAACACCAGACCATTAGGGTTGTTGGTGCACAGCACAGGTTTTAGATACAGATCAAGGAAGCAGAAAAGCTCACAGGAGGGTCCATGAAGTGAATCACTTACTCACCCTCCTTACTCATGATCTTTCCTTGGTGAGCAAAAGTTTGTTTTTCTTATGGAAAAAATATCATATATCAATTAAATTGTTAGAACATGCATGGTTACTCTTCCTTATTTTCTCAGTGTCAGAGACCTTTAAAGGTTCCTTCTTGGCTAATAGTTGTGTTTTCCTTCTCTACCCTTCACTTCTGTGTCCTGTTCCTCACTGTAAGTCACTGTTTGGTCTTGGAAAACAGTGGACTTTCTGGATGATAGATCTCAAGCCACAGCTATACAACACATTTCATTGATGATTTTTGCAGTTAATTTAAAAGAAGCTGCCACTAAAAACTTGTCCTGGAGTTCCAATATGATTGGGCATAGTTACTCAGAAGCCACTACTAATCATATTGATGGAGAAGTTGAACCATTATGCCTGATGACATGGTGATGTTAGTGATTGTTAAAGCAGACAAGTCGGCTTTAGGACCAATAATAAGTTATTCAGATGCTTGAAGTTTCTAGAATGAGATGTTGCTTTCATTGTACAGGACTAATTTACATAATTATATTCCTGAATCATAACTTTCAACATTAAAATATCCAGTCACTTTCCACACTTACCTTGTGGTATAAAGCATGTAAAAAAATAATGACAAGAACTCTGTCCACTGGCACTTAACCCAAAATTTATCATAGATTCATACTGGCACTTGAATTTTAGGTTGACTTAAATGTAGACAAATATTGATTAAATATATTCACTTCAGCGGCAATAGGATTTGTTTTGGAAACTGATCTTGCTAGTGTACCAAAAACTCCCACACAGCAAGCATTAGGTCCTCGTTAGTTTCCTCAACTGCCACCCTACATGAGGATGGAGAAAGAGAGCCCTGTGCATGCTAGTGCATTGACTTTTCTAACTCAATTCTCCTGGATTTATCTTAAAATCAGAGATCAGGACAATACATAGCAAAACTCTCAGTGCCCCATTTATTCCATAGCAGACAGTTTCAAGCTCCATGGAGCTAAATGTATTTCAGAAGGTAAATCTATTTTTCCTTTTTTGAACTACCTTTCATTGTGGTAGTTCTTTCAATGGGAGTATATAAAATAATAGGTTTAACTGTCACATTTTAGATTCACGTACATCACTGTATGTTGCTGTTATGTTCTTCCTGCTACTTTTTCTCTTGCTCCTTTCCCCTCTTCTAGTGGGTCACTTTCTTTCCCACAAATAAGGCCCCCTTTGTGGCTCTGTTTTTATATTTCACACACACACACACACACACACACACACACATGCATGTGCGCTACATGATTTTTTTCTATTCTGTAAATGATATATAATAATGTCTTCAGAATATAATTTATGACAAAAGCTGATGATAAAAGTCATTCTCTTGTCAATATTATTGTTGAGAAACTCTGTCTGGCAGATAGTTCTTAAGGGGAAAGTGTCAACCAAACTTCCCTTGTGTTAAGCAGCAAACCAGTAGGTTTAAAAGACTAAATAGATCTCATCTACAGATAAAAGCTCAACTAAATGACTCAAAGGAATTCTAGAAGAATTGTGCACTTACATAAAGAGAAGGATTATAGAACTAAGGTGAAGCTTGTCTCAGGCTGAATTTAGAAAGGAAAAGGTGCCAGTAGCTCCAATATGATCACAAAGAACCAGATAAAGAATGGGTTACAAAAGGCAGGACACATGGGGATAGGGTAAGTGCACGGCAGTGTTCTAAACATTGTCTATGAAGTCTCTCACTGAGTCTTTCTTTGTACTAATATTATGTAGTTGGTTGCTAATTTCGTCCCGTTTTACGAAGGGTCCAGCTCAATCATAAGAAAGACAAATTCCCAGCAACCAAAGGAAACAAATTTGAGGTCAGGTTTTGTGCAATCTGAAAGTTTTGTTTTACAATATTAAGCAGCATCTTTCAGAGGCAGGACACAGAGTGAAAAATGTAAACTATAGAATAAGTCGAAAAGAGGTACCAGCTGACCCCAGCCTGTCAAGTTTCCTCTGTACTGCCTGCATCTTCTTCCTCTGTGGCCTGGCAAGGCAGTCCCACCAGGAAGAAGTGATCAATGAGTGGGCACCAGAATCCACATCAGAGGTAGCCCCAACTCACCATATTATGGGACACACAAGGAGACTTTCCTGCCTTTCTACTACATCTGAGCAGCTGGTCTTGGTCACCATGCGTGGTCCTTGATTGGTGCATCAGTCTCTGCAGACTCTCCCCCTGCCCATATTTGTTGGCTCCATTGGTCTTCTTGTGGAGCTTCTGTTCCTACCAGGTCCTTCTATCCCCCACCTCTTCCAAAAGAGTCCCTGCACTCTATCCCAAAGTTTGGCTGTATATTTCAGCATCTGCTTCAATCCCTTACTAAGTAAAGATTTTAGAGGGCATCTATGGTAAGCTCCTGCCCCATTCCTTCTCTTCAGCTGCTTCTGGTGTCTAGTTTAGTTGCCCTTCTGAATGAGAATTAAACATTCTCCCTAGGTTCCTTCTTGTTATTTAGCTTCTTTAGGTCTTTGTATTGTAGTGTGGTTGTCCTGTATTCTGTGGGTAATATCTGTTTATATGTGAGTATATACCATGCATGAGGACTAGAGAAGTGGAGAAGGGGATGAAGGAGTAAGGGTGGGACCAGGAAGCAATGAGGGATGGGGCTTCAATCAGGATGTAAAGTGAACAAATTAGAAATAAAATAAATATTATTTTTTAAAGAAAAAAGAAAAAAGAGGCTCCAGTAAGTAAGTAGCCTGGATGTTTCCCAGTAACTCAGAGTTAATATATATTGTGAATGGTGTCAGGTGTTAAATTCAGGAAGTCTTGTTCTGGAGCTGAAGTGCTGGCTAACTACTTTGCCTGCTCATGAGAATAAGATACAATGTTGGTAACTAGAAATATTGGACTCCAAAATCAACCAGTCTCATACCAGAGTCCATGTCCTTATAATATTTTCCTATCCTCCTCTTGATGAAGCAACATACATACATACATATATATGCATACATACATACATATATATGCATACATGCATACATATGTACATAATACATACACACATACACATGTAATTCCATAATATTTATTTATTTTCTCCCTTCCTCCCTCTCTTCCCAATCTCTCTCTGTCTGTTTGTGTGAACATGTGGTATAATGTACATGTTATTGGATAGAGGACAGCTTGTGGGTTGGAGTCTGTTATTTCTTTCCATCATGTGTGTCGTGGGGATTGCACTCAACTCCTCAGATTTGATAGCAAGACTCTTGCTGATTGGAATGTCTCACCACCTTTTGTACTTATGTATTACTTAAGAAAAGGTAATTGGGTTTTCTGAGGACTGCTTAAAACCCCAGGATTTGAGAGATAACTCTTAAGGTGAAAGTATGAACCAATCTTTGGATAAGGAATTTGAAGTCATCCCTAGTCATTTAGTAAGATAAGGCCAGGTTAGGCCTGTCTCAAAAATGAATAAACAAATATATAATATTTATGATGGGAAACTCACACAATGTTTAATAATTTGTTGATATCATTTAGCCTAAAATATGACAAAGGTTTTATTGAAAGCTTTGTGGAAGTGAATCCGGATTAAGTACTTACACTCATGACTCCATTTCATCTTACCTACTGAGATGGTGAATGTTATAAGACTCAACTCACACCAGAGATGCAGTGGGGTTATGTAGCACAAGAGTTTCCTTTTGAAGTTTTGCAATATGAATCAGAACTCATCTGAGAGACATGAATATGGCTCTCCCTCTCTCTCTCTCTCTCTCTCTCTCTCTCTCTCTCTCTCTCTCTCTCTCTCTCTCTCTCTCTCTCTCTCTCTCTCTCTCACCTCTTTCTCTCTCTCCCTCTCTCCCTCTCTCCCTCTCCCCCCGTGTGTGTGTGTGTGTGTGTGTGTGTGTGTGCATGCATGCTCAAGGGCACACAAAAATGTGCTAGCTTTCTTCATGGATTAACACTAAAATTAGACAGACTTAATACAATAGAAGTTTATTTGTAGCTTCCATAAAATTTCTTAAAAGACAGCCTAATTCTGTAAAACAATACTAGTCCTGTTTCTAAGCACACTCTGGGCATTAGAATCTCAGTAAAAGGAGAATGAGAGATAGAGGATAACAGAGGCTGTGTTATTCACTCTTTTTTTTTGTCCCTGTGCCAAAAATACTTGGTAAAATTAACTTAAGGAAGTAAAGATTTATTTTGACTCACAGTCTGAGGGCACAGTGAGAAGGCACAGTGATAGGGGTACCAGCAGCTCACATATGTGATCTATATTCAGAAACAGAGATGAATTCTGGTGCTCAGCTCACTGTCTCATTTTTATTCAGGGTTGGGCCCAGTCCAGCAAATAGTACAGTCTACTTTCAGGGTGGGAATGCACACCTCCATTAACCCAATCTAGAAACTCACTCTTAAGCCTGCCTAGAGGTTTGTCTCCTAAGTGATTCTTGATCCTGCCCAATTGATAGCTAACAGTAATCATTGCAGAGGGTAATTTTATGGCCAAGACTCCAAGGTGACATGCCATTCATCTTGGTTGTCCCATGGACTGGTGGCCACCTTGAAGTGTGAGAATGTGTACTCAGGGAAATGAATAGTTTTGGAGAAGCTTCTATGTCACTACACAAATATAACATGCACATCTTCATTTTTAGGAGACAACATTAAAGGCATCATCAATATTTTATATTGTTAACCCTTTTAGCCTTAGTGTTTAACACATTCTCTCCCTCTATGTGTGTATGTATGTGTTTGTATGTATGTAATGTGTATGCATGCATGTTTATATATGCCTATGAATATTTGTATTCATGTGTAGGACAAAGGTAGACAGACACCCAGTGTCTTCTTCAGGTGCTTCTTCTTTTTAAAAGTCCATTAGTTAATTAATTTAATCAATGTACAGCCTCATCCAGCCCTTCTTTCTCCCTCCTCCCATTTACCCCTCCCCTTCTCCCTGTGAGTACTGACCTACCCTGGCACACCAAACTGTAGCTGGACAAAGAAAATCCTCTCCCACTGAGGCCAGACAAGCCATCCCAGCTAGGGGAAAGGGACTAAAAGGCAGGCAACAGAGTCAGAGACAGCCCCTACTCCTGCTGTTAGGAGTCTCACCTAAATATTGAGCTGCCCATCTCTGACAAAGGCGCTGAGGGCCTAGGTCTGTCCCATGTATGCTCCCTGGCAGTTCAGTCTCTGTGGGCCTCTATGGGTTCAGGTTAGTCGAACCTGTATGTTTTCTTTTGGTATCCTTGACTTCTCTGGCTTCTTCGATCATTCCTCCCCCCTTCCATAGGATTTGCAAGTTCCACCTAATGCTTGACTGTAGGTCTCTGCATCTGTAACCATCAGTTGCTGGGTGATGCCTCTCAAATGACAGCTATGCTAGGCTCCTGTCTGCAAGTATAGCAGAATATCATTAATAGTGTCAGGAAAGCAGTGGGCTTTTCCTCATGGCATAGATCTCATTGCTAGGTGAATTATGCAGGGTCATCCACCTAGATTTGTGGGGGTTTCCTTATCCTAGGTTTCTATCCCATCCCAGAGATCCCCTGCATACCGATTCTAGTTCTTTCTTCCAGTACTATCTCCCTCACTCCTCCTCTGACTTGATCTTTCTGGTCCCCTCCCTTCCCTCTACCTGACTGTCTTCCTTCATTCAACCCCTGTTATCTATTCTATTTCCTTGCTCATCATTTTGATGTGTTAGACATGATTGATTCTTTCCTGGCTATCCTCTGTTCTTCTGCTTCTCTTATGAAATATCTTTTCCTGTGTTCTTACTGATGAGACTGTCTTTTTGCCCTCACCCCTGTATGCCATTCCATTAAGGATTCTCTATAATAGTTTAATTAGCATGTATATCTATAACTTTTCTTTCTCTTGAAACATTCTTACCTCTCTATCTATTTTAATTTTCCTGGCATAACAATGACAGTTGACACTTATTTACTTTCATACTTGAAACATAACACTACCGGAATTCCTGTCCTTTAGGGATGCTTGCAACAAATCTGATGTCATTCTAATGTTTCCCCTTTGAATAACAGTTGACATTTTTCTCCTTTTACCAATGATTTTGATTATTTGTTTTATTTTACTTTCAATCTGACACACTGTCTTCACTTGAATTTATATTCAAGAGCAAACCCACTAACAGATATAGTAATTTCAGAGCAGTTATGATCTGTTGTGTACTATATTTTTTTCTATTATATGCTATGAAACTCTAAAATAGTCATTAGATTTCATACTTTTTTTTCTTTAGGTCTAATGGTATCAATAATTAATGTAGCGAAGAGGGAATGAGAAAGGAGTAATGGTAGTAAAGAAATTATAATGAAAAGTATGTATCATAGGGATATGAAAGATAACCAAAAAAATATTATTTTTAGATAAAGAAAATAAAAGCTTTTAAAATTTGGTTATAAGTTTAAAACACAGGTGATTAATTAAAGTAAAAACTAAACATTAACAATAAAGAAATTAGAGTTTAAAATTAATATAAAACTTAAAATAAAAAGATCATAAGCTAAAACAGTATGTATTATGCCCACATTCTGTATTTCTTCCTAATTGGGAAGATTTAGTTTCTAATTTCTTTTTATTTCCATTTTTTTGTTGTGGTACAAATTAAATTTCTCCCAAATCCAGGCAACCACTGAACTATATTCCTATTTCATGTTTTTTTTTGTTATATACATATCATTCCTAAAGGTATTGGGGAGGGTTACTAATCTAAGAAGTTAAAAAAAAGTTAGGTCAGTGTTTTTTGTTTTTTGTTTTGTTTTTACAGAGTTTTTTTTGTGTGTGTGTGTTTCCTTTTTTTTATTAATTTGTTCATATTACATCTCAGTTGTTAGCCCATCCCTTGTATCCTCCCATTCCTCCCTTCCTCCCGCTTCCCCCCCTACTCCCCTCCCCTATGTCTGTGACTGAGGGGGACCTCCTCCCCCTTTACAGAGTTTTCTATTACTGAAGATCACCTTCTACTGAAATCCTCCTTCTTGTTTCCCTATAGCTGACACTTGGGGCAAATTAGTAAAAGTCTGTACTGGGCTTTCTTTGATTGATTGGGTCTCTGAGGTAACATGAAGATCCTATCTACCCATATTTACTCTGATGTATGATTAGTCTACTCCAGAAAATTCTACCACTCACTTCCTGTGATCTCATATACTTTCTCATGGTAATAAGCAGGTTGGGTGTGGGGACATAGTATTTAAGGAGCAGTGGAGGAAGTGGGATGTGAACGTGAGGGTTGGGGGGTTTGGATGTGGATGGGTTTTGTGATTTCAGAGTCACACTTTTGTTCATCTTCTCTATCAGTGCAGGTTAAGATCCGTTGCTCTGAATATTATGCTATTGCAGCAAAAATCTCTGTGTGCTTCTTGTGATGGGAACTGCTTCTCTGCTAGGCAACAGTTGAGGGAGAGAGAGAGCAGATAAGTTCCCTGGAATGTGTAGGATATATTTTGGAACCATAGTTGTTACATAGCACTGTATCCTTGATAAGGAGATCAGTAAACAGAGTGAAAGTGTCACTTCTTATAATCAATTCCAATTGTGAATATTGGAAGATCAGGCATGTATGTAAAGTCTTTGAAAAATCAATGTCAGGCATTGTACAACATCTTTGCCAACTTATGTATTCCTCTGCAGTGCATCATGCCTCTTTGTTTTATACTCACATTCAGAAATAATTCAATTCTAGAAATTTTCCTTATTGGAGGAAAGTGGAAAAACTCAATACACAAAATGGCTGGTGTCCAAATTCACCATAAGTCTTTTTCTGGCCAGTAGATGAGAAGACAAACAGCATAGATCAGAGAGTTGGGAGGGACCTCTGGATGTAGTTGAACTGTAATGGTAGAAGAACTTCAGCTCCCTCCTCAGTTCAACTTTGATTTTTCAATGTTACTCTTCAAATAGTTGCACATTTTCTCTTCTGTCCTAAATTGGGAGATTGAATCTTGATATACTAGGATTCTTTTGCTTACTATACCCTTTTGTGAATGTGTCATGGAAAAACAGTGTTATAGAAACCCTTTTGCTATCTGGGAAGATACAGAAGTAATTTAATAATTAGAATGTGTCAGATATTACATGTTTCCATCTAAGAAGTGAATGTGTGTGTGTGTGTGTGTGTGTG
>OU015744.1:79434248-79448437 GCA_907169655.1 Acomys percivali
TCTCCAGAAACAAGAAAGGCTTTAAGGTAGGAGACACCAGTTTCTCTATTCTCCTGCTCTGAAATGACTAGGACAAAGGATAACAAACCAATAGAATTTATAACCCCAACTCTCTGACTTTCTTTCTTGGCATTTTTAAAATTTTTTTATTTTTTAATTAATTTATTCTTGTTACATCTCAATGGTTATCACATACATTCTTCCCTCCCTCCCGTCTTCCGCTTTTTCCCCTCCCCTATGACTGTTCCTGAGAGGGATTACCTCCCCCTGTATATGCTCATAGGGTATCAAGTCTCTTTTTGGTGACCTGCTGTTCTTCTTCTGAGTGCCACCAGGTCTCTCCCTCCAGGGCACATGGTCAAATGTGAGGCACCAGAGTACGTGAAAAAGTCATATCCCACTCTCCACTCAAGTGTAGAGACTGTTCTGACCATTGGCTAGATCTGGGTAGGGGTTTAAAGTTTACCGCCTGTATTGTCCTTGGTTGGTGCCTTAGTTTGAGCAGGACCGCTGAGCCCAAATCTGCCTATCATAATGTTCTACTTGTAGGTTTCTAGGACCCTCTGGATCATTCTACATTGCTATTCTCCCATGTTTCTCTCATCTAGAGTCCCAATAGGGTGTCCTCCCCTCTGTCCCAGTTTCCTGGTAAGTGAAGGCTTTCGTGGGACATGCCCCTTGGGCTAGTATGCAGATATAAGTGAGTATATACCATTTGAGTCTTTCTGCTTCTGGGTTAACTCACTCATTATGATAATTTCTAGCACAATCCATTTATCCACAAATTTTGGGAATTCCTTGTTTTTCATAGCTGAGTAGTATTTCATAGTGTATATGTACCACAGTTTCTTTATCCATTCTTCTACTGAGGGACATTTAGGCTGTTTCCATGATCTGGCTATTATGAATAAGACTGCTATGAACATGGCTGAGCAAATTTTCTTGTTGTGTGCTGGTGCATCTTCTGGGTATATTCCAAGGTGTGGAATAGCTGGGTCTTGAGGAAGCCCTATTCCCAGTTTTCTGAGATAGCACCAGATAGATTTCCAAAGTGGCTGTACTAGTTTGCATTCCCACCAGCAATGAAGGAGTGTTCCTCTCTCCCCACATCCTCTCCAGCATGTGGTGTCGCTTGAGTTTTTGATCTTAGCCATTCTGATGGGTGTAAGATGGAATCTCAGAGTTGTTTTGATTTGCAATTCCCTGATGACTAAGGAGGTTGAGCATTTCTTTAAGTGTTTCTCAGCCATTTGATATTCCTTGCTGAGAATTCTCTGTTTAGTTCCAAGCCCCAATTCTCAATTGGGTTATTTGGTTTGGTGGTGTTTAATTTCTTGAGTTCTTTATATATTTTGGATATTAGACCTTTGTCAGATGAAGGGTTGGTGAAGATCTTTTCCCAGTCTTCAGGCTGTCACTTTGTTCTCCTGATAGTGTCTCCAGCCTTACAGAAGCTTCTGAGCCTCATGAGGTCCCATTATTAATTGTTGACATTAAGGCCTGGGCTGTTGGTGTTCTGTTCAGGAAGTTGTCTCCTGTGCCAATATGTTCCAGGCTCTTCCCCACGTTTTCTTCTAAGTGTCTTAGTGTCTCTGGTTTTATGTTGAGGTCTTTAATCCACTTGGATTTGAGTTGTGTGCATGGTGACAAATATGGGTCCAGTTGCATTTTTTTACACATAGACCTCCAGTTAGACCAGCACCATTTGTTGATGATGCTATCCTTTTTCCATTGAATGGATTTGGCTTCTTTGTCAAAAATCAAGTGACCATATGTGTGTGGATTCATATCTGGGTCTTCAATTCGATTCCACTGATCAACCAGCCTGTTGCTGTGCCAGTACCATGCTGTTTTAATTACTATTGCTTTATAGTACAGTTTGAGATCAGGGATAGTGATTCCTCCGGAGCACCTTTTATTTTACAAGATCGTTTTCGCTATTCTGGGTTTTTTGTTTTTCCATATGAAGTTCAAAATTGAACTTTCAATGTCTTTAAAAATTGTGAGGGCTGGGCGTGGTGGCGCAAGCCTGTAATCCCAGCACACGGGAGGCAGAGGCAGGCGGATCGCTGTGAGTTCGAGGCCAGCCTGGTCTACAAAGCGAGTCCAGGACAGCCAAGGCTACACAGAGAGACCAGGTCTCGAAAAACAAACAAACAAACAAACAAACAAAACAAAAAAATATTGTGTAGGTATTTTGATAGGGAGTGCATTGAATCAGTAGATTGCTTTTGGTAGGACAGCCATTTTTACTATGTTAATTCTCCCGATCCATGAGCAAGGAAGATCCTTCCATCTTCTCATGTCATCTTTAATCTCCTTCTTCAGAGTTTTGAAATTTTTTTCAAACAAGTCCTTCACTTGCTTAGTTCTGGTAACTCCTAGATATTTTATATTGCTTGTGGCTAATGTGAAAGGTATGGCTTTTCTAATTTCTTCCTCTGCAAGCTTGCCATTTGTTTATAGGATGGCTACAGACTTTTTTGAGTTAACGTTGTATCCAGCCAAATTGCTGAAAGTGTTTATCAGCTGTAGGAGTTCTCTGGTGGAATTTTGAGGGTCACTTATGTACACTATCATATCATCTGCAAATAGGGATAATTTGACTTCCTCCTTTCCCATTTGGAAACCCTTCATCTCCTTTTGTTGTCTTATTGCTCTGGCTAGACCTTCGAGTACTATATTGAAGAGATATGGAGAGAGTGGGCAGCCTTGCCTTGTTCCCGATTTTAGAGGAATTTCCTTGAGTATCTCACCATTTACTTTGATTTTGGCCATTGGCTTGGTGTATATAGCCTTTATTATGTTGGGGCAAGTGCCTTGTATCCTCGATCTCTCTTAAACTTTAAACATGAATGGGTGTTGGATTATATCAAATGCTTTCTCTGCTTCTAAAGAGATGATCATGTGGTTTTTTATTTTCAGTTTGTTTATATGGTGGATTACATTGATGGATTTCCATATATTAAACCATCCCTGCATGCCTGGAATGAAGCCTGCTTGGTCATGATGAATGATATCTTTGGTGTGTTCTTGTATTCGTTTTGCAAGAATTTTATTTAGTATTTTTGCATCGATGTTCTTCAGTGTCTGTTGTTATGTCTCCCTTTTCATTTCTGATTTGTTGATTTCAATACTGTCTCTCTGCCTTTTAGTTAGTTTGGCTAACGTTCTGTCTATCTTGTTGATTTTCTCAAAGAAGCAGCTCTTGGTTTTGTTGATTCTTTGGATTGTTTTCTTAGTTCCTAATTTGTTAATTTCAGCCCTGAGTTTGACTATTTCCAGATGTCTACTCCTTTTGGGTGTTTCTGCTTCTTTTTTTCCTAGGGCTTCCAGTTGTGTCGTTAAGATGTTTTTGTGAGATGTTTCCAATTTCTTAGTGCTATGAAATTTCCTCTTAGCACTGCTTTCAATGTATCCCACAAATTTGGGTACGTTGTTCCTTCATTTTCATTGAATTTCAGAAACTCCTTGATTTCTTTCTTTATTTCTTCCCTGACCCATGTGTCATTTAGCAGAGAGTTGTTTAGTTTCCACGTACGTGTAGGCTTTTTGTTGTTTCTGTTGTTGTTGGATTGCAGCCTAAGAGCATGGTGATCTGATAGGATACTAGGTATTATTTCAATCCTCTTGTATCTGTTGAGGCCTGCTTTGTGACCTACGATGTGATCAATTTTGGAGAAAGTTCCATGGGGTGCAGAGAAGAAGGTATATTATTTCTTGTTTGGGTGAAAGGTTCTATAGATATCTATAGATCCATTTGACCCATGGCATTGGTTAATGATGTTATTTCTCGGCTTAGTTTCTGTTTCAATGACTTATCCTTCAGTGAGAATGGGGTGTTGAAGTCTCCCACTATTATTGTGTGCTGATCGATGTGTGGTTTAAGTTTTTTTTAGCAGATCTTTTACAAATGTAGGTGCCCTTGTATTGGGAGCATAGATGTTCAGAATTGTGATGTCATCTTGGTTGACTTTACCTTTGATGAGTATGAAGTGTCCTTTTGCATCCGTTTTGATTAATTTTGGTTGAAAGTCTATTTTGTTTGCTATTAAAATGGCTACGCCTGCTTGCTTCTTGTGACCATTTGCTTGGAATATTTTTTTCCAACCTTTTACCCTGAGGTAATGTCTATCATTATGGGTGAGATGTGTTTCTTGAATGCAGAAGAATGTTGGATCTTGTTTATGCACCCATTCAGTTAGTCTGTGTCTTTTTATTGGAGAATTGAGACCATTGAGGTTGAGAGATATTAACGACCAGTGACTGTTAAGAGTCTCAGTTTTGATGTTGTTTCCAATCAAGCGTTTGTGTAGTTGTGTTTTTGCCATGGTATAGTTATCTATTTCCTGAGTAGTTTTGGTTGTAGCTTGACCCTTTGGGATGGAGTTTTCCTTCTAGTACCTTCTGTAAAGCTGGATTTGTGGATAGGTACTGGTGGAATTTGTTTTTGTCATGGACTATTTTGTTTTCTCTGTCAATAGTTATTGATAGTTTTGCTGGGTAAAGTAGTCTGGCCTGGCATCTGTGGTCTCTTAGGGTTTGCAGGATCTCTGTCCAGGCTCTTCTTGATTTTATGGTCTCTGCTGAGAAATCTGGTGTAATTCTGATAGGTTTGCCATTAAATGTTATTTGGCCCTTTTCTCTTGCAGCTTTTAATATTTTTTCTTTGTTCTGTATGTTTTGTGTTTTGATTATTATGTGATGGGCAGTTTTCCCTTTCTGGTCAATTCTATTTGGTGTTCTGTAGGCCTCTTGTATGTTTATAGGCATCATTCTTTAGATTGGGGAAATTTTCTTCTATGATTTTGTTGAGAAGTTTCTGGGCCTTGGAGTCTGATATCTTCTTTTTCTTCAATGTCTATTATCCTCAGATTTCTTCTTTTCATGGTGTCCTGAATTTCTTGGATGTTTTGTGTCAGGAGTTTTCCAGATTTGGCATTTTCTTTAATGGTTGCTTCAAGATCTGTGATTGTATCTTCTAGACCTGACATTCGTTCTTCTGTCTCTTGGATTCTGTTAGAAAAGCTCACCTCTGTGTTGCTCGCCCTCTTCTCTGAGGTCTCACATTCTCGTTTTTCTTCTGTCTGTGTGTTTATCATTGAATCCATTTTCATATTCAGATCTTGAACTGATTTTTTTATTTCTTTCATATGATTGTATATTCCGGAGTTTCTTCCATTGCCTCTTTATAAGTCTTCAGAGCTTGAACTGTTTTATTTATTTTTTTTCATCTGGTTGTTTGCATTTTCCTTAAATTTTTCCAGTTCCACTCTATGTGCTTCTTTTATGTCTCTCACCTGTTTGGTTGCGTCTTCCTGTATTTGATTATGAATTTTATTTGTTTCCTCCATTAATATGCTCCTTATTAAGGATTTGAGGTCATTTTCTTGTATTTCCATTGTATTTGAGTTCTCTGGGCTGTTTTCTTTGGGATAGCTGGAAACTGGAGACACCATGCTGTTTTTGGGGTTTTTGTGTATGCTTTTACACTGTCTTTTAGACATCTTGCCGTCTTTGTTTTTGTTGTGTAGCTTCCAGAGCTGGATTGAGGGAGTCTGATGATAGATTCACTTGTTTTCTCTCGATTTCTGTAGGCTGGAAGCTCTGATGCTTCACTGGTGTGGATGGCAAGAGGTTAGCCCTGTCATTTTGGACTCTCACCGCCAGTGATCCTCAGCTCCCCTTTGCTGTGTGTCCTGCAATTGTTCTTGTTCGCTGAATGAGTGTTGGGTCAGGCCAAGGGATCAACAGCCTTCTGGGTTTCCTGCCAAGTCCAGCCAGTGACATTGGGCCCGAACCACCCTCCGAGCTCAGCTAGATTCTCAGGGCCTGAACTGTCTGCCGGGCTCAGCTAGGCATTCTGGGCTCAAAATACATACAGGCTCCAGCCAGAATTTTTGGGGTGGGACTGCGCATCAAGCTTAGCTAGGGGCTTTTGGCTAAAGTGTGTGCTGTGGTCAGTTATTGACTCAGGCCCGAACCGTCTGCCCAGCTCAGCCAGGAATTCTGGATTCAAACTGCACACTGTGTCCAACTAGAGTATTAGAGCCGGGACTGTGCCAAAAGCTCCACTAGAGTCTCTGGGCCCATTCTGTCTGCCAAGTACGGTTAGGGACTCTGGCCCTAAACTGCACGCCGAGCTCCACCTTAGTCTCCGGGGCAGAATTGTGCACTGAGCTCAGCCAGGGACTATGGACCCACACTGCATGCTGAATTAAGCCCGGGACTCCGGGCCTACACTGCGTGGATGGTCCAGCCAGAGTCTTGAGGCCGCTGAGCCTGTGTGCACAGCTCAGCTAGAATCGGGCCTAATCTGCCCGGCAAGTCCAGTTAGGGCCTCTGTGCTGAATCTGGGTGCTGACCTCAGCCTGCGTCAGCACCCCAGAACTGCCCGCTGAGCTGAGCTAGTGTCTTGGGCAGAACTGCTCATTGATGTGAGCTAGTGCCTCTGGTGGAACTGAGCTCTCCGCCCAGCCTGCATCACAGCAGAAGTGCGGCTGCACTGAGCTGGTGCCTAGGGTGGACCTGAGCACTCCGCCCAGCCTGCATCACAGCAGGGGAGCTGTGGCTGCACTGAGCTGGTACCTTGGGCAGAATTCCTTTCTGCGCTGAGCCAGCATCTCCATGGCACTGCACACTGAGCTGTACCTGGGACTCTGGTGCTGAACTGTCTGCCAAGTCCAGTTTGGGTCACAAGGCACCACATGACCCAATTCCTGTCCAGAGTCCCCTCTCCTGCAGCCACTCCCACTATCCACCACACTAACCACCTCCACCGGAAGTCTCTGAGCTGCAAACCTCAGCCACTGCTGCTGGTGCCGCTGGTGCTGCTGATGCCACCGCTGCTGCTCTGATCCAAGAAAATCCGCACTCCTCCCGTGTGCAGGGGCACGCAGGTCCTCCGCACCTTGGTGTTGTGGTGTCAGGACTTTGGTGTTCCTGGCTCAGAAATCTGTGCAATTCCCTGAATTGTTCACTGGAGCTTCCAAACACGGTCCACACTGCTCGCCGCCATCTTGGATTTCCTCTTTCTTAGCTTTTAATACTGTACTTTTTACATTGATTTTTTTCCTTCTGTCACTGTGAGATGAAAGTATTGATACTTATATCCCTTGTGTGAGTTTGTGATTCTTTGTAGTTTCTGAGTGAAGACTATCATTTTAGACTCAAAAATAAATGTTAATTGTACAAATGGAAGCAGTTTCACTTGCAAATTCGTGCTTCACTATTACTTCCACATTCTTTTTTTCTTCTACATTGATTAGGAAACATAACATGTTAAAAAGATGATATTTTTAAGTTCCAGCCATTTGCCTGCAAATTGCATGTGTCTTTCTTTTTAATAGCTGAGCAGTATTCCATTGTGTAACTGTACCACATTTTTGTTTTGTTTTTCAAGACAGGGTTTCTCTGTATAGCCTTGACTATCCTGGACTCGCTTTGTAGACCAGGCTGGCCTCAAACTCACAGAGATCGGCCTGCCTCTGCCTCCGGAGTGCTGGGATTAAAGGCATGTGCCACCACCACCTGGCTAACTGTACCACATTTTATTTATCACTTTTTCTATTGAGGGACATCTAGGTTGTTTCCAGTTTCTGACTATTACAAATAAAGCTGCTATTAATGTACTTGAGCAAATTTCCTTGTGGTATGGTGGGCATAACATTTTTGTATATGTTCAGAAGTGATATAGCTGGGTCTTGAAATAGATCTAGTCACAATATTCTGAGAAACCACCAAATTGATTTCCACAGTGGTAGTACAAATTTATACTCCAACTAGGAATGGAGGAGCGTTCCCCTTTCTTTGCATCCTTGCCAGGATGTGCTGTCACTAGAGATTTTAATCTTAGCCATTCTAATGGGAGTAAGATGGAAATTCATAGTCATTTTGATTTGCATTTTCTTGATGACTAAGGATGTTGAACATTTGTTGAAGTGCTTCTCTGTCATTAGAATTTCCTCTGATGAAAATTCTCTATCTAGCTCTGTGCCTCACTTTTAAATTAGCTTATTTGGTTTGTTGGTGTTTAATTTCTCGAGTTCTTTATAATTTTGGATATTAGCCCTCTGTTGGATATGGGTTTGGTGAAGATCTTTTTCAGTTCTTTAGAGTGAGGTAACCTAGACCCAGAAAGTCACACATGGTACGAATTCACTTATAAGAGGATATTAGCCATAAGTTACTGGATAACCATGCTGCAATCTATGTGTATTTTTGGTATTCAAATTCAGGTTCTTACACCTACATGATAAGTATTGTACACACTGAAGTAACTCCCCAGTCCTTCTGTCCTTTTATATGTTAGTATAAAACTTACAGTAAGAACTCATAACATCTAAGTAATGGTTCTTTGAAAAACTAATGTAAGAAATGTGGGGTATGATGGTGCTTTTGAGGATGAATTTTGGAAGCAAGACAAAATAATATATAGAGTGGTTTATAAATTTATTTAATAGACTCTAATCAATATTTCATTCATTTTACTTAGAGAACATTACATTGGTGTTGAAAAACACATCAGAGGCTTCCATTAAGACACATGCACATAACGTTGAGTATAAAACCTATTTGATGTGATGGGTATCACCGCGTAATCATCAGGGCAGATACCTTTTTCCTTGGTAAGGTCAACCACTACATTAAAATTTATACTTCCTAGAAGAGATGAAGAAAAAGGTAATCTCTCAGACACTCTAGGGTCCTCCCATTTTCCTGCTAGGCCCAGGTAACTGCCTCCTAGGATATGACTTCCCCAACCACTTGCAAATCATTCTCCCTTTTAGCCCTCCCTTAATGTCTTCTACAGCTTTAGAACTCAGGACTTGTCCTCATGAGCTTCTTTTCCACCCACCACCTTGGCTTTCTATGTTTCCACCTGCAAGTTCTGCAGCCATGTCTCTGTTCCCAATAATTTCTCTTTGGCAGATAGTTCTTTCTACTTACTTGTGACTTCAAAGTCCCAGTATAAGGTAGTAGGAAAGTCATTACAGAGGCAGCGGGTCTGTATATAGTTGAAGGCACCTTCCATTGGTTCAGGACTTACAAGGTAAGCTTTGACCTGGTAGGGAGAGTTGACCTCTGTTAGTTCAGAAAATATGAGGAAAAGCACAACACAAGAGAGGAAATATCTGAGATCTGGACTACAGGAACATACACATTATATTCATCCTTGTATTATCATTCCACAGGGTCATTTTTTAGGCGTTTTTTTCTTCATTCATTCAGATTCATGCCTAAGAAGTCTGAGTTTGAGATTCAGGAGGATGCAAGTGAATACACTAGGCAAGGAGATTCATCCTACTGTGGCTGTCTCCTGAGGGGAGGCTTGCCTTTGGTGCCAACTAGTGTTCTGGGAAATGACTCAGATAGTCTTTTACTCTGTGACCCAGTGAGATGGTATGTCAGTTGTTTAAGTGCACATCCTAGGACAAAGCTTTGTGAGAGTAATGGCCAATCCCAACCTGTAGCCCCTTTTACTCTATTTCAGTTGCTCCCACATATTCCAGCTATAAGATTAAAAGTTACTCCCTCTGCCAATGACTGGCATGATTAGATAAGCAAGTAATACTTGAGAGCCAATTTCTTTGCTTTTTAAACCTCAGGTTGTCTGTCACCTTAAGACATCAGACAATTGGACCATGTACTCTTGATGAGAAAGCCCAGTGGCACTCAGAGGAAGGATAGCAGGCTACCAAGAAGAGACTTTATACCCTAGGATCATATTCAGGGGAGGAGGTGCCCCTCAGTCACAGTCATAGGGGAAGGGAATAAGGTGAAAGTGGGAGGGAGGGAGGAATGAGAGGATACAAGGGATGGGATAACAATGGAGATGTAATATGAATGAATTAATAAGTAAAAAAGACATCAGACAATTGTATATAGTGGAGTCTCTGTCCACGTATCTACTTACCACAAAACATTCTCTATATTCTGTTCTAACTTTAAGTTCCACAGTGATCATCTCATTTCGCTTTGCTGAAGTTGGAACTTTTAAGTCAAATAAAACTGGCTTTGGAACATTTCTGGGAAGAGAAAAACAGGGCACAGAGATCAGAGACCTGCATCTTGGAGTAAGCACTGTTCTTTAATGAGGCAAGGGCATGGAGCAAAGAGGAGAGTGATATAGCTTGAATCAACTGACAAGCACCAGCATCCTCAGGAATTGTTGTGTGTTGGCTTTGAGTGTTTTCTTTTGTTTAATTAAAGAACAGACATGTTGTTTAAAATGGAACATCATTTCCACAGTTACAAAGAACAGATTTTAAAGTGAAAAGACTAGCTACTGTAGCATGCATTTCACAACACCCTACCGCAATGGCTTACAACGTATGTGAGTCGTGACCCCCTTTGGGATCGAATGACCCTTTCACAAGGGCCACCCAAGATAATCATAAAATACTTATATTACCATCATGATTCACAGCAGTAGCAAATTTACAGTTAATAGAATAGCAATGAAAATAACTTTATCGTTAAAGGTCACCACAACATGAGGAAATGTATTATAGACTCCAAATCCTCTGACTGGAACAAGAGGCTTAATTCATCCTTAGGAGAAATTTTTATAACTATAGAATCATGTAAACAATTTCAATGGAAGATTTTATAAACATTCATTGAAGATAATCCTTCACGATTGCTGCATAGGACCTAGGAATGTGTATATATTTAGGAATATTTAAAATCTGCACCATGGTTGAGAAAGAGAACCTGAGATGAATCAAAGAGCCAAGTGTTCCTCTTTAGTCTACAAACACATTTCAGAGCCAAAGAGATCATGTCTTCCTTATGAAGAAATTTGACTAACATCCTTTGGTGCTATGTGGAGTAGAAAGTAATTCTTAGACAGCATTAGTCACAGCTCCATTTTACTAAAGCTAAACATGTGAGATTTCAATTCTTTTTTAAAAATATATTCTATTAGTTTATTCATATTACATCTAAATTGTTATCTATCTCTTGTATCCTCCCATTCCTCCCTCCCTCCCATTTCTCCCTTACTCCCCTTACCTATGGCTGTGGCTGAGGGGGACTTCCTCCCCCTGTATATGCTCATAGGGTATCAAGTCTCTTGAGATTTCAATTCTTGAACTAACTATTCTAGGACTCAATTACTAGGAAAGATACACGAATACCAAGTGTCTTTAAAACTTTTATTTTGTGAATGAGTTTAGTATTGGTAAAATGACGGGGTTAGATATAATAATTAACCATGCCATTATTTTCCTTAGACAGGGTTTCCATAAAAGATAGGCATTCAGTAATAAATGCAGGAGAGTTGTGGACCTGCTGGGATGGCAGACTAAACTTAATTGTATGGATTATTTCAACACAGGCTTACTCTGGCCCAGGAAGATTGCAATATGAACTGCAATGTACAGGGTTTCTTAGGGTGCTCACATCAGCTCCTTAACACCTTGCCATTTCTGCTGGGATAAGATATTTGGCTAAGCTTCCCAAAACATCCATTTGGACATAGTCAAGAAAGAGGCAGCTCCCTAGGCCTGCTGCCAATATAGAGGTTTCTAGTTTGTTTGCGTATCTTGTTTCTTCACTCACTCTGCATTCTGGCTTTGTTTCTTACTTCATTCCTCTCCTCTAACTTTTCTGCTTTCTTCATATTCTTTCTGCTTTCTTTATATTCTTCCAAGTCCTCGTGTGAGTGTTACTATAGGTCCTAGTGTGGGACAACGACAAAGGCTCTCATTTTCAGTGGCTCATGTCAAAGACATCTGAAGCTGTTGAATTCACAGACCTCTTTATATTTGCAAATGAAACTGAGCAAAAATATGAGCAGTGGATGAGAGACCATAGGACTAATTCTTTATTACCAACTAATCCTATACATTGGGAGCTTTATTTCATAGGCAAAGGAAGAAATGTGAAGGGAATGTGTAGAGGCTACTAAGAGAATGTAACACGTAATAAGACCCATGAGAGACCCCAAGAATAGAGATATTTATCATCTAAAAATCTACACAAAAGTATATACAGATTTCCAGGCAAAAAGGGGATTTCTCTATATAGTTTTCCTTTAGAAAAAAAGAAGGGGTTGACTCACGTGGTTTCCTGGGCTATGTTGATACCCAGCTGCAGGCACAGGACCGAGAAGAGAGTGGCAGCACTGACCATGATGGAGAGACCCTGCATAGTGGAAAACACAGGACACCAGAGCAGTAGTATTATTGGCACACAGAACACGTTTTATATAGAGATCAAGGAAACAAAAAAGCTGGCAGGTATGTCCAGGAAATGATTCACGCAATCGCTCTCCTTACTCGTGATCTTTCCTTGTTGAGGAAGTTTTTTTTTTTTTTTTAATGGAAAAAATATCATCATTCAATTAAATTGTCAGAATCTGTGAGATGACTCTTCCTTATTTTCTAAATGTCAGAGACCTTTAAAGGTTCTATCTTGGCTAATGGATGTGTTTTTCTTTTCTGTGCTTCACCTCCGCGTCCTGTTCCGTACCTTAAGTCACTGTTTGGTCTTGGCACACAGTAGACTTTCTGGATGACAGGTTCCAAGCCATAGCTAAACAATATCTTCATTGATGATTTTGCAGGTAATTAAAAAAGAAGCTGCCACTAAAATTTGTCTTGGAGTCCTAATATGACTATTAATGTAATTACCCAGAAGCCACTACCAATCATATAGCTGAGATAACTAGAGAAAACCTAAGGGCGTTGGTTGATGAGAAGTTTAATCACTGTACCTGATGACATGGTGATGTTAGTGATTGTTAAGCCCTCCTGTACTTCAAGAGCAATATAATAAGCTATCCAGAAGCTTTTAGAATGAGATGCTCCATTCATTGTGAAGATTTCACTTACATAATTGCATTCCCCAATTAGACCTTTCAACATTAAAATATACAATCATTTTCTACACTTTTCTTGTGGTATAAAGCGTCGAGAAAGATAATGATAAGAACTCTGTTCACTGGAACAGGACCCAACCTGTATCAGAGACATCCTGGCACATAAATTTCTTCCCTTGAGATGACAGGGACACTCACTCCTCCTTACCTGTTCCTACTGTCTTTAATGACTCTAAGCTATTCTTTAACATAAAGTTTATTATTATAAGATTCTTTTTTGTCTGTTGAATGACTAGATCCCAGGAAGATCCTCTGGGATATGAATATGAAAGTCATCAATCTAAGTATTACCTATGTATTCTGCTATATTGAGAACTGGGAAATTAAAGTCTAGCTGTATGCTCACACTAGATGAATTTTAACAATTCTGTTAGCTGATTGTTTATTCTTATTCTACTCTCCTCATTCTCTTATGCTGGAACCAACCATTTTTCATGTTGTTTGTAGTTGCGACCACATACATTTTTCTTTGTCTCAAGAATGATGTTTTCATTCTTCTTTGCCCTGGTCTCAGTGACCTTCCTTCATAAAACCTTTTTTTATGTTTTAACTTTCTTTACACCAACTTATTTTCTTATTTTACTTGAATAATCTATATTAGGGAATTAGCATAGCCAAGGAATTGGGCAAAGGAATCTAGATTATGTTCACATTGGAAATCTAGAAATAGTTCTTTGCTGGATAATAACCTTCTTCAAAGGCACATTACTGTCTTTTATCCATTTGTGTTCCTTTTGATCAACTAGGTCTCAGTAAACACAGACGCATGTGAATTAAGAGCATCTGTAGAGGGTAAAAAGATCATTCTACAAACCAACAAACACTTGTGGCCCTCATAACCCTTCAAAATATGTAACAAAAGGTAATGACCATATTTGGCTAGTGTGATAGTTTTGAATCAATATGTCTTAGTATGGTACCTGGTAATATACTTGTTGCTTTGAAAGCATTTACAAAATCAATGTGAATAACATTGAAATTAGCCAAACTTCAGTCAGATTACCTTCTGTTAAATCCACCTTAAATTGTTAGTGTAAAGCCTTGTGATAAAAGCCTGGGTCCTTCTGAGAAAAACAAACTATTTCCAGAGCAACATCAGATTGGAACTATATTGTTGTCACCATGTCAAATTTCCCTATAGATCTTGCAGATTTTACACATGTCAGTTCTGTAGTACATGAGCAAATTTTTCTTTCTCCTATCTTACCTTTCCTTTTATTGTTTTCTCCCCTCCTCTGCCTCTTCTTTTCTCACCACTCTTCTCTTCTCTTCTCTTCTCTTCTCTTCTCTTCTCTTCTCTTCT
>OU015744.1:79448447-79473707 GCA_907169655.1 Acomys percivali
TTCTCTTCTCTTCTCTTCTCTTCTCTTCTCTTCTCTTCTCTTCTCTTTCTCCCATCCCTTACCTTTTCCTCCCTTCTCTTCTGTTATCTTCCCCTTCTCCTCTCCCTCTTCCTTTTCTACCCAACCCTCTTTTCCATTATTCTTCCATCCTTTCCCCTCTTTTAACCTCCCCTACCATTCTCTCTTTAGTTCTCCTCTTCTTCCCTGCCCTCTTTTCTCCTCCATTCCCCATCCCTTTATTCTATTTCTCTAGATTGTTTTAACACAGGTGGGGCTGGTATTTTGGAAAAGACACTACAAATGGGAAAGGTTTACTTCAAATACTTCAGTCAAGATAGGATCTAAATCTACAGACTGTTTCATGTAGGGACAGAACATAATGAAACAGATACTTCTCTTTGGCTCACTGCATCAATTGTCATTATTGCCAGGGTTCAATCTGTTTCTATGTCATTTCAATCGTAAAGAATTCATGTATAAAACAGAAAACTTGTCTATTTAATATAATTTAAATGTAGTTTCGAATATATTTTGATATGGATTTTAGAGTTATTTAGCTGTGTATTAGGTTAAAAAATAAGAACTATACTGTCACCTGTTTTTCAAGAGTATCATGTGCAATCCATGATGGTTACAAAATAAAGGAAAGCAGTATGATCATTTAGGAGCTACCAGTAATTTTATAACTTCTATCTTTACCCCAATCATCAACCTAAATATTTGGAGAGATGGTTGCTGAGTGTTCCAAGTTTACTCAAATATTGACAAACATTGGTTAAATATTCTCACTTCAGTGGCAATAAGATTTGTTTTGGAAACTGACCTTACTTGTACACCAAAAACTCCCACTCAGCAACATTAGATCACCATTATGGTTTTCTCAGCTGCCATTCTAGAGGCACTAATGAGGCTGAAGGAACAGAACCCTGCACATTCTGCATCAGACTCTTCTTTTTAATATATTTTATTAATTTATTCATATTACATCTCAATTGTTTTCCCATCCCTTCTATCCTCCCATTCCTCCCTCTCTCCCATTTTCCCCTTACTCTGCTCCCCTATGACTGTGACTGAGAGGGACCTCCTTCCCCTGTATATGATCATAGGGTATCAAGTCTCTTCTTGGTAGCCTGCTGTCCTTCCTCTGAGTGCCACCAGGCCTCCAGAGGACGTGGTCAAATATAGGCACCAGAGTTCATGTGAAAGTCAGTCCCCACTCTCCACTCAACTGTGGAGAATGTCCTGTCCATTGGGTAGATCTGGGTAGAGGTTCAAAGTTTACTGCACATATTGCCTTTGGCTGGTGCCATAGTTTGAGCAGGACCCCTAGGCCCAGATCTGCTCATCATAATGTTCTACCTCTAGGTTTATAGGACCCTCTGGATCCTTCTATTTCCCCATTCTCCCTTGCTTCTCTCACCTAGAGTCCCAATAGGATGTCCTCCCCTTTGACCCAGTTTCCTGGTAAGTGAAGACTTCCATGGGACATGCCCCTTGGTCTAGTGTCCAGATATAAGTGAGTATATACCATTTGAGTCTTTCTGTTTCTGGGTTAACACACTCATTATGATCATTTCTAGCTCAATCCATTTGTCCACAAATTTTGGGAATTCTTTGTTTTTAATAGCTGAGTAGTATTCCATAGTGTAAATGTACCATAATTTCTTTATCCATTATTCTACTGAGGGACACTTAGGCTGTGTAGAAGTAATTCTGGGCTTGGCACTTACACTCATGATTCTATTTACTCATCACTAGTGAGATTGTGAAAGTTATGAGACTCATCTCACACCAAGGATGTGGTGAGATATGTAGCATAAAACTTATTTCGAAGCTTGGCATTTTCCCTACAGAGCCCATCTGAAAAAAAAAAACACAATTATGATTTGTGTGTGTGTGTGTGTGTGTGTGTGTGTATGTGTGTATGCCTGTGTATGTATGTCTGTATGTGCTCATATGTACACACCAATGTGCTAGATGCCTTCATGGATTAATACTAAAATCATAGAGGCTTAATACAATAGAATTTCACTTGTCCCATCTACATAATCTCTTAAAAGGCACCCCAGCTCTTAGAAACACTCATTGTTAGTCACATTTCTAACACCACTCTGAGTATTAGAATCTTATTGAATGGAGAATGAGAGAAAGGAGGATAACAGAGGGCATGCTGTTCACTCTTTAATTTTTTGTCCCTGAGGCATAAATTTATCTTAAGGAAGGAACAGTTTATTTTGACTCACAGTTTGGGGTACAGTTGGAAGGCATGGTGACAGGAGTATTAGGCAGCTCTCATATGGAGCCACATTCAGGAACAGAGATGAATTATTGTGCTCATCTCACTTTCTAATTTTTATTCAGGATTGGGCCCAGCAAATAGTATAGTCTACTTTCAGAGTGGGCATGCACACCTCCATTAACCCAATGTAGAAACTCACTCTTAAGCATGCCTAGAGATTTGTCTCCTAAGAGGTTCTTGATCCTTCCCAATTGATAGTCAACAGGAATCATCGCAGAGGGTAATTTTATGGTCAAGACTCCAAGGTGAAATGCCATTCACTTTGTTTGTCCCATGGTCTTTATGGTCACCTTGAAATGTGAGGCTAAACTTTCAGGGTAGGAAATATCTTTGAAGAATCTTCTATGTCACTACTCAAGTGTAACACAAACATCTTCATTATGAGGAGACAACACCAAGTGCCTCGCCAACAGTTATATTGTCAAATCAAACTTTTAGCCTTGGTGTTTAACTGGCTCCCCCATGTATGTATGTATGTATATATGTATGTATGTATGTATGTATGTATGTATATATGTGTATGTATGTTTATTTGTATATATGCATGCATGTATTTGTATGCATGTATCAGACAGAGGTAGCAGACACTGAGTGTCTTCTTCTGTTGCTTTCTGCTTTATTTTTTGAGGCAGGGTCTCTCACTAAGTTTTGAGCTCATCGATATGGCTAGACTACCTGGCCAGAAAGTTCAGAAATTTAGATTGATCTAGCTTGTGATGCAGACCCCACTTTTAGCTTTTTAAAAAACTCACTTTACATTCTGATCATAGCTCCCTTTCTCCTCTCTTCCCAGTTCCTCCCTCCCTCCTTCTTGCCCCTATCACCCTCCCTGACTCTTCAGAAAAGGGGAGCTCACACCCCAATCAACCCACCCCAGCATGTATAGTCACATCAGAAATGACTGCATCCTCTTCCCATGTGGTTCAGCAAGGCAGCTCCACCAGGGGGAAGTTATTGAAAAGCAGGCATCAGGATACGTGTCAGAGACAGCCCAAACTTGTCTTACTAGAGGATGCACATGAAAACCTAGCTGCCAAATAGCTACATCTGTGTAGGGGTCCTAGGACCAGTCCATGCATTGGTGTTGGTGCTGGTCCTTGATTGATGTTTCAGTTTCCACAAACTCCCCTGGGTCCTGGCTAGTTGGCTCTGTTGGGCTTGTGGAGTTCTTGTCCCCTCTGGGTCCAAGACTTCAGAACCTGAATTTGAAAATTCAGGGATCAGTTTCCCACATTTATCTTTATGCTGCAGGAGAGATAAGTTCAGGTCTTTCTGATGATATGGCAAACACTTTACCTGCTGAGACATCTTCTATTTAGCCCCCTTCATCTCTGAGATCTTGAATAAATCTTTTGTTACAGTGAGTGTATTAAGAATTTACTTATAATATTTGTGATTAGTGATGGCATTTATACTTCAACTTCTTTTCTGTTTATAGTTTATTCCATTTTATGAACAAGCTTGCCTCTTTTCAGTTGGCTTGTTTGTCTTTTATTACTAATAGTATACTTTCGGTACCTATTCTTGGCACAAATATTTCTTCTGTTGTTTTATTTTCCATTTTTTAATTAATTTATTCAGATTACAACTATATTGTTATCCCATCACTTGTATCCTCCCACTTCTCCCTCCCTCCCACCCACACACTATTTCTCTCCCTTAGGTCCATGGCCAAGGGGGACCTCTTTCCCCACTTCATGGACACAGGCTATCAAGTCTCATCTTGGTAGTCTGCCTATTCTTTCTTTGTGTGCCACCAGGGCTCCCCACCAAGGCGAGGTTGTCAAATATGGGGCATCAGAGTTCATGTCAGAGTTAGTCACTGCTCTTCACATAACCTTGGAGATTGTCCTGTCCAGTGGGTAGATCAGAGTAAGGGTTTGATGTTTACTACTTGATTGTCCTTGGTTAGTGCAATAGTTTGAGCAGACACCCATGGGCCCTGATCCATCTGTTATGATATTCTTCTTGTAGGTTTCTAAGATCCTCTGGATCTTTCTACTTCCTTATGTTCTATATTTCTCTTACCTAGAGTCCCAGTAGGATGTCCTCACATCTATCTTAATCTCATGGTAAGTGAAGACTTTCATGGGACATGCCTCTTGTGCTAGTGCCCAATTATAAATGAATATATACCATGTGAGTCTTTCTGCTTCTGGGTTAACTCACTCAGTATGATTGTTTCTAGTTCCATCCATTTGTCTACACATCATTTTGGGATTTCCTTGTTTTCTTTTTTTGTTTTTTGTTTTTTTTGTTTTTGTTTTTAATTAATTAATTTATTTATTAATTTATTCATATTACATCTCAATTGTTAGCCCATCCCTTGTATCCTCCCTTTCTTTCCTCCCTCCCGTTTCCCCCTCTACTCCCTTCCCCTATGTCTGTGACTGAGGGGGACCTCCTCCCCCTGTATATGCTCCTAGAGTATCAAGTCTCTTCTTGGTGACTTATTACCTTTCCTCTGAGTGCCACCAGGCCTCCCCATCCAAGGGACATGGTCCGATATGGGGCACCAGAGTTTGTGTGAAAGTCAGATCCCCTTCTCCACTTAACGGTGGAGAATGTCCTGTCCATCGGCTAGACTGGGTAGGGGTTCGAAGTTTACTGCTATATTTTCCTTGGCTGGTGCCATAGTTTGAGGAGGACTAGAGGGCCCAGACCCGCCTGTATTTTTCCAGGACCCACTGGATCCTTCTATTTCCTCATTCTTCCAGGCTTCTCACCCCTAAAGTCTCAATAGGATTTTCTCCCCTCTGACCCACTTTCTTGGTAGGTAAAGTTTATCATGGGGGCGTACCCCTTGGCCTAGTGTCTTGATATAAGTGAGTATATACCATTTGAGTCTTTTTGCTTCTGGGTTAACTCACTCATTATGATAATTTCTAGTTCAATCCATTTGTCCACAAATTTCGGAAATTCCTTGTTTTTAATAGCTGAGTAGTATTCCATAGTGTAAATATACCACAGTTTCTTTATCCATTCTTCTACTGATGGACACGTAGGTTGTTTCCATGTTCTGGCTATTATGAATAAGGCAGCTATGAACATGGTTGAGCATATGTCCCTGTTGTGTGGTAGTGCATCTTCTGGGTATATTCTAAGGTGTGGAATAGCTGGGTCTTGAGGAAGCCCTATTCCCATTTTTCTGAGAAAGCGCCAGATAGATTTCCAAAGTGGCTGTACTAGTTTGCATTCCCACCAGCAATGAAGGAGTGTTCCTCTCTCTCCACATCCTCCCCAGCATGTGGTGTCAGTTGAATTATTGATCTTAGCCATTCTGATGGGTGTAAGATGGAATCTCAGTGTCGTTTTGATTTGCATTTCTCTGATGACTAAGGAGGTCGAGCATTTCTTTAAGTGTTTCTCCACCATTTGATATTCCTCTATTGAGAATTCTCTGTTTAGTTCTGAGCCCCATTTCTCTATTGGGTTATTTGGTTTGGTAGTGTTTAATGTCTTGAATTCTTTATATATTTTGGATATTAGACCTTTGTCAGATGAAGGGTTGGTGAAGATCTTTTCCCAGTCTGTAGGCTGTCGCTTTGTTCTCTTGACAGTGTCACCTGCCTTACAGAAGCTTCTCAGCCTCATGAGGTCCCATTTATTAATTGTTGATGCTAAGGCCTGGGCTGTTGTTGTTCTATTCAGGAAGTTGTCTCCTGTACCTATGTGTTCCAGACTCTTCCCCACTTTTTCCTCTAATTGGGTTAATGTGTCTGGTTTCAGGTTGAGGTCTTTAATCCACTTGGACTTGATTTTTGTGCATGGTGACAAACTTTTTTTGTTTTTTTGTTTTTTTGTTTTTAGTTGAGTAGTATTCCATAGTGTAAATGTACCACAATTTCTTTATCCATCCTTTTTTTTATTTAATTAATTTATTCTTGTTACATCACAATGGTTATCACATCCCTTGTATCCTCCCATTCTTCCCTCCCTCCCATTTTCCCCTTATTCCCCTCCCCTATGACTGTTCCTGAGAGGGATTAATTCCACCTGTATATGCTCATAGGGTATCAAGTCTCTTCTTGGTGACCTCCTGTCCTTCCTCAAAGTGCCACCAGGTCTCCCCCTCCAGGGGACATGGTCAAATGTGAGGCACTAGAGTACGTGAGAAAGTCATATCCCACTCTCCACTCAAGTATGGAGACTGTTCTGACCATTGGCTATATCTGGGTAGGGGTTTAAAGTTTACCGCCTGTATTGTCCTTGGCTGTTGCCTTAGTTTGAGCAGGACCCCTTGGCCCAAATCTGCCTATCATAATGTTCTACTTCTAGGACCCACTGGATCATTCTACATTGCTATTCTCCCATGTTTCTCTCATCTAGAGTCCCAATAGGGTGTCCTCCCCTCTGTCCCAGTTTCCTGGGAAGTGAAGTCTTTCGTGGGACATGCCACTTGGGCTAGTATACAGATATAAGTGAGTATATACCATTTGAGTCTTTCTGCTTCTGGGTTAACTCACTCATTATGATCATTTTTGCTCAATCCATTTATCCACAAATTTCAGGAATTCCTTGTTTTTAATAGCTGAGTAGTATTCCATAGTGTATATATACCAAAGTTTCTTTATCCATTCTTCTACTGAGGGACATTTAGGCTGTTTCCATGATCTGGCTATTATGAATAAGACTGCTATGAACATGGCTGAGCAAATTTTCTTGTTGTGTGCTGGTGCATCTTCTGGATATATTCCAAGGTGTGGAATAGCTGGGTCTTGAGGAAGCCCTATTCCCAGTTTTCTGAGATAGCACCAGATAGATTTCCAAAATGGCTGTACTAGTTTGCATTCCCACCAGCAATGAAGGAGTGTTCCTCTCTCCCCACATCCTCTCCCGCATGTGGTGTCGCTTGAGTTTTTGATCTTAGCCATTCTGATGGGTGTAAGATGGAATCTCAGAGTTGTTTTGATTTGCATTTCCCTGATGACTAAGGAGGTTGAGCATTTCTTTAAGTGTTTCTCAGCCATTTGATATTCCTCTGCTGAGAATTCTGTTTAGTTCCAAGCCCCATTTCTCAATTGGGTTATTTGGTTTGGTGGTGTTTAATGTCTTGAGTTCTTTATATATTTTGGACATTAGACCTTTGTCAGATGTAGGGTTGGTGAAGATCTTTTCCCAGTCTGTAGGCTCTCGCTTTGTTGTCTTGACGGTGTCTCCCGCCTTACAGAAGCTTCTGAGCCTCATGAGGTCCCATTTATTAATTGTTGACATTAAGGCCTGGGCTGTTGGTGTTCTGTTCAGGAAGTTGTCTCCTGTGCCAATATGTTCCAGGCTCTTCCCCACGTTTTCTTCTAAGTGTCTTAATGTCTCTGGTTTTATGTTGAGGTCTTTAATCCACTTGGATTTGAGTTTTGTGCACGGTGACAATTATGGGTCCAGTTACATTTTTTTACACATAGACCTCCAGTTAGACCAGCACCATTTGTTAATGATGCTATCCTTTTTCCATTGAATGGATTTGGCTTCTTTGTCAAAAATCAAGTGACCATATGTGTGTGGATTCATATCTGGGTCTTCAATTCGATTCCACTGATCAACCAGCCTGTTGCTGTGTCAGTACCATGCTGTTTTAATTACTATTGCTTTATAGTACAATTTGAGATCAGGTATGGAGATTCCTCCGGAGCATCTTTTAGTGTACAAGATCTTTTTTGCTATTCTGCGTTTTTTGTTTTTCCATATGAAGTTCAGAATTGAACTTTCAATGTCTTTAAAAAATTGTGTAGGTATTTTGATAGGGATTGCATTGAATCTGTAGATTGCTTTTGGTAGGATGGCCATTTTTACTATGTTAATTCTCCCTATCCATGAGCAAGGAAGATCCTTCCATCTTCTCTTGTCATCTTCAATCTCCTTCTTCAGAGTTTTGAAATTTTTTTCAAACAAGTCCTTCAATTGCTTAGTTAGAGTAACTCCTAGATATTTTATATTACTTGTGGCTAATTTGAAAGGTATGGCTTTCCTAATTTCTTCCTCTACAGGCTTGTCATTTGTGTATCGGAAGGCTACAGACTTTTTTGAGTTAATTTTGTATCCAGCCAAATTGCTGAAAGTGTTTATCAGCTGTAGGAGTTCTCTGGTGGAATTTTGAGGGTCACTTACATACACTATCATATAATCTGCAAATGGGGATAGTTTGACTTCCTCCTTTCCAATTTGGATACCCTTGATCTCCTTTTGTTGTCTTATTGCTCTGGCTAGAATTTCGAGTATGATATTGAAGAAATATGGAGAGAGTGGGCAGCCTTGCCTTGTTCCCGATTTTAGAGGAATTTCCTTGAGTATCTCACCATTTACTTTGATTTTGGCTATTGGCTTCTGTATATAGCCTTTATTATGTCGAGGAAAGTGCCTTGTATCCTCGATCTCTCTAAATCTTTAAACATGAATGGGTGTTGGATTTTATCAAATGCTTTCTCTGCATCTAAAGAGATGATCATGAGGTTTTTTATTTTCAGTTTGTTTATATGGTGGATTACATTGATAGATTTCCGTATATTAAACCATCCCTGCATGCCTGGAATGAAGTCTACTTGGTCATGTTGAATGATATCCTTTATGTGTTCTTGTATTCGTTTTGCAAGAATTTTATTTAGTATTTTTGCATCGATGTTCATAAGAGAAATTGGTCTGAAATTCTCTTTCTTTGTTGAGTCTTTGTGAGGTTTAGGCATCAACGTGACTATGGCCTCATAGAATGAATTTGGTAATGTTCCATCCAATTCTGTGTTTTGGAGTAGCTTGAAGAGTTCGGTATTAGCTTGCCTTTGAAGGTCTGGTAGAATTCTGCACTGAAACCATCTGGCCCTGGGCTTTTTTTGGTTGGGAGACTATCAATGATTGCTTCTATTTCTGTAGGGGAAATGGGACTATTTAGCTTGTTTATCTGTTCTTCACTCAACTTTGGCAAGTGAAATTGATCAAGAAAATCGTCCATTTCCCTTAGATTTTCAAATTTTGTGGCATATATGCCTTCAAAGTAGGATCTTATGATTCTTTGTATTTCTTCAGTGTCTGTTGTTATGTCTCCCTTTTCATTTCTGATTTTGTTGATTTCAATACTGTCTCTCTGCCTTTTAGTTAGTTTGGCTAACGGTCTGTCTATCTTATTGATTTTCTCAAAGAACCAGCTCTTGGTTTTGTTGATTCTTTGGACTGTTTTCTTAGTTTCTAATTTGTTAATTTCAGCCCTGAGTTTGATTATTTCCAGACGTCTACTCCTTTTGGGTGTTTCTGCTTCTTTTTTTTCTAGGACTTCCAGCTGTTTTGTTAAGTTGCTTGTGTGAGATGTTTCCGATTTCTTTCTAAAGGCACTTAGTGCTATGAATTTTCCTCTTAACTCTGCTTTCAATGTATCCCACAAATTTGGGTACGTTGTTCCTTCATTTTCATTGAATTTCAGAAACTCCTTGATTTCTTTCTTTATTTCTTCCCTGACCCATGTGTCATTTAGCAGAGAGTTGTTTAGTTTCCACGTACGTGTAGTCTTTTTGTTGTTTCTGTTGTTGTTGAATTGCAGCCTAAGAGCATGGTGATCTGTTAGGATACAAGGTATTATTTCAATCCTCTTGTATCTGTTGAGGCCTGCTTTGTGACCTACGATGTGATCAATTTTGGAGAAGGTTCCATGGGGTGCAGAGAAGAAGGTATATTCTTTCTTGTTTGGGTGAAAGGTTCTATAGATATCTGTTAGATCCATTTGACCCATGGCGTTGATTAATGATGTTATTTCTCGGCTTAGTTTCTGTTTCAATGACTTATCCTTCAGTGAGAGTGGGTTGTTGAAATCTCCCACTATTATTGTGTGGTGATCGATGTGTGGTTTAAGTTTTTTTAGCAGATCTTTTACAAATGTAGGTGCCCTTGTATTGGGAGCATAGATGTTCAGAATTGTGATGTCATCTTGGTTGACTTTACCTTTGATGAGTATGAAGTGTCCTTCTGCATCCCTTTTGATTAATTTTGGTTGGAGGTCTATTTTGTTTGCTATTAAAATGGCTACGCCTGCTTGCTTCTTGTGACCATTTGCTTGGAATATTTTTTTCCAACCTTTTACCCTGAGGTAATGTCTATCATTATGGGTGAGATGTGTGTCTTGAATGCAGAAGAATGTTGGATCTTGTTTATGCATCCATTCAGTTAGTCTGTGTCTTTTTATTGGAGAATTGAGACCATTGAGGTTGAGAGATATTAACGACCAGTGACTGTTAAGAGTCTTAGTTTTGATGTTGTTTCCAGTCGAGCATTTGTGTAGCTGTGTTTTTGCCATGGTATAGTTATCTATTTCCTGAGTAGTTTTGGTTGTAGCTTGACCCTTTGGGATGGAGTTTTCCTTCTAGTACCTTCTGTAAAGCTGGATTTGTGGATAGGTACTGGTGGAATTTGTTTTTGTCATGGACTATTTTGTTTTCTCCATCAATGGTTATTGATAGTTTTGCTGGGTAAAGTAGTCTGGCCTGGCATCTGTGGTCTCTTAGGGTTTGCAGGATCTCTGTCCAGGCTCTTCTGGCTTTTATGGTCTCTGCTCAGAAGTCAGGTGTAATTCTGATAGGTTTGCCATTGAATGTTATTTGGCCCTTTTCCCTTGCAGCTTTTAATATTTTTTCTTTGTTCTGTATATTTTGTGTTTTGATTATTTTGTGATGGGCAGTTTTCCTTTTCTGGTCAATTCTATTTGGTGTTCTGTAGGCCTCTTGTATGTTTATAGGCATCTCTTTCTTTAGGTTGGGGAAATTTTCTTCTATGATTTTGTTGAGAATAGTTTCTGGCCCTTGGAGTCTGATATCTTTCTTCATTGTCTATTATCCTCAGATTTCTTCTTTTCATGGTGTTTTTAATTTCTTGGATGTTTTGTGTCAGGAGTTTTCCAGGTTTGGCATTTTCTTTAATGGTTGCTTCAAGATCTGTGATTGTATCTTCTAGACCTGAGATTCGTTCTTCTGTCTCTTGGATTCTGTTAGAAAAGCTCACCTCTGTGTTGCTTGCCTTCTTCTCTGAGGTTTAACGTTCTCGTTTTTCTTCTGTCTGTGTGTTTATCATTGCATCCATTTCCTCTTCAGATCTTGAACTGAGTTTTTTATTTCTTTCATATGATTGTTTTTATATTCCTGAGTTTCTTCCATTGCCTCCTTATAGGTCTTCAGATCTTGAACAGTTTTATTTATTTCTTTCATATGGTTGTTTGCGTTTTCCTGAAATTTTTCCAGTTCCACTCTATGTGCTTCTTTCATGTCTCTCACCTGTTTGGCTGCGTCTTCCTGTATTTGATTACGAATTTTATTTGTTTCCTCCATTAATATGCTCCTTATTAAGAATTTGAGATCATTTTCTTGTATTTCTGTTGTATTTAAGTTCTCTAGGTTGTTTTCTTTGGGATAGCTGGAAACTGGAGACACCATGCTGTTTTCGGTTTTTTTTTTGCGTATGCTTTTACGCTGTCCTTTAGACATCTTGCTGGCTTTGTTTTTGTTGGGTAGCTTCCAGATTTCGATGGAGGTAGTCTGATGATAGATTCACTTGTTTTCTCTCGATTTCTGTAGGCTGGAAGCTCTGATGCATCACTGGTGTGGATGGCAGGAGGTTAGCCCTGTTGTTTTGGATTCTCACAGCCAGTGATCCTCAGCTCCCCTGTGCTGTGGGTCCTGCAATCGTTCTGGGTCTCTGAATGAGCGTTGGGTCAGGCCAAGATATCCACAGCCTTCTGAGTTCCCTGCCAAATCCAGCCAGGGACACTGGGCCCGAACCACCCTCCGAGCTCAGCTAGATTCTCAGGGCCTGAACTGTCTGCCGGGCTCAGCAAGGGATTCTGGGCCCAAAATGCACACAGGGTACAGCCAGAAATTTTGGGCTGGGACTGCGCACCAAGTTCAGCTAGGGGTTTTTGGCCCAAAGTGCGTGCTGTGGTCAGTTATTGACTCAGGGCCCGAACCATCTGCCAAGCTCAGCCAGGAATTCTGGATTCAAACTGCACACTGTGTCCAACTAGAGTCTTAGAGCCGGGACTGTGCTAAAAGCTCCATTAGAGTCTCTGGTTCCAATCTGTCTGCCAAGCACAGTTAAGGACGCTGGCCCTAAACTGCACACCGAACTCCACCTGAGTCTTCGGGGCGGAATTATGTACTGATCTTAGCCAGGGACTATGGACCCACACTGAAATCAGCCCGGTACTCCAGGTCTATACTGTGTGGATAGTCCCGTCAGAGCCTTGGGGCCGCCGAGCCTGTGTGCACAGCTCAGGTAGAGACTCTGGGCCTAATCTGCCCTGCAATTCTAGCTAGGGCCTCTGTGCTGAATCTGTGTCAATGCCCCAGAACTGCCCGCTGAGCTGAGTTAGTGTCTTGGGCAGAACTTCTCATTGAGCTGAGCTGGTGCCTAGTGTGGACCTGAGCGCTCCACCCAGCCTGTGTCACAGCAGGAGAACTGCGGCTGCACCGAGCTGGGTCCTAGGGTGGACCTGAGCGCTCAGCCCAGCCTGCGCCACAGCAGGAGAACTGCGTCTGTGCCGAGCTGGGTCCTAGGGTGGACCTGAGTACTCTGCCCAGCCCGCGTCACAGCAGGAGAACTACGGCTGCGCGGAGCTGGATCCTAGGGTAGACCTGAGCGGTCCGCCCAGCCTGTGTCACAGCAGGAGAACTGCGGCTGCACTGAGCTGGTTCCCAGGGTGGACCTGAGTGCTCCGCCCTGCCTGTGCCACAGCAGGAGAACTGCGGCTGCGCTGAGCTGGGTTCTAGGGTGGACCTGAGTGCTCCACCTAGCCTGCGCCACAGCAGGAGAACTGCAGCTGTTCCGAGCTGGGTCCTAGGGTGGGCCTGAGTACTCAGCCCAGCATGCGTCACAGCAGGGGAGCTGCCGCTGCTCTGATCTGACGCCTTGGGCAGAATTGCTTACTGTGCTGAGCCAGTATCTCCTCAGCACTGAGCTAAGCCCGGGACTCTGGGGCCGAACTGTCCACCGAGTCCAGTTTGGGTCACAAGGCATCCCGCGACCCAAATCCTGTCCAGAGTCCCCTCTCCCTCAGCTACTCCCACCGGCCACCACACCAATCGTCTTCAACGAAAGGCTCTGAGCTGCAAACCTCAGCTGCTGCTGCTGCTGTCGCTGGTGCTGCCACTGGTGCTGCTGCCTCTGCCGCTGCTGCTCCAATCTGAGAAAATCCACACTCCTCCTGTGTGCACGAGCACACAGGTCCTCCGCACCCTGGTCCCTCCAAACCGTGGAGCACTCCTGCTGCTGTAGTGTTGGGACCTTGGTGTTCCTGGCTCAGAAATCTGTGTAATTCCCCGAATTGTTCTCCAGAGCTTCCAAACATGGTCCACACATTGCTCGGCGCCATCTTGAACCCTCTTTATCCATTCTTCAACTGAGGAACATTCAGGCTGTTTCCAGGTTCTGGCTATTATGAATAAGACTGCTTCTTTATATTACAAATACCACTGTTTTGTTTCTTCTGATAGTCTCTCTTCTTGAACACAGTTCTTAATTTTAATTCACCCTTTTCTTTATCATTAATGTTTTCTACACTGACTTTCAGTATGTCATTATATATTTTAATAACTATAATTTTGTAATAATTATGACCAGTGATAGAGGATACAGTAATTGTTCATGTTATTTTGTATTTATCATTCTCATCTGTTATGCTTATTCTAATTTTGTGTATCCCATGTTTCTTTTCTTTAATCTTATAAAATTCTGCAAAGAAAAACTGATATAATTTATTATGATCACACTGACATTGTCAAAGACTTAATGAACTTCTAAATGAAGCTACTGAGCCTTTCATGTCCCATCTCTTTTGTTGTTGAGAACATAGCAAAAAAGACACATGTTGGAAGTTGAGAGCAAAGTGCCATCAGACACTAAATCTGCTGCTGCTGCCTTAAACTCAGAGTTCTAAACATCTAAATATGTTAAGAAAGACCTATGTTAATGTTACAGAACAACTTGAAGAAGATGGTTATTTTCTTCTACCATGCATGTTCCCAGGATTGAAGAAAGGTTTTCAGGCTTGTTGGCAAGTGCTTTTACATGCTGAAACATTCCACTGATAAGAACTGTCTTATATACACGTTTGTACAGTTTAGATGTCAAATGTCTTCTAAAGCTTGAACTCTGGGTTGTGCTTGTGAGAGATGTCAGAGTGTTTTAGGACAGGAACATATTATAAGGAGTTTAATCTCTGGAGGTATGTTCTCAAGAGCCTAGTTCACATGGCTCTCTGGTACTTTTTGGTAAGTTTTTTCCCCCATAAATGAATAGGTATCATTTATTAGGCTGATAGAAAACATGTAACTGTGTAGAACTCACAGGGAGAAATGGCCATATTTGAAACAGCTACAAGGATCAAAGTAGAATACAAGATGGTAGTGAACAGGGTCATGGAACACACTAGAGAGGTGTGTAGAGTCAGCCTCACTGGAACTTGTAGGGTCAAATTCTCAAGTATTGATTTACACTGCATCTTTCTCCACTGGCAGGTCTCCTCACTCTTCAGAGCACAAGGAGCTGTGACTTCTGACTGAGCCCAGCATTTCAAAATTGGGAACTCTTGGTCTTATAAAAACCTGGCTTTGCCCCCTCATCCACTTTTAGTTCAACATGTGATCATTTGCTTGTCTGCACAGCTGCAGTTGGTATTTGAATCATAAGTACTGATGCCAAGCTTGTGCTATGCTATTTTCATTATCAGTCTCCAAAACTACCCGGCTAATAAAAAATTCTCCTTATAAAGTTAGTTTCATTGGTACAAACATGCATTTTATTAATTTGGGAGGTACACATGTTGTTTTGCTATTAATGCCATATAGGTTCCTAAAAATCTATGCAAAATATCACATCAAAACCCATATGCCTCACACGAAATAGATTTCTACATGGGTTTTCAAACCTACCAGTTCATAGGCTAACTAAAAGATCTAATTGCATTTGAAGTCCAACTAAGGCACAGTTTTTCCAATGCTCTAATTTGGAAATCTATTTTCTCTGCCATTTTTCCCTTTTAGTGAAAATAGGTGGTTTACCAAACAATATATTCTGATTATGGTTTGCCCTCCTTTACTCCTCCCAGCTCTTCCCCAACTCCCTTCCTATACAGATCCCTTTCTGTCTCTCATTAGAAAAAAGAAGCTCCTAATGATTAATAAAATATATAATAAGACAACATAAAAACTAGTACGTCAGAATTGGTCAAAACAAACTAAAAGTAAAAAATGGGTGTAAGAGATGGCATAAGACACAGAAATCCAGTTGTTTGTACACTCAGGCAACCTATAAAATATACTAGAATAGAAGCAATAATGTATATGCACAGGACCTATATGGTGTAAAAGAAAGGGGAAAGGTTTATAAGTAAAATAAAATTAAAAATATTAAGATGAAAATTTAAAACATGGAAAGCCATGACAGGACATTATGAGACAAGAAACTCTCAAGAGTGCAATCGAATTCATTTTTGCTGGTCATCTATTGCTGGTCATAGAGCCTGCCTTAAGAGTAATTTGTTTCCTCAGTGAGACTCCCTTGGAAGAAACAAAGTTTTAATTTGTAAGTGGTTATCTATTGGAGATTGCCTCTGAGTTAGGAATGGGGATAAGTGCCCACTTCTTTCAGGTATAGTACCATATGCAGTTTGATCTCATTGTAGTATTGATTTGAATTTACTCAAAGACTAATGATAACAAGGCCATTTCTTATTCCTACCGCCCATTTGTATGCATTTCATTATTGACACAAGCAACTATATATATTCTCTTTTATCCAGAAATAGCATAGTAATGAAAAACACATCTTAAGGGAGCAATACTAGATGATGTCAGCTTCTACCACATAGATAGATCTAACAGTAGACAAGAGGACCCTTGTGCAAATCTGAAGACTCCAGAGCTGGGATGGAACATGTTCTGGACCCGTGTGGAAGTAGGTGGTGGCTCTGTATGCTGACTGATGGAAGGGCAGCACTGAGAAACTTGGTAATAACATAGTTTTACTTTTAAGCAGAGTCAGCCAACCTGCCAACCTCAAGTCACTGGCCTGGTCCCCTACAAGACCTTGGCTTGCTGTTGAAGAGTTCTTTAAGATTATAGTTTACAAATGAGATGGCCCTGCTCTGAATAATGTGTGTAAACACCTTGGCATTGTTTAACATGGATGTAGAACCTTTGGAAGGTAGTCTTTCTAGAGGTGGTGGGCCATTGGTGGTGAGCATTAAGGGTTGTAGTCTTGCCCACTTCTAACCTGGAGTTTTTCTGCTTCATGGTCAGTACACATGACAAAGCTACTGATGTAAACTCCTTCCAGTGTTATGTCTTCTTCACCATGATAAACTATATCCTCTGAACTGTAAGCCAAAGTAAATTCTGGCTTGAGTTGCTCTGTCAGATGTTTGTTCACAGTGATGAGAAAAATACTTCATGGTCAAAGTAAAAATCTTGATAAAGAAACAAACACAAACAATTGTGGAGATAAAGAACACAGTAACTGAGGCAGACATCACCGGGTGATAAGGGAGTATGATCAGGTAACATATTGTGAAATTCCCAAAGAAGCAATAAAAATGATTTGTTGAATAAGAAAAAAGAATGAATGAAAAAACTTCAAGGACCTGGAAAAAATATTAAGCCCAAACTTAGGAAGAAAGAAATGACAAAGAGCACAGAATAAACAAATGCAACAGAGTGGAAGTAAAAAATAAAGTATTTTAGAGAGAAAAATCACAATCTACAATCCTTTAGACTAATTAGGAAAAGTGAGAGTAAACTTAAATAACATTAGAATTAAATGAAGAAACATTCCAACATGAGAGAAATCTGAAAGATGCTGAGAAACTACTAAAAACAATTAAGTATCAGTGAATTGGATGCTCCATAAGAAATAAAATAAACACTAGATACATATAATCTACCAAGACAAAGTCACCTCAGAATATCAATAAATGATGAAATTGAGTAGTGACAAAGTGTACAATTGAAGAAAAACCAGGCAACCACGAGGCTAATTTCAAAAACACATCAAAAAAGAGTGTTTTTTTTTTGTTTTTTTGTTTTTTGTTTTTTTTGTTTTGCAGAGGTGAAGGTGTACTTATTATGAGAATCTAGCAAGCACTGCAGCTCAGCATAGATTATCATGCATGTTTCATTAACATGAAGCTAACATTAGGCAACATGATCTAGCACATCCCCCAGGGAGTGTTGACTATATCAAGTAATCTTTTGAAGGCTTGCATCCACACAATTCTTGACAGCACAATCTACCAGAGTACCATCTATTGCTACTCTTCTGATCACCTTGTGGCATTAAGACAGAAGCATATGACTAGCCTGAGAAAGAGATCAAAATTCAAAATCTGAAACATGGTTTCTGCTTTATGTATATATATTTTATTCCCTGATACAGTAACAAAAATTCAGAAAAGTCAAGAAAAGCGATGACCTATCCTATGCTCATAATATGCAGGATAAGGAATTAATGCACATGTCTATTACACAGGAATGATAGAAACAACTGAGCAGGACTCATAGCTCACATAGACTGAAGTGACAATCTTGGAGCCTGTATGGGTCTGAGCCAGGTACTCTTCATATATATTATATTTGTGTAGCTTGGTGTTTTTGTGGGACTCCTAACAGGGGGAGTGAGAGTCTACTCTGATGCCTTTGCCTGCTCTTGGGTGTTTCTTTCCTTCTACTTGGTTGCGTTATCCAGCCTTGATATGAGGACATGCGCTTAGTCTTATTCAAACTTATGTTATGCTCAGTTGATATCCCTGGAAGGCCCTCCCTTTTCTGAAGGGAAACAGAGGAAGAGTGAATCAGGAGAGAGAAGAGGGACTGGGAAGAGTGGAGGGAGGACAAACTGCATTGGGATGTAATAGATAAGAGAAGAAGAAAGGAGGGAAGGAAGGAAGGAGAGAGGGAGGAAGGAAGGAAAGGAAAGAGGGAGGAATGAAGGAACAAGGAAGGAGGGAAAGACCTGGCCTATATATACAGAATATAAACTTCAGTCTTTAAAATGACTGAATTATTCTTTGTATGGATATGGCTGAACTCAAAGAATATTGTGGAAAATGAAATTACATAGGCACATAAAGGCAAGCGCCACAGGATCTTACACATGGAGAGAGAATGACAGTTACCAGAAGCTGTATGTGGAGACAGAGGGAGTTTCTAGTCAACCTCTACAGTTATATAGGAAGAAAAAAAGCTTTGCATTCTATGGCGTGGAAGGGTGACTATAGTTAAAAAGGAATAGCAGTATATTTCAAAATAACTAAAAGGGTAAATTTTGAATATTTCACCATCTAGAACAATAAGCAGAGTATGATTATGCCAATTTATATGACTAAATCATTCAAAATTATGTACATACATCAAAACATAATAAATGCACTCATAGTTTTCTTATAAAACATAAAATTAGAAAGAGCACAGGTCTTGAAATAAGGTAGATTTCTACCTAAAGACTGGATTGTTCTCGGAGTATAGTTTTGCACTCTATTTTATCCTTTTTGAAATGGTGTTCCACATATCCTAGAACTCCTACCCTCTTGATTCTGTATCCCAAGTGCTAGGAATAAGTCATGTACTGTCCTAGATGGATCTATGCTAATTTTCTTTCACAGTAAGCATTCAAACACATTGCTCAACCTTAGTACTGTACTTGACAACAGGATGTAGATTCATCCTACACATATACCATAATTTTCACAAAAGAAGTATATTTAAAAGCTCTTATCTGTATTTGAGGTCAGACAGTTATTTTGATGAATTTTTAGAGTCTTTCTTAGGTTTGGGTGTTTGGTCTAGTATTTGATAGTGACTAAGCTAGGGAGGGACCATAAGACTCAATAATGATACTATTATGTAATAAAATTGGGAGTGTGGTTATTTACCATAAAAAGCTTTTAGTTTCCATGAAGAGTTATGACTTTTTCTGTAGATTTCCTGGGGGTGGGAGTAGGGAGAATAGACCACCACTGTTCATAATGTGACTTGATCCATACATGTGGTCTTTTGTTTATTTGTATGTTTGTTTGTTTTGTCAAATTAAGCCTAGACTATATTCAAAATTAGAGAAAATTAATTGAAAAAGAAAAGGCTTTATAAGACTGGCCTATAGGCAAATCTGTGGAGGTATTGTCCTGTTATAATGTGGGAGGGCCCATCCCTAAGAAGACAGTCTCACCCTTGGGTAGGTAGTCCTGAATAAATAAATAAAAAAAAAAGAAAGGGTCATGAGATATGCAGTTGTCAAATGGGAGAGAAATGACTATCTGCTTAGTACTTGTTGGCTACAAAACTCCTAAGAACTTAAAAAACTCAACTGCAAAGGATTTTCAAATTAGTGGTGAATAGCAGAAACCAAATTTTGTACATGGATACTCAGTGCCAAAACTTTCAACTTTCCAAAATATGAACTTCCTCCATAGGAAAATGTGAAGAAGTGGATTAGGGAGTAATAAACATTGTACAAATAATGAGCATTTTAGAGAAATAGAAAATATCTCCTAATAACAATGCCAAGAAGTACTAATACAGGTAAAAATGATCAAGTCTCTTCCAGAACCTCTGGCTAAAGGAACTAAATATATATTGCCAAGAAAAATGGCTGCAGACTGAGGACTTACCACAGCTCAACATTAGACACTCGTGAACTTCCCTCAGGGCTAATATTAATTTCTGAAAATTTCACGAACCTAACAAAAAAAAAGAGGGCAAATATGATAACTCATTAACAAAGTATGATGCTGGTATTTTGAGAGCAAAATGATGTGATGTATATTTGATTTTTAAAAACGAAGCCACAAGATAATTTGATTACATGGATGAAATACGACACAAACATTGTTAGAAGTGAAAACAAAATAAACCGAGTTAAGATTGTTAAAAAAAAAAAAAAAAAGAAAAGAAAAGAAAATGGTGCTTTTCTATGGCTTATGTGTACGCTTCTGCCTCCATATTCATGCCCTGGTTGTGTTCTTGAACTGACTTCCCTCAGTGAAGGACTGTTAACCTAGAAGTGTAAGATGAAATAAACCATTTTCTTCACAAGTTGCTTTTGGTCATGGTGTTTATCACAGCAATACAAATCCTAACTAAGACAGTTCCCTCAGAGCCATTGACTAAATCCAGGCACAGTTTGACATTGTCATTTTAGGACAGGTCTGGACCAATGTTAGAAACTTATTCTATCCAAATCACAAAGATTTATAATATCACACATCCCTCTCTGAAAATTGAACACTTAAACTCAGGATGATTTTAAGCCTCTATGAACTCTCCTTAGAATAACTATCATTTCTGCTCAAGTAATGTTTCTATTGTATTGGTTAACAAAAATCAATCTGGAATTGATACAGCCTTAATATCACCTTGCCAAACATACTGTGTACTTTGACCAGCTGGTTTGTTCCTTCGTTTGGACCATTATGTTTATATGTATCATTTAGCAATATTCAAATTTCTCTTTAGTTTCATCATCTCCAAAGATATAATCCTCAAAATTCAAAATCTAAGTTACTGTAGATATTTTCTATGGGCATATTTTATATCAGTTACTCTTCAGAAAGTTCAGTGTTTTGGGCTGTTGAGAAGACACAGTTCCTGACAATGAGTAGTTATAAGGCGTCTTGTTCATGGAAGAGTCACATTTTAGAGTTACATTTTCAGTGGTGATGGGAATCAGGTGATAGAACCTGAAGCAAAAGGTTAAAATGTAAACAGGCTGCAGAATTGAGAAGGAAGAAGCCCCACTGGCTTGGTCCCAGAAGAAATAAAGTTAGGGCAACTCTGAAACCAGAGTAGAATCTTGTGAACAGTTTGTTGGGCTCTCTTTAAACAAATCCAAATTAAAAAAATAGTGAGTGAGTGCTGTCTTTACAAGCTTAGACTCAGAAGTTTGATCAAATGAAATAGAAACTTTGTTTTTACAAAGCTCTATAGTAGATTCTAATGGGTCATCAAAGATATAGAAAATGTTGGTGGAAGTCGAAAGGCTTCTTATCAGCAAGAAGCACTCTGTCTTCCTTCCCTTCCTTCCTTCCTTCCTTCCTTCCTTCCTTCCTTCCTTCCTTCCTTCCTTTCTTCCTTCCTTTCTTCCTTCCTTCCTTCTTACCTTCCTTCCTTCCTTCTTACCTTCGCTTCTTATTTCTTGTTTCATTTGAGGACCTTTCTTCTTGAGGACCATAGAGGACACACGTTTCTTTGTTACTGCTATGTTCACAAAGGTCCTTTGTCCCCAATAAAGCTCTTGAATCAATATTGGGTCATTTACCTATACTGCTGGCACCAGTGTTCTGGTCACCACAATTAACCAGGGCCCCCTCTTGACTCCCACCAGAGTTTGTACTGCTTCCTCTTTATCCCATTTTCCACCCTCCAGTATGATGTGGCATATTCTTGACCTTCTGTTAATCTATTGTCTCTGCAGACATGAACCAAGAAATAAACACATTCAATAAACCCTGCAAATTTTTCATGACTGACTTTATGTATTTTATGCTTTTTTGGTAGTTACAACTTTTAAGGCAACTAGCTACCTCAGCTACTGTTTTCTTCCTGTGGGTTCTATAAGAGAAACTCATTCAAAGTACACAATGACTTCTATACAGAAATGAGTGTTAAAATCATGGGCTCTCCAATATTAAAAGGAAATGCCTACATAGCTCACTAATATTGTACTGCTTTTAGTTTACCAGTTTTGCTGCTAGATACTCTATTGAGCTTCCTTCTTTCCCTCTGCCTCTTCCTCCTCCTTCCTCTCTTTTCCCCTTCTCTCTTTATTTTTTGACAGGGTCTTGTGTATATCAAATTGGCTTTAAAGTCATCACATAGTCAAGGATGACCTTGAGATCATGTTCCTCTTGTCTCCATATCTTAAACTCTAGGATTACAGGCATATGCTACCATGTATCATCTGTGTGCTTTGCCTATCTCTCAACAGGATGTAAGTTCAGAGGGTGGGGAATTTCATATCTCATCTCCTGTTTATCATGAAGGCACATAACACTAAATCTAAGATAGTAGTCAACCAATAAACTTTTATTGAAAGCAACCAAATGAGTAACTTTTTATCCAGGATTAAAATATCTCAAAGGGTTGGAGAGTTGTTCTCATGGCTCTTTCAGAGGTCCTGCATTTGGCTCTCAGCACCTATGGGACAGCTTACCATTGTCTGTACTGATCTCTCCAACTCCTGGAAGAGTCTGTTTCTGAAGGCTTACTTTAAGATGTAGCTTCTAAAATGTGCTATCTGTCTCTTGTGGAAGCCTTCCTAGAGACATTGGTATTTCTGGTGAGATTATGACATACAAAATAAGAAAAGTGATGATGCAGAGACATAGGGGTGAAGGTTGTAGAAATAGAGTGTTTGGCTTATTTTTATTTAAGGGACTGAGTACCTGGGGCTTTACAAAGAGTTAGTTTTCTGAACAAACTATCCAAACCCCTTAAAGAAGAACTTTTGAGCCAAAATACCTCCAAGGAAGAACTGTTTTCATGTTCTCTTGCTACTGGAAGAGAAAACATGTTCCAGCACCCCTTTACAATATACTAGGGGCCCAAAACATTATTTAAGCACAAAAGTCTATGGGAAAGATGGAGAAATAGATTCCCTTCCAAACCAAAACACCATATCATATTGACAACCATTTATGTGAGTGGACAGTATTGTAGAAGAAAGACATCAACATTTATGTATATTGTACTTGTTTTGTGTGAGTAACTTAAACCCTATGAATAATACATATTATTGTGAGAAACCTGGGGAGTATAGGAATTAATTCACATAGGATAACACAAATATTAAGTGGCCAGATAAAATTAATGCTTAGGTCCTTCTAATTTATAATAAATCCTCCTTTTTTTATAGCACACTGCCTAATCCAGTTAAAATTTCAACATAATTTTTGTGCCAAACCTCTGCGCATAGAAGTTAGGATTAACAGCCCTTGGCTTTTGGTTCATTTAGTGCATGGGACTGAACAAACTTGCCCTAGCCAGTGGGGTTTCTGGAGGGATCAGAACATAGGGAAAGAGCAAGAGTGCCTTCAGGCTAGTTGGCATGCCATCATGCCTTCGTATCCTTCCATTATGTGTTTTATTTGGCAGATTCTGCTTCTACAGGAATTGCCCACAGTATCTGCACAATTGCACATGTCATCAAACTGCCTAGAAGGGAAAGGACAGGGTGTTCCTCCTACTTATAAACATGATGTGTTCTCTTTGTGTCAGGAATCAATTTAACCCACCTGCCTCTGCCTGCTTACCATTTGGAGTTAAGCTCTTAATGCGCATTGCAATGTCCCGTGGTGCTTGCATCTGTTTACACATCACAATAACATTTTAACTCAGTGAATTCAAAACATATTCATGGAATCCCTTCCCTATCTTGCATCCATCATTCCTTTAGTCATCCAGGTACAAAACCTAGAATTCTTTTATTTGTCTTCATCCTCAGAGATAGACCACCAGTCATCAAACCCCATGGATTTCCAGTCCTTCTCCATTCCTCATACATTTCCTTCTTAATTATTTCTCTTTTACAGTTCTCTGTGGTGATGGCTACAGCAGTTTTCTGTCCATTGCCCTTGGCTTTTCTTTCATTTAATCAGGAAATCTTAACTATTACTATTAAAGTACCCTTTCTAAGGTGATAGTCTCATCAGCACACTTTTTAAGTTACATTTAGATGCTTTTCCTGCCTACCAAGGACGCAAAACTTATGGAGTAGCATTCAAGACCTTCTACCATACAGCCAACATGTATCTACTGATGTATCTCCTACTTCATTCCCTGTGTACTATTTCACCTCCTAGATAAAGCATACTCTTCCCTGATAGTTAAAGATGCCCCCATAGAGCTTTGCCATCCTTCAACGTCCGTCTCTGAAGAAAGCTATATATGCATTCTCTGAGATGTGATTTATGTGATCCCTGCACAGACTATTTTCTAATTCTTCTCAGTTAACATCACAATGTATTATCATGAGCCCTTGGCATTTTGAATATACGCTGAATAAATGACCTCACTTCTTCCTGTATTATAATAATATTCCTACTTGCATTCATGTTCTAGTGAAGCAATCAAGTCCTTAGAAAATTAACTACTGTAGCACTAACTGTCTTTGCAGATCACAAACTTGCAACAAGACTTTGACCCACTGGTTACTGAGAGTCAGGTAATATTGAGAAGGGTGGAAAGGATGGAGAGGATATGGGTGGAAACATGGTTAAGGGTGAAACCAAGAGCCATCTAGACAGAGAAAAAATGTTGTAAGATGAATACGGCTAAAACAAAAAACTTCTGAATGAAAATACTAAGAGAAATGTGCCACAAAGGTAAGCAGTAGCCATCCAATAAAAGGATAATTTTCGTTTAAAAAATTCTGTGTGAAAAGACTGCGATGATGTGTCATTAAACACTCCATCTGGATTCAATGACGATTTCCTGCTGAAAATTAGGGCAAATTGTGTTCCTTAGACCAATATATTTTGGGAGGAACAGGATGTCTTTGGGTCTGGTTGCTCTACTGTGGATCATTGTTTTATATAATATCCCTTGAAGGATAAAAGTATAATAATTATCTGCCATGTTTGGATATAGATTCTGTGGTCAACAACTAATGGTTGATTAAATTGCTTAAGGCCATAGTCCTTAAGGGAAAGACATTCATATAGTGTTTATTATGTTATGTCTTCAAAAATTTTAAATTACATTATTTTATATATTTATTTATGTGTGTGTATATATGTATCCATATGTGTATGTATGTGTGTGCATATGTCTGTATGTGTGTTTGTGTGTGTATATACATTTGTCCCTGTGTATCTGCGCATATATATGTGTGTATGTGTGTGTGTGTGTGTGTGTGTGTGTGTATACATTTGTCCCTGTGTATCTGCGTATATATATATGTGTGTATGTGTGTGTGTGTGTGTGTGTGTGTGTGTGTGTGTGTGTGTGTGT
>OU015744.1:79491675-79526310 GCA_907169655.1 Acomys percivali
ACACACACACACACACACACACACACACACACACACACACACACACAGAATTTTGAGGAACATGGACTCTTTCTCTCTAAGAAGTCATCCCTGGGTAGAGGTGGATCTTCATGGGTTCCTTCATGATCCATGCAGGGATTTTGCTGACTTGATCTTCACCAGATCTTTGTAAGCTGCCACAGCTGTTCTGAATTCATGTGTGCAATGGTGCTGATGAGACAAGTTTCTTGCCACTGGAATCCTCTGGCTCTTACAGTCTTTCTAACTGCCTCCTTCTTGATTATGCCCAAGCCTTGACAGACACAGGGTATAATATCAGCCTCATGCAGAGCTAGACACTCTGAAGACTCATATTTTCTTCACATTGATGGGGGCAGGGCCAGGGAGTGGGGGTCTCTGTAAGAACTGACATCTACTGGAAACAGAAGCTTCTCTGGTAAGCATTAGGAGACACATTAATCTAAGGACACCAGTAACTTTCTAAAGTTTCTAAAACGTAGACACAAAGACATTTTCACCTTTTCCAGCTGCTAAAATCCAGGTTATGCAGTTGTCATCACTCCTGGCCATGAAGGGCTTATTCCTGGGTTTAAACAGTTTAGTTTCCATTTTCTCAAGTATCCACACCCTCATGCTATGCTCTCTATCCTCTCAGTTGAAAATCAGTCTAATCTTGGGTTTCCATTGGGTTTTACGTGTGTGATAATGAATTCTTGCATTAAGTCATTTAGAATTCCAGTTGTTCCGGAACACTGGGGTAGGAATGCTAGACAACCAGAGGGTGAGGATGAAGAGACTGTGAGCTAGGAAAACCATCTCACAAACTTGAAATCTTGCCTATATTTAAATGAGTTCTCAGCATGGGCAATAACCTTGTCCTTCTCCCATCCCAAGATGACTCTCCAGAGCAACCTATTTCTGTGAAGTGGAATGGGATATAGCTGTGCCAGAATGTCTCATGTAATGATACATAAGCTATTCTCTTTTTCTTGATAAGGACATTACAGCAAAGGACTGTAAATCCTCCATGCAATTAGCATTGGCCACAACTGAATAAAAACATTCCCTTAAAACAGAAATATCTTGCATAAACCAATTGTATTTACCGATAGTATTGCAATAATAAAACAATAACCTTTAAAAGTGGCATTGCTGTTTTAATAGCTTCCTTAATTAGATGTGTGGTGTTTTTGTTTATTGGGTTAATTGGAATAAAGTGATATTATTTAAAAATAAGGTAAATACAGGCAACATTGAATTTATAGTTGCCTTCTACCCACAGATGTCCCTTTCAAATGACAGCAACTAGCCATATAATTACTGACAGAAGGGCCATTAGGTCATTGGCAATGTAGGACTAAGAGCCAGAGTGAAGTCCATTAGACCCACAATAAACACAGGCTTATTTGAAGAAAAGCAAACCAGCTCCAGATACTAAGACTCTTACATTTAGTTAACTCTATGTTTGATCCAGATAGAAGAAGAAATCCTAAGGCTAAGGAGATAAGAAGAAAGAATCAAATTCTCTTAGCAGTTCTACCATTGCTTTTACTAACTTGTTTTCAGCCAGTTACCTGACCCATCAGTGTCAAACACACCTTAACTGTAGTCCCAGAATGAGTACCTTAGCTGTGGGCTCACATACCATTCTGTTATGTATATAAAAACTCTGTATTAAGGTAAATAGAAATCAAATGCATCCCCTCCTTTGTTGTATAGAGACTCTTGTGAAATTCCATCGTCCATTTCTTCCCTGTTTAACAGCATGTGCTGAGCACATTTTCACTTATAATGGATGATTAATGAACCTGTATTTCACTGAGTCCCTATGCAAGCAAACTAAATGCAAAGTATGTATGAAAACAGTTTATAAATTTTTAGGAGATATGGTTCCAAGATGGCAGTGCCTATTACCCACTGTATCTGATCTACCACAATGAGACCAGGGTCCTGATTGGAAGCCACAGACTCCTAGAACTAGAGTATACTAGGTGAGTGGGACCCTGCACAGGGCAGACCACCAGAGGGCCTGGTCCCAGGTCAACCAACAGAGGATTTGGCCCAGAGTCCCTAGCTGGACTTGCCGGGCAGTTTGGGCCCAGAAACTCAAGCTGAGCTTTGCGCACAGGCTTGGTGGCCCTGAGACTCTGGCTGGACTCTCCACGCAGTTTAGGCCTGGAGTCCCGGGCTGAATTCAATGCGCAGTGTGGGTTCAGAGTCCCTGGCTGAGCTCAGTGCACAATTCTGCCCCGAAGACTCGGGTGGAGCTCGGCGTGCAGTTTGGGGCCAGAGTCCCTAACTGTGCTTGGCAGACAGGTTGGGCCCAGAGACTCTAGTGGAGCTTTTGGCACAGTCCTGGCTCTAAGACTCTGGTTGGACACAGTGCGCAGTTTGAATCCAGAATTTCTGGCTGAGCTTGGCGGACAGTTCGAGTCCTGAGTCTCTAGTTGACCACAGCATGCACTTTGGGCCGAAAGCCCCTAGCTGAGCTTGGTGCACAGTCCCAGCCCAAAAATTCTGGCTGGACTCGGTGTGCATTTTGGGGCCAGAGTCCCTAGGGGAGCTCAGTGTGCAGACTGGGCCGAGAGTCCCTAGCTGAGCTCAGCAGACAGTTTGGGTCCTGAGATTCTAGATGAGCTTGGTGTGTGGTTTGGGCCCAGTGTCCCTGGATGGACTTGGCAGGGGACCCAGAAGGCTGTGGATACCTTGGCCTGACCCAACGCTTATTCAGAGACCCAGAACGATTGCAGGACCCACATTACAGTGGAGCTGAGGATCATTGGCTGTGAGAGTCCAAAACAACAGGGCTAGTCTCCTGCTATCTACACCAATGAAGCATCAGAGCTTCCAGCCTACGGAAATCATGAGAAAACAAGTGAATCTATCATCAGACTCCCTCCACTCAACTCTGGAAGCTACCCAACAAAAACAGAGACAGCAAAATGTCTAAAGGACAGCGTAAAAGCATATGCAAAAAACCCCAAAACAACATGGCATCTCCAGTTTCCAGCTATCCCAAAGAAAACAACTCAGAGAACTCAAACACAATGGAAATACAAGAAAATGACTTCAAATCCTTAGTAATGAGGCTGATAATGGAGGAAACAAATAAAATTCATAATCAAATGCAGGAAGAGACAGCCAAACAGGTGAGAGGCATAAAAGAAGCATATAGAGTGGAACTGGAAAAATTTCAGGAAAATGCAAACAACCATATGAAAGAAATAAATAAAACGGTTCAAATTCTGAAGACCTATAAAGAGGCAATGGAAGAAACTCAGGAATATACAAACAATCAGATGAAAGAAATAAAAAAATCAGTTCAAGATCTGAAGACGAAAATGGATTCAATGATAAACACACAGACAGAAGAAAAACGAGAACGTGAGACCTCAGGGAAGAAGGCAAGCAACACAGAGGTGAGCTTTTCTAACAGAATCCAAGAGACGGAAGAACGAATCTCAGGTCTAGAAGATACAATCACAGATCTTGAAGCAACCATTAAAGAAAATGCCAAATCTGGAAAATTCCTGACACAAAACTTCCAAGAAATTAAGGATACCATGAAAAGAAGAAATCTGAGGATAATAGGCATTGAAGAAAGAGAAGATATCAAACTCCAAGGCCCAGAAACTATTCTCAACAAAATCATAGAAGAAAATTTCCCCAATCTAAAGAAAGAGATGCCTATAAACATACAAGAGGCCTACAGAACACCAAATAGAATTGACCAGAAAAGAAAAACTGCCCGTCACATAATAATCAAAACACAAAATATACAGAATAAAAAAAAAAACATTAAAAGCTGCAAGGGAAAAGGGCCAAATAACATTTAATGGCAAACCTATCAGAATTACACCCGACTTCTCAGCAGAGACCATAAAAGCCAGAAGAGCCTGGACAGAGATCCTGCAAACCCTAAGAGATCAAAGATGCCAGGCCAGAGTGCTTTACCAAGATCCTACTTTAAAAGCATATATGCAACATAATTTGAAGATCTAAGAGAAATGGACAACTTTCTTGATCGATTCTACTTGCCAAAATTGAAGCAAGATCAGATAAACAAATTAAACAGTCCTAGTTCTCGTACAGTAATGGAAGCAGTTGTTAATAGTCTCCCAACAACAACAACAACAACAACAAATCCAGGGCCTGATGGTTTTAGTGCAGAATTCTACCAGAGTTTCAAAGAACAGCTAATACTGATACTCTTCAAGCTACTCCAAAAGATAGAAAAGGATGGAATATTACTAAATTCATTCTATGAGGCCATAGTCACATTGATACATAAACCTCACAAAGACCCAACCAAAAAAGAGAGAATTTCAGACCAATTTATTTTATGAACATTGACACAAAAATACTCGATAAAATACTCACAAACCAAGTACAAGAACATATCAAAGATATCATTCATCATGGTCAGGTAGGTTCCATTTCCGGCATGTAGGGATAGTTTAATATATGGAAATCCATCTATGTAATCCACAATATAAACAAACTGAAAGAAAAAACCTGTATGATTATCTCCTTAAACGCAGAAAAAGCATTTGACAGAATCCAACACCCATTCATGTTTAATGTTTTGGAGAGATCAGGGATACAAAGTATATACCTAAACATAATAAAGGCTATATATAGCAAACTAATAGCCAACATCAATTTAAAGGAAGAGATACTCAAGGAAATTCCTCAAAAATCGGGGACCAGGCAAGGCTACCCACTCTCTCCATATCTCTTCAATATATTTCTTGAAGTTCTAGCCAGAGCAATAAGACAACAAAAAGACATCAAGGGGATTCAAATGGGAAAAGAGGAAGTCAAATTATCCCTATTTCAGATAATATGATAGTGTACATAAGCAACCCCCAAAATTCCACTAGAAAACTCCTACAGCTGATGAACACCTTAAGAAAAATGGCTGGATACTAAACTAACTCAAAAAGGTCAGTAGGCATCCTATATACAAATGACAATCATACAGAGGAGGAAATTAGGAAAACTACACCCTTCACGATAGCCAGAAGCAATATAAAATATCTAGGAGTAACTCTAACCAAGCAAGTGAAGGACTTATTTGAAAAAATTTCAAAACTTGGAACAAAGAGATTGAAGATGACATTAGAAGATGGGAAGGTCTCCCTGATTCATGGATTGTTAGAATTAACACAGTAAAAATGGCTATCTTACCAAAAGCAATTTACAAATTCAATGCAATCCCTATCAAAATACCTACACAATTTTTAAAGACATTGAAAATTCAATTCTCAACTTTATATGGAAAAACAAAAAACTCAGAATAGCTAAAACAATCTTCTACAATAAAATATCCTTTGGAGGAATCTCCATACCTGACATCAAGCTGTACTATAAAGCAACAGTAATTAAAACAGCATGGTACTGGCAAAGCAATAGGCTGGTTGATCACTGGAATCAAATCAAAGACCCAGAAATGAATCTACATACATATGATCACTTCATTTTTGACAAAGAAGCCAAATCTATTCAATGGAGAAAGGATAGCATCTTCAACAAATGGTGCTGGTCTAACTGGATGTCTATGTGTAAAAAAATGCTACTAGACCCATATTTGTCACCGTGCACAAAACTCAAGTCCACGTGGATTAAAGACCTCAACATAAAACCAGAGACACTGAGTCAGTTAGAAGAAAAAGTAGGGAAAAGCCTGGAACATATTGGCACAGGAGACAACTTCCTGAACAGAACACCAACAGCCCAGGTCTTAAGATCAACAATTAATAAATGGGACCTCATGAGGCTGAGAAGCTTCTGTAAGGCAGGAGACACTGTCAACTGAACAAAGCCTACAGATTGGGAAAAGATCTTCACCAACCCTACATCTGACAAAGGTCTAATATCCAAAATATATAAAGAACTCAAGAAATTAAACGCCACCAAACCAAATAACCCAATTGAGAAATGGAGCTTGGAACTAAACAGAGAATTCTCAACAGAGGAATATCGAATGGCTGAAAAACACTTAAAGAAATGCTCAATGTCTTTAGTCAATAGAGAAATGAAAATCAAAACGACTCTTGAGATTCCACCTTACACCCATCAGAATGGCTAAGATCAAAAACTGAAATAACAACACATACTGGTGAGGATGTGAAGAAAGAGGAACACTCCTTCATTGCTGGTGGGAGTGCAAACTTGCACAACCACTTTGGAAATCAATCTGTCAGGTTCTCAGAAAACAGGGAATAGGACTTCCTCAAGACCTAGCTATTCCACTCCTTGGAATATACCCAGAAGATCCTCTACCACAAAACAAGGACATATTCTTAACCATGTTTATAGCAGCCTTATTCATAAAAGCCAGACCCTGGAAACAGTCTAAATGCCCCTCAGTTGAAGAATGGATAAAGAAACTGTGGTACATGTCAGCTACTCAGCTATTAAAAACAAGGAAATCCCAAAATTTGTGGACAAATGGATGGAACTAGAAATGATCAGACTAAGTGAGTTAATCCAGAAACAGAAAGACTCACATGGCATATACTTCCTTATAATTGGACACTAGTCCAAAAGACATGTCCCATGAAAGTCTTCACTTACCAGGATATTGGAATAGATGTGAAGACATACCCCTGGGACTCTAGGAGAGGGAAATGTAGGAGAATGGGGAAATAGAAGGATCCAGATGGCCCTAGAAACTTACAAGAAGAACATCATGATGGGTGGATCTGAGTTCTGAGGCGGTTTGCTCAAAGAACTGCACAAACCAAGGACATCAAACCCCTACTCAGATCTAGCCGATGGACAGGAAATTCTCCACAGTTGTGTGGACAGTGGGGACTGACTCGGACATGAACTCTGGTGCCCCATATTTGACCACTTCCCCTTGATGGGGAGGCTGGGTGGCACTCAGAGAAAGTATAGGCAGGCTACCAAGATAAGACTTGATAGCCTGTGACCATATAATGGGGTAGGAGGTCTCCCTCAGTCATAGACCTAGGGGAAGGAAATAGGGTGAAAGTGGGAGTGAGGAAGGAAAGGGGAGGATACAAGTGATGGGATAACAGTTGAATTATAATCTGAATAAATTAAATTATTTAAAACAATAAAATGCGTACTGTTAGACTTCAAAAAAATTTTTAGGAGATACATAAAAGTAAAGTATTTTTAGTAGAATTTATTAGTAGAATAATTCTTATCAATCATGTTTTTGTTTACAATATGAATACTGGACAGAATGGTAAACAATTTAATTTTATCTAAAATGTATCCATTGGTTCAACAGCCAGAAGCCCAGAGTATAATTAAATGAGAACAGAGTTTCAGACCAGAAACTGAAACCAGGAACCTAAAAGGAGCTATGCTTGGATGAAAGGCATTACAGGAAGAAGTGCACTTCCAGAAAGCCAAATTAAGTGGAGCCTCCTTGGCTGCTCATTCTGGGATGGCGCAAGGAGAACCACTGGGCTCATGGCTAGCTGTGTCTCCTAAGCTGTACTCTGTACTAATGGTCTGAAAACAACCTACCCTGAGATTTTAAAATTTATTAGTTATTATTTTATACTTTTCAAATTAAAATATAATCACACCATTTTCACTTCGCTTTCCTCCTTCCAAGCCCTCAAATAGACAATTCCTCAAAAGCTTGGCATTTTCAATGAATAGTTTTTATGTCTAAGAATATGTCCTTGCTTATAATTTATACTGCCAAAATTGGGAGGTATGTTTTGATAAATTAAGATATATTTATATAAAAATTGTGTCAGAATAAGTCAAATTGAGGAATTTATAGAAAACCTTGGATTAAGTTAAAATAAAACTGACACCATTTTTTCTCTCATCCATCTCATCCTTGATAGAGGCCTCTGTAACTTATTTTAAATGTCATGCTATAATTGAAGCAAGGAAGGAAAATGGATGTGGTATTTCATTCCATAGTTAACATGAGACAATGTTATACACACATCCACACATCATACATTTATGTATATATGTATTTATATACATGCATATAGGCTTGTTCAAAGAAACTTGATAAAATTGCTATAATGGCTTGTGTTGAATGAGAGAGTTGTTAATTTTATCTTTCTCTGAATATTTGCTTCAAGGAATCTGATTTCTGATACATTTCTTACAACACAGATAATTTACCTTAATTTCATTTACATGTATTCAGGTGCCCACAGAGGCCATCAGAGTCCCCGGAGTTGGACTTACTGTCTGGCAGTTGTGAGCTATCTGACCTGGTTTCTGGGAACTGAAGTTAAGGCTTCTGGAAGAGGAAGAATTACTCCTAACTATTGACCCATCTCACCAGCTCTTATCTTGTTAAATTGAATTCACTCTGCTTACATCTTCTAAGAGTGTCCAATGGATTGTGCTTTCATGAATGTGTCTCTCAGTTCTGGTGTGGTCTTCTTGTTTCTCCCACATGTCTCATGGCAGCTTCTGTGAATCCATTTTCCTCTGTTGAATCACTGTAGCCCATCAGGAAAGTATTCTGAAGATTAACTGGAAATGGCTCTGTATTATTATTGTTTCATTAAGCTAAATGAAGTTTCTTTTTATTGCTTTGTGTCCATTATAGCGAATAACATTTGGAGGCGACTCAATTTTGGAGAAATGAGCGAAAAACAAATAGAAAAACGATCAAATAATGAACTACAAATATACACTTCACACACATTGATAAACAATGTGGTTCTGCTGTTATGTTATCCATCAATTTTTGTAGCTCAAGAACTCATAGTACATGTACTCGGCCATGAAACTCACTTGTGGCTGATGGATACACCTCAAAAACACATGTGGACTTACATACATATCTATGCACAGTGAAGCTAAATTACATATCTTGATCAAAAAAGCATATTGGTTACTCTTTATTAAATTCAAAGCACATGCACTTCTCCTGCCATGATGCTTTTGGTCCTAGCTTCTAGCATCTCAGATAACTTTATAGTTTTCATTGATTCCAAAGAGGGAAAGCCTAAAGAAACTGGATAATAGTCTTCTCATTCTACCAGTAATTTGGCCCTTCCCTGAACTACAAGGCTTAGTCTACCTGTGTCCCTGGTGGCTCATGACAGTATCTTGTAGAGGCTTTTTATTTTTTCTGTGCGCCTTAACTGTCTCAATGTAGGTGATAAAGACAAGGAGACTACTGATGAAGGAAGTGAAGATACTTGTTACCAAGGCTAAAACCTTACTCAGTTGTACAGGGTATGCTCAGCAAACACTGTTATTCAGGAAGATTATGTTACTCTAGCCAATGAAGGACAACATATGGGAATTCACAAAAGGAGAGAGTCTTCTGGAAGTATCAGGCAGTGGGAATGTACAACACAGTGCACACAAAGTAACTGTAGGAGATGAAGTTAAATAGCAAAGAATTGAGGACTAAGGCCAAGACTAAAAATCTCATGATTCCAGCAGGATGGTACAGAAGAGGAAAGAACATTAGGTGCAGTGAACTTAAGTAGTTAATGTTGTCATGGCAATACTTGAAATGAGTTTTGGAGATGATACTGCATACCACAGCTAGGATGGAGCTCATCAGCCAGCCACAGATAGCTAAGCATAGCCTGGCCCATTAAAGCAACATAAAAAAGCAAGTGGTCACAAAATGACTAAGGTTATGGCTGCCAGGAAGGAATCAGAGCCCTGGGTAAAGAAGTAGAAATGGACCATGGGATAAGTGAAGGAGATGACTTTATCCTGGATCAGAAGATCGAAATTTATCCTGGGAACCATAGTCAAAGTATCTCCAATAATGAAAGTAATCATGAGAAAGTACATCACATTGTGTGGGGCATTGTTTTCTATGACCATGAATAGGCTATTTCCCTTGATGATATTAAAACAAACAGTATAAAAAAAAACAAAGAGTATAGAGAAGGACAGATACTAAAGAAGCTGCTGCTGGCTAAAGGATGAGAAATCCAAGAACAAAGGACAGATGCCAGGATTCAAGGGCAGGGTCCCTGCATAGAAGGAAAACAAGAGAGAAAAAGAGAGGCGAATCATTACTCATGAAAGACAAGATTAGTAGAACACAGACAAGGAAGAGCAAGAGAAATGTGAGGAGACAATAACTGATTAACAGAGGGATAGAAAAAACAAAACAGAGAGGAGTTAGGAAAGATATTAGAGCAGCTAGGCTAGCATCAACACTTAGGAAGAAAAAAAAGAAGAGGCAATAAAAGAAACAGACTGATGGAAAGCCAAATACAGAAAAGGGATAAACAGAAAGAGAGATAGGAAATATGTAAAGGAGAGTTATGGAATCCCTAGAAACTTTCAATGCGAATCTGTACTATAACCCAAATATTGTGATGAAGACCCCTTTATAGGGTCCTTGAACAGCTTACCTGTGAGAAGCCTCATAATGTTCATGTTTATTTGGTGGTTATCTTCAACAGAGTGGGAAATTCTTGTTTGGGTCAGTGAATTATGCTGCTTTTGGTGGTGACTTTTAGCAAAGATTAAGATAAGGATATACCCTGGGAATCCAGGCAGGTATTCTGCCCAAGACTGTTGGCCTTCAGGGGTCTGTCTGAGGGTTCTTTCACTGCTGCTGTGTCTGCCCTATGCTTCTCATCTCATCTTTATATCCTTTAGTGACATGGAACATGGATTGTAGAGTCACACTGCCTGTGTTGTAATTCTGGCTCCAGCATTTGCTTCTTATAGACCACAAATCTGTTCATCTCTTACTGTCTTGGCCTTTTTTTTTTTTTTTTTTTTTTTTTTTTTTTTTTTTTTTTTTTTTTTTACTCAGCTATACTTCGAAGATGCAATAATACTCAGCTTCTACAGATATTTTAGATAGAGCAGTAAATTCAATATCATGATTCACACAACTGTACTAAGAATTAAAATTGTTTGCTTATTATGACTATCATGGTGGTAGAAGTTCCATATCCTTTACCTACCACCCTTCCATACTTCCTGAGTATCAATATGTGTGTGGGCAAAGCCCGATGAAGCACCTTAGATTAACAATTCTCTAAGTGAATATTGTAAAATTTAATACAGAAAAGAACAAAATTATTACAACATAAACTACAAGAGCAGAAAAAGTAAAGTTGTATATAGACAATTTTGACTTTCTTAGGCCCCATTAAAAATGTTTCAGGCAGTGCTCTAGTAAGTCAGGAATGGAAGAATACATTTAAGAAGCTGTTCACTGATGTTATTGATAAACCTTCATCATATTTTTAAACTACTTGCTTTGTACCAACTAAAGCCAAACTGAATCCTTATGTGCATGCTACATGACACGCAAACACCAGCTGCTCCCTTTAGTCTCTAAGCTGTATTTTCTTTTTTTAAAGTTTTTTAAAGTTTTTTATTAATTTATTCATATTACATCTCAGTTGTTAGCCCATCCCTTGTATCCTCCCATTCCTCCTTCCCTCCCGTTTCCCCCCCAACTCCCCTCCTCTATGTCTGTGACTGAGGGGCACCTCCTCCTCCTGTGTATGCTCATAAGGTATTGAGTCTCTTCTTGGTGACCTATTATCCTTCCTCTGAGTGCCACCAGGCCTCCCCATCCAAGGGACATGGTCAAATATGGAGCACCAGAGTTTCTGTTAAAGTCAGATCTCCTTCTCCACTTAATGGTGGAGAATGTCCTGTCCATTGGCTAGTCTGGGTAGGGGTTCAAAGTTTACTGCTTATATTTTCCTTGGCTGGTGCCATAGTTTGAGGATGACCCCTGGGCCCAGACCCACCTGTAGTTTTCCAGGACCCACTGGATCCTTCTATTTCCTCATTCTCCCAGGCTTCTCACACCTAAAGTCTCAATAGGATGTCCTCCCCTCTGACTCACTTTCCTGGTAGGTAAAGTTTTTCATAGGGGCATACCGTTTGGACTAGTGTCTCGATATAAGTGAGTATATACCATTTAACTCTTTTTGCTTCTGTGTGAACTCACTCATTATGATAATTTCTAGTTCAAGCCATTTGTCCACAAATTTCGGAAATTCCTTGTTTTTAATAGCTGAGTAGTATTCCATAGTGTAGATGTACCACAGTTTCTTTATCCATTCTTCTACTGAGGGACACATAGGCTGTTTCCATGTTCTGGCTATTATGAATAAGGCATCTAAGCTGTATTTTCTTTCACTGCTCTGAGGTAGGCATTAATTCCTGGAAGATACTCATAGGTGCCTGCTTGTCTGAATTTTCTCCAGCATTATCTAAAGATGTTTGGGGATGAAGAGATTAGAAGGATATATTGGCCCTACTAATGGCTACGTCTTTAGATCAGGCCACATAGAAGGCTTTCTCTCAAATTCCTATGAAAAAATGCTCACCTAAGGGACAAAGCAAATGGAGCTTTTTAAGGGTCATTCTGAGATTAAAGGATTCAATAACTTTTGAGTCACATCCCTTAATCTCATAGATATTCAAAGCTTTGTGTACAGCCAGCTCAACTCTGTTAACAGAAACAACGGCACAAAGACTTCAAGTAAAAGATTAGCAATGAAGACAGCTTAAGTCAGCCTCACATGTAAGGGCTGGGGAGAGATGATCAGAAAATCGATAGCATCTGAGCCTGGGATTGATATTTAGAGTTCAACCATAAATAGCAAAAATGAGTTTACATCATTAAGAATGTGAAAGCTATAGGACTCCCAAAACATTTAAGAAATACTGCAGAAGAGGGGATAGAAAGTTTATACGAGCCAGAGGTTGGGGAGGATTGCTGTAATATAGTCTTCTGCCCTTGGCAGGACCACTGCACTCATGAACTCATAGTAACTGTGCTGGCCTGAACGAGACCTGCACAAGGTCAAGCTAGCCAAATCTCAAGGTTGAGCAGGGCACAGTCTCAGCTAGAGTTGCTGAAAGTTACTGAGAGTTACTGGCAGGTGATGGTTGATAGAGAAAGGAAAGTCAGTTGTTTTTTTCAGAGTTGTCACCTGTCTCAGAGTGTCCTGCATCCACAGATGACCCTACACTCACATACATTCAGGCAGAATGAATATGACTAAGAAGAAGAGGGCATGGAGGGGGTTGGGAGACACTGTAAAGTGGTTGTGTGATTGGATATAACCACAATACAGTGCATACATTCAAGCAATGCTGAAATAAAGTAATAGAAACAAATTGATGAAGAAGTGAGTACAGTGCTAATCAGAGGCTCAGGAAGGTGGATATGAGTGTTGGTGACAGAGAACCTTGAGAATGTGGAGAGAAAACAGAATAGGGTTATAAGGCCTTCAGGATTATATGCATTTGCTGTAGTTTCTAGAAAAAAAAGCCACATCTTTTGGTAAATAAAACAATATAATTTGTTATTTTATAAATGCTAAAGGTCAGAAGTTTGACATAGGCTTCCCAGGGTTCAAGCCATTACATCCCTGTAGCCGCCCCATGCCTTCTCAGCTTTCAAGGGTTGCCCATATTCTTTGGTACATGGCTATGTTCCTCTGTAATCAAAGCCATTGTCATGGTGTGTCTCTGTCCAGTTTTCTCTGAAACCTACCTCTATTACAGAACTCAGAAAGATTTCTGGGAGACTTTTTGGAGAAGTACTCCACATTGATGTGTCTGCTGGATTAAATTCTGCTTATCTAGATCACTGAGGGTAATCTCCATCTCAAAGTCCAAAGCCACACTGTTTATTGCACCACTCACATCTCTACATTCTTTAAAAACAGTTTATTGAGAAAGTTGTACAATGTGTTTTGGTCATAGTCATCCTCCACTGGACAAATATTCCAAGATCCACCACCCGCTTCCTTTCTACCTAATTTTGTTGTCTTTTTCCTCTTATCAAGACGAATTTGTGCCAATCAAATATTCTTGGATATGTGGCCTTCTACTGAAATGTGGTCGACGTATCAGGATCTATACAATTAGAGAAAGGGACTTTTCTCTCAGCAGCTCAGAATTGTCAATAGCTCCTATGCTAGGAATGTAACTTCATCTCTACCATGCCTATGATGGAATTTGGTTTAGCTTGGGCTTGTATAGGTCTTGTGCGTGATGTCACAACCACTGTGAGTGTGTATGTATAGGCATACTATTATGTTCAGGAGACATTGTTTCCTTATATTCATCCACCACATCTGGCTCTTAGACTCAACTTACAATATTCCTCTTCCTTAATGATACAGGAGCCTTTGGATTGTGAGGTATATGTGCTATATTTAAGGCTGGACATTCTTCAGTCTCTGCATCTTATTCAGTTATGTGTCACTGCACTGTATCCATCATCATTATGAATAGTCTTCACTGATAAAAATTGAGAGATGCCTTAATTATAGATGCAATGACAGACAGATGATTGGTTGTGATTTAATACTATATTTTTCAGCATAATAGTAATAGGTGCTCTTCCAAAGTATTTGATCTACCTTGACATATGTTCTTGATTTGATAATGGTTCCAGGTTGGGTTTCATCTTGAGAAGCAGGTCTTAAATCTAATTAGAAAGTATTTGCTTACTCCGACAGTATTATACCACTATTGTACTAGTGGGCATATCATTCTAGGCTGGATGTTATTGTAGCTAACAGGACTCATACCTGGATAATGTTGATGATTATGTTTCTTCTTTGGTAGTGTTCATATCACCTCCCATCACTATGAAGCTAGCCATTAAGCATGAGGCTTTCATGTCAGCACCAGGACTTTTATTTTTTCCATGTTCAGTGACTCAAATATGTGGTGTTTTCAGCAATAAAGTATCTCTGTCAAGCTCTGAAGGATAAGCAATAATATTTGCAGTATAGCCTGCAATGTTTTAAATTTAAGTTTTGGGGGACCTCAGTGAACATCAATAAAGGAAGTAGCCTTTTTCTCAACACTGGGCTTTTCCATGAATAGCAGTGAGGCCTTGAAGAGATGTTGTTGCCTCCATTTTGGCTCTTAATGTATGTGTATACATATATTTTAGAAAGCTTCTACAGTTAGGGTTTCTGTTTTACACAAAACAACATAGTCACCAATTCCAGTGATTAGTGTATGACCTTGTGGAGATGTCATTGTTCTAGCCACTTAGGATGGCTCTAGCTTTGCTTTGGTGTCAGCTGAGACCCTTCTTTAGCATGTTAATTATTTGTTTATAAGTGCATGCAGTTATCAAGAACTATGAAGCATTAACTCTGTTAAATACTCATTGTATAAACTTACTAATATATGCTAAGAATGTGAATCTAAGTAAGTCCATATTTTCTTTTGCGACCCAAAACATGTGTAACATTCTCAATTTTTGTTTTCTCTACAATCTTTCCAAACAGGAAAATCTGGGATTTAGGGACTAAAAGAATTATTCTAGTGCAACTTATTTCTGCCTTCTGGGATTCTCCATATTGAAGACTCATCATAAATCCCTTTTCTTATTTTTTTCTTTATTTGTCAAGATGAATAGGAAAATGTAGCCATTCTCATGGTTGTCTGTGTAGGTGAAGTTTTTAGTTCCTGTGAATCTCTCCCTCAGTAACTTCTTTTCACATAGTTTAATTTTTTCTTTCTTTTTTTTTTACATTCAAAATATTCTGTCTAGACACTAAAAGTGAGTGGGTTTATAGATGATACTCAAACAATTTTTGATATTTGTATAATACAAAAACATGTTGGGAAGATTTAAAAAATTTTATTATATTTTTTACATATACATTTTTATTATTACACATAAATAAAATAAACTACATATGGCAGGAAGAACCACAAAACAATCGTGAATTATATAAATGTAACATTCATAGTGATTTGGCTATTTGCATTTGGCAAACTTGAAGAAAACATCTTTCCTATTTTGTTCAGTCTACAATTCTGAATGAAAATCAATATCTATCATATCTCATCTCTGTTAACTTAAAAACATCTATCAAGACCTAAAAACATCTTAACCCTGAAACAACTAAGCTTAACTGTAAGACTAAACCATCTGGTCTTTAACCCCATCAGAGACTTGAGAAGAAATACAACTTAATTACCTGAGTGAACCAGAAGTGCAGGTTAGCAGCTTCCAAAATAAAAAAAATGACAGAGACAATTTACTGCCTGAGCAGTTACCTAAAACTCTCTATAATGTTGGAGCATCATCTTCAGCCTTCTGGCCCAATATATTTGACAGACATGTTTCTGAGGCAGGTACTATTGAGGACTTGCTTACCCTATCTGGTCAGAGTTTGGCCATAGACTTTGCCTGGATCCAAGCTTGCCCATTTTTAGGCAGAATTCTATCTGTGGCAGAAACAAGAACAGTTTGCCCAGGGGCTAGTTTGCTACATTTGAAGCCAACTCCCTGAGGAAGTTCTTTGATGCTCATCACCTTCTTTGAAGTAGGCTGGGTATTGCCGGGAGTTAAAATGTCTTGTTGTCAAAAATCTTTAAAATAATAAAAACATCTTCAAATGTCATATTCTGTATGCCTCTGAGGCTTTTGAAGACCCTATTTAACTATTTTACCTTATATATCTATAGAATCATATCTATCTGTTAAACCTAGCATATATATTTTTGTGATAAAAATATACTACTAATTGACATGGCCATGATTTGATCAACTAACAATTAGCCTGTATTACTTACTTATACTAAACAGCCAGGAGTACCACTTTCAAGTTATTGGAAGTAAACCTTGTAATATAATTGAGTTGAATGGATACAGTACCTCATATTAGAGTAGAAATATATATATAATGTATGTGAAGAATAATCTTAAATTTGAATTCTATACCAATCTATCAAAATTAAACTTATTTTGCATCAATATACAAAATTCTATCCTAATTAATTAAAAATAACCTTATTTGTGAGTAACAATTAAGGCCTTAAGTTGAGTAGATTCAATAATCTACTTTTTGTTCTATCATCCCTCTGTATTTTTGTATCCCTCTTTCTTTCTTTTCAACCCTTATCTCTATACCTATGAAAGAAACATACAGGAAAAGAGAGACATCCCTGAGTCCAACCTAGTTTTCCCTCTGTATAAGACCAATAATAACTTGTAACCAACTCCTGATGAAAATAAGCATCTGTAACCTGAGAGGAACAAAGAACCTACCCAATCCCCTTAGGGAAAATGGGGTGTCATTCTCTTAAGGCTTCTTCTCACTAATTTGGGGGCAAATAATACCTTTGTAGGGGCCCAAATAAAATCGGGAAAAATGGATAAATAAGCCAGGAATAGCATTTGTGGTCCAGTTTCTAAATGTTGGGAAATTTCAGGCTTAACAGGAGTCCTGTGTGTAGTTCTCTGGTGTCCTTTTTTTCCTGAATACACAACATTGAATTTTGGTCCCAGTATTATTGCAGCACATCTATTCTTTTCTCTAAATAGTGTCATAAAATAAACTTACAGTGTTATAGGGTGATGGAGTAGATGCAGGTGTAGATGAAGAGGATAATCATGTTTGACAGTTAGGACGAATACATTTACTTCCTCTTTTTGATGAAATAAGGTCTCTGATTTTATTTTCTTGTGATATCTTCACATTTATTTACTCTGTGTATATATGCTCACATACATATATATATATATATATATACGTGCCATACTGCACCTATAGACCTCAGAGAACAGCTTGCAGGAGTCAGTGCTCTTCTTCCACCATGTGAATCCCAGGTATGAAACTCAAGTAGTCAGGCTTGACAGCATGTGTCTTTACTTGCCAAGCCATCTCTCCTGTCCTTTCATTCTTCATATGCTTCAAGAATGCTATTTTCATTACATCTTCTGGCTCACAGAGGTCTGTGTTATTGCTTTGATTCCTGGTGTTTTTGTGTGTCTCTGAATCATCTCCAGTGGTTTCTCAGCACATTGTAGGAGATGTCTAATCTGTACACAGGTAAAAGGAGGAGACTATCACTCAACCGTGGCACATTAACAGACCAGGGAGAGTTACATCACCCTTGTATGGCAAAACAGGTGGTAGGCAAAGTTCTAGGAGGTTAAGAGAGAAATTGATGGTTTCTAGTTGATTATTTCTAACTCAAAAATTTTGGTAATTCAAAATATCAATGATTATTTTATGTCTCAAAAAGGTTTTAATGAGGAATCTAGATGGGGTTCACTGATCAAGGGGAATCTTTGTTTTTTTATATTTTATTAATTTATTCATATTACATCTCAACTGTTATCCCATCCTTTGTATCCTCCCATTCCTCCCTCCCTCCCACTTTCCCCCTACTCCCTTCCCCTATGACTGTGACTGAGGGAGACCTCCTCTCCCTGTACAAGGGGAGTCTTTGATACCAAGCAGCAACACTAGGGTTTTTTTATTGGTGGGTGACTGGTCTGGAGGATTCAAGATGGCTGTATTATGCTATGTGATACCTCAGGGAGAGGTAGAGAAATTAAGATGAGTGGGGGTTGATACTTCATGGCCTTACAAACTTGGTGAACTCAGAGGAGTTTGTTCCTTTCTATGGTGGCAGATGGATCCCAAACTAGAGTTTTCTTAGAAGGAGGTTGACAATGAGTAACTTGAAAAAATATTTGTGTATATAAGTGTTTTTTCTGCATGTATGTATGTGTACCATGTGTGTGCTGCTGGTGTGCATATAGGCCAAAAAAGGACATCAGATTACCTAGATATGGAGTTACAGGTGGTTGTCAGTCATCAAGTAGGTTCCAGGAACTGAACCCTGGTCCTTTGTAAGAGCACAGAGCCCACTCTCCAGACCCACAAACATTAAGTAGCTTTTATATAGTTACCTCAGATAGCAGGAGTGTCACTTTTCCCATAATTTACTTATCAAAGCAGTTCAAATCACAGAGGTGGACTACAACCCATATTTTTGTTATGTTTGTGAGGATAATGTCAAAAGATTCATGACATTTTTAAAAGGCAGTCACAATAAGCCAACAACATTTTTTTTGTGTTAATGCTTGAGCTATCTGTATAATATCTGATCCTGAAGAGAAGAAATGTTACCAACCCACCCTTTCCTTTATCATTCCCTTCTCAGAGAGGATAAAGTTATGGTATTCAATGTCAAGGAGCAGGGAGAGAGCGATGGCAAAAGGTCACAGGTAATATGAAATTGGGAAGGAGAACATTTGGAGTGATAGTGCCTAAGTGATGTAAGGGAAGTGGAGTGAAGTAATAGAAATTTTGAAAAATGCTCTTTTAGGCGCCATGCAGGTGGTCACATCTTCTGGTGTTCATGGTTGCAATAACCATGTCATAACCAGAAGAAAGCACTAAGTGCACTCTTCTTCATCTTTAGAGTGCGCGTTCACTCCAGTTCTTCTTTTGAGTTACTCCCAGAATCTTGGAAGAGGTGATCTTTGTGGTGGAGCCCTCACACTTTACTTATTCTCAGTACTTTAATCATTATGAGTCCCTAGTCATAGGGACTCATTCACTGACAAAAGAGGCATCTCTGACCAGGCATGAGAGCTGCACTACTCTGCGATTATAAAACAAATATTTAGAAGGCAGTTTTACTATCTGTCCACTTGGTACAATGTCAATAGTTGATTTCCCGTAGGGTCTATGACTTGGTCATAAGCTTTTGACCAGGTCTGCAGTGCTAATACTTTGTTCCCTACCATGGAATATGACTCAAAGCCAGTGAAGAAGTGGTTGATTATCTGCATAAAACTCATTCTACTACCGCACCAGTGAGCATATTGTCTCAGACAGTTCAGTATTATAGCATGCAGGGTGGAGAGCTAGGTGTGATCATTGGAGACTTTTCTCCCCCAGGACTTTGCACACCACCTTCTGGTGGTATGGGAGTTAAGAACAGTGAAAAGATCCAACTCAGTTCTGCTTTCGGGATTTTTTTCTTTGCATCCTTTATCAAGATGTGTGTTGCCTACAGAAATAAAGGTCTGATTGTCTTTTTGGTGGACAACCAAGAAGAGTGGTAACTTCTTGGAATGTTTTGGGCACTTCCAGGACATCTGGCCAATAATTCAGAGAAAGTCATACTATGTCTAGCACTTGGAATTTGATTTGAAAACCTATGACTTCTTGGAGCAGCTTTTAACCATTCATGCAGAACACTTTAGGAGATAGTAAACATTTTTAAAAAGTCATCATGTTAAAAAAAGATGTTTTCCTGAAACCTAATTATTTCCATGCTGATAAAATTTATAATAATAACATTTTCTTCTCCCCACCCCATATTGACAAGTCGTCAAAGTCATATAGCTTTGCCAAGTTTAACCCTCTATGACTAGTCCCAGAACCCATTTTCCAAGACATCTAAAACAAATACTAACTATAGACTTTATTTGATGTACTTGTCAGATGTGTTTTTAAACCACATAGCTGGCATAGATTTTTACAGATATTGCAATGCATCACTTCAGATTGAGATAAAATTTTGTTTGCATATTATCTGATTATGAATGTCAACTTCTCAGAGTCATCATTTGCCCTTGAAATATTTCAATCAGAAACAACATTTCTGTAAGAATTATCTTATCTGTGAGGATTTTCTAAGGTAATGCAAGAGTCACTCCATTTGTGTTTGTTTTCTTTCTACAGATATCTTCCATCTTCAAGTCCAGAGCAGTAGAAAAATGCTGTGTTTTCCATTAATGTTCTAATTCATCAGAATAATAAAGAGATAAGAATAAGAGCAAGACCAATTTATGATGAATGCATTGGATGCCAGTGTTAGCCATGATAAATGTCAACAGTCCATGTACCTGATTAGAATCTCTTTCAATTTTTAATCCAGTTAATAATTGTTGCTAAATATTTTGGGTTGTGAGCCTAGCCTTTAACAGCTGAGTGTGGGGGCATAACTGTGACAAGCTGGAGCCCAAAGTCAATATAGGCTCCTGAGAGGATATTAGAGAGACTCTAGCAGAGACCCCTAGTAGCAGGTGCCATAGAGACTCAAGATGAGACCCTTCAACTAGACAAGAATCCTAATAGATGGAAGAGAGCACCAACAGACCCACAAAAACTTTGACCCAAAATTCGCCCTGCATATAAGATGTACAGAGCTAAAGGTAGCACAGACAGAGCAGAGATTGAAGCAATGTCCAACCAATGCCTGGTCCAACCCAAGACCCACACCATGGGAGAGAACCAACTCCTGACAATATTAATGATAGTCTGTTATGCTTTCAGACAGGAGCCTAGCAGAATTGTCCTCTGAGAGGCTCTACCCAGCAGCTCCTTGAAACAGATGCTGAGACTCATGGTCAAACATTGGGGAATATGTAGAGAGTCCTGTGGGAAAGTTGGGGCTGGAGAAATGACCTGGAGGTGACAGGAGATTCACAAGAAGACTAAGAGAGCCAACTAATCATGGTCCACACAGACCTGCTGAAACTGAAGCACCAGCCAAGGACCTTACATAGGCTGGACGTAGGCTCCCTACAAAGATGTAGCCAATGCGCAGCTCAGGATTCACATGCATCCTCTAGTAAGGGGAGCAGGGCTGTCTCTCACATAGAGTCTTTTGACAGCTTTTCAATTACTTCCCTCTTTCAGGGCTGCTTTTCCAGGCCACAGGGGAAGAGGACATGCTCAGTCCTGATATGACTTGATCAGCTGGGTTTAATGGGAAGGGTGACTCCCTTTCTCTGAGGAATAGGGGAGGGGAAGAAGAGAGAGGGATGGTGGGGGAGGGGTCTGGAAGGTGAGGAGTGATGGGATGTACAACCAGGATGTAAAGTTAATAAATAAAAAAAATTTAATAAAAAAATAATTAACTAAATCCTAAACAAAATGTTGATTAAAAACTGGTTACTGTGTGTCATGGATCTACTTTGAATAAAGATAGATTCCAAAAACTGGGCCTCAACATTTTTTGTTATTTTCCCTTACCAGGCTAGAGCAAATAACACTTGTATATAATCAACAATTGATATTTATTTGATATCCACTATATAAAAGAAGGCATTGCGCTAGTTATTTGAGACAATTGTAAGAAACAAGAGAGGAAAGAAACTCACATTCCTGGATTTATCATAGTCATAGAATTATTAATTTGTGAGAAATTTTTTTAGATAGAATGGTAATTATAGCCATAATTGGCAGTAAACTCTCTATCATCCTCCCTCCATTTTCCAGGCATTAGAAATCTGTTCAACCATGCCTGGCTTGATAATACCTATAATAAATTTTTAGACAAGAATATAGAATCCACAGAACTTAAATGATACCCCATGTTCCTAGGTAATTATATCTTGAGGGCTGAGATTCAAGCTATGATTTTACCAACCTGAGAAACAACATTTCTTTTATCTCACACCAAGAATAGTAATGCAATGACCCCAATAATAAACAGCTTCACTGAAGTAACTCACACTACTTGAAAATTAAGCCTAACATTGCTGAGGCATTATATTCACTCATACTTTTGGTCTTTCCTGGAGGTAATTTCTCAGTTGGAATACCACATCACATGATTTTGCTTTATTTGAACTCAGAGGTAGTCAAGTGATTTGCTTGGGTGAGGTTGATGTGGGTGGGCAAAATGTGAGACATTTCTTTGCAGAAGGCTTAAGAAGCAGCATTTGAACTACCATTCTCTTTGTGGATGGACGAATGTATTAAAATAAAGCTTCTACTGGGCAGCATCCCTGAGGGGTAATTGTGAGCACAGCCTGCTTCCTGGACAATGACATATATGTAGCATTCGTGAGAAATAAACCCACTGGTAACACTTGAGTTGCTTGTTCGTTCAGCATGAATGCATAGCAGTAAATGCTGTGGTTATCCCACTCAGACTGCCTTGGCTGGCTTTTTCAATTTCTGTGTTAAAGTGTATGTTCTTTGTTTTCAAAGATAAAGAAAGGCAGAAGTTCAGCGAACAGATAACAGAGAAAGGAAAATGTGGTTGTGGGGACTGTGACCCCAGAGAAAGAGTTATAAAAGCAACAATCAGACAAGGGAAAAACAAAAGCAAACAAACACAGTACTATAGAGAGAAAGCTAGAGGGGTATTCAAAGTAGATCCAGACAACCAGCCAGGAAGCAGCAAAAAATAAAAAGGAATGGAGAACTCTGAAGCACAGGAGGTTACGGCAGAAGGACACAAGGGACAGGATTAATGGAAGTCACCTAGAAATCCTCAAATTGATGTGGTATTATTACCAACTGGGCAAGGCCAAATACAGCATAGAACACAGGTCAAACTACCAGTGGAGAGCCCCCCCTGGATGCCCTGGACCTGAGAAACCTCACAGTCTCTCCTCCAGGTCTCTGTCAGTACCAAAGCTATTCTATGCATGGACCTGGGGAGGGGGGCGGCAGTGATAAACTGAGATCTGTTGCAGTGACCATCTGCTGCATGTTTACAGTGACTGCTGGCAGAACATGTTTCAAGACATCTAGACCCAAGCTTGGAAGCCAAGGAAGAGGGGTGGGGTGCTGCTGTTCTAGCAGTGCTCCAGATATGTAAGGAAATATGTGAACACTGCTGGGCACCAGCACCTCACTATACCTCTTTACTGATCCTGATCCTCCCTCTGGTGTGAGAGGGAGCTGACAGTATAAACTCTAGTCGGCCTGGGTTTAAATCCTGGCACTACCAATTGCCACTTGGCCAATATCACTGCTCTTGGAGCTCAATTTTTCTCCATTGTAAAATAAAAACAATGGAGATATTATGCATGCCAAACAGGATAATGGCTGGGACAGAGGAAGTGATCACTAATAGAAGCTATTATTCCTCGCATAGAAAATTATTCTGATTTCTTCTAATCTCACTATGCTTTAATGTGAAAGTGATGTGAAGATTTCTGTATGTGACCAGGGCATTTACAGCCTGGTCTATACAGAACCATATTTCTTTTAGGTTGCTCATTTTAATGTAGCTAACTTAATGATTCCATAAACAACATATTAGACAATTAGCAAGTGGAGTAGCAAAGAAACACACTTTAGCTATTCCTCTATGGCCATGAGGCTCTTCCCAAGATCTCTGTGATTCAGGGCATGATCTGATGTGTAAGCAATAAAACATGAAACTCTCTGTTAATCCTCAAGAGCAAGTCTAACTTCAGTGTCCAATTTTGATCAGATTTAAATCCAATCCTACCTCATCCTTGCTCAAACCTAGTCAGCGCATCATGTTAGTACACAAAGAAAGAGCTTTTATTCAGGTGTTTGCTTCAGATTACTACTGGAGCCTCCTGTTATGCCACTTGGGTTTTGGCACAAAGATATGACTTTCAAGTGAGCAAAAGGCTTTGGCACTGGGGCATCACAGGGAGGGGATTGTGGCTTCACAAATTAAAATAAGCCAAAATCTTGTGATAAGTTTCTGACAAAGAAAGAGCATTTCTTGCTCTACATCCCGACGCAGCGGACTCTATGACTCACGTGCAGCTACAATGGTTGGAATCTGCAGGGAACTAAGAGGACATTCGTCCTGCTGTGCTTTGCTCTCACAGTAAGTGTTTCTGATGTCTTGGGATATTGTGGGGAACCTTAGACTAAGAAGTCGCCCATCGAGATTTCAGTTTCAAATAAAGCTGCTCTGAACATAGTTGACCAAATATCCTTGTTGTATAGTGGAACATCTTTTGGGTTATATGCTCAGGAGTGGTATAGCTGAGTCTTGAGGTAAAGCTTTTCTCAATTTTCTGAGAAAGTGCCAGATTGACTTCCAAAGTGGCTGTATAAGTTTGCACTCTCACCAGCAATGGAGGAGTGTTCCCCTTTCTCCACATCCTCGCCAGTATGTATTGTCACTTGAGTTGTTGACCTTAGCCATTCTGATAGGTATAAGAGTTGTCTTGATTTGCTTTTCTCTGATGACTAAAGACATTGAGCATTTCTTTGCTTCTCAGCCATTCAATATTCCTCTGTTGATAAATTCTCTGTTTGGCTCTGTACTCCATTTTATTGGATTATTTGGTTTGGGAGTGTTTAATTTCTTGAGTTCTTTATATATTTTGGATATTAGTCTTTGTCAGATGTAGCACTGGTGAAGATCCTTTCTCAGTCTGCAAGCTGTCTTTTTGGTCTACTGACAGTGTCCTTTGCCTTACAGAAGCTTTTGAGTTTCATGAGTTCCCATTTCTTATTTGTTGACCTTAGAGCCTGAATCTGGAAACAATCTAGATGTCTCTTAACCAAAGACTAGATAAAGAAACTGGTACATTTAAATAATGGAATACTATTCAGCTGTCAAAAGCAAGGAAATCTAGAAATTTGCAGGCAAATGGATAGAACTAAAAAAGATCATCCTGAATGAGGTAACCCAGACACAGAAAGACACATATGATATACACTCACTTTTAAGTGGATATTAGCCCAATTGATGTCCTCTGAGAAACTCCACTCAGCAGGGGTTCAGCACATATACTGGGACTTGTTGACAGACCATGGGAAGAGAGCTGAGAGTTGTATAAAAGAGTGGGGGTAGGCAGATAAAAGGATCCAGAGGGGTCAGGAGCTCTACAAGGAGACCACGCAGGCCAGGGGATCTGGACCCAAAGGACCCTGCACAAACTGATGTACCAACCAAGGATAATGCAGGCAGAGTTTCTAGACCCCCTGTTCAGATGTAGCTGATGGACAGCTCATTCTCCATGTGTGTGGGGAGTTGGGAGAGAGTGGACTGCCTCTGACATGAACTCTGGTGCCTGTGATTTGATCACTGCCCCTTGGCAGGGTGTCCTTGCAGGCACACAGAGGAAGGGGATGCAGAATACCCTGATGAGACCTAATAGACTATGATCAGATTGTAGGAGACTAGGGCACCCCTGTCAAAAGTCTAGTTGAGAAGAATATGGCAGAAGAGGGAGGGAGGGTGGGGAATGGAAGAAAAGAGCAACAGGATAACAAATGGCATGAAATGTGAATTATAGTAAATAAATATTAAAAAAAAAAGATTTCAATATCCCTACTAAAAGACTTGGAAAAGTTCTACAACTTAATTGGTTAAAAATGAAGACAACTAAAACTTTTTTTTAAAACCTCCCCTGATAGATTGCTGAGGGACCTGTCTGAACTTGGGTTAATTAAGAAACCATACCTCTGTGACTAAATTCCCTTGGGAAAAAGAGAAAGGGCAGAGGGAAGAGAAGATAGGGACAAATCCTCAAGTCTGTACAACATTTTTATTGCCAGACTTCTTCCTAAGCTGCTGCATAGATCCCATCACCATCTTCACCATGAGTGGAGGCTACAGCTGCTTTCATGGCTCAGCACAAGCCAGGCAGGGATTTATTTCTGCTGAGTCCATAGAATGTCAGAAGCAGCATGAAGCCTCTCTAAAAAGGTCAGTGACTTTTTAGAAATTTTGTTTCAGTTAGGGAGAAGTTAGAGAGATTGGGATCAGAAGTCTGACATTTCTTTTTCTCTTTTTAAAAATTTATTAATTCATATTATATCTTAATGTTATCCCATCCTTTTATCCTCTTATTCCTCCCTCCCTCCCTCTTTCAGCCTATTCCCCTTCCCTACTACTGTGACTGAGGGGGACCTCCTCCCCCTGTATATGATCATAGGATATCAAGTCTCTTCTTGGTAGCCTGCTATCCTTCCTCTGAGTGCCACCAGGCCTCCCCATCCAGGGGACATAGTCAAATATGGGGCACCAGAGTTCGTGTGAAAGTCAGACCCCACTCTCCACTCAACTGTGGAGAATGTCCTGTCCATTGGCTAGATCTGGGTAGGGGTTCAAAGTTTACTGCATGTATTGTCCTTGGCTGGTGCCATAGTTTGAGCAGGACCCCTGGACCCAGATCCACCCATCATAATGTTCTTCTTGTAGGTTTCCAGGACCCTCTGGATCCTTCTATTTCCAGATTATCCTATACTTCTCTCACCTAGCATCCAAATAGGATGTCCTCACATCCATCCCACTTTCCTGATAAGTGAAGACTTTCATGGAACATGCCCCTTGGGCTAGTGTCCAATTATAAGTGAGTATATACCATTTGAGTCTTTCTGCTTCTGAGTTAGTTCACTCATTACAATCACTTCTAGTTCAATCCATTTGTCCACAAATTTCGGGAATTCCTTGTTTTTAATAGCTGAGTAGTATTCCATAGTGTAAATGTACCACAGTTTCTTTATCCATTCTTCCACTGAGGGACATAGCGGAAGTCTGATATTTCAATGTCTTGTAGAACTTGAACAACCAGAGCTGTGAAGTGGGGAGGGGTGTTCAGAGTGGACTGGCTCAGCATATACCCTCCATACAGCCCTTTCACCTCTGTCCTGCCTGACTAGTGATCAGAGGACACCTCCCTGCTCAGACTGTTTTCTTCATTTTCTAACCGTAACCCAAGGAAAGGATTTGAAAGGAAAGTAGACATTGATCCCTCCCAACCATTTTATCTTTGGCAAATGAGACCATCCATTAATAACACAGTGAAAGAGAAAAAGAGAGGGTAAATAAAGGAAGGGTGGGGAGGAAGGACAGGGCAGGTGCTAGACAGCAGCAGAGACTAAGGTGAGTAGGACTGAGGGGATATGGCTGAACTAGTCTCGTCCAGGACAAGTACTAGTTAACCTTTATCATCCACTCATGCATTCATCAACTGAAAATTGTCCATACTATTTTTGTGGGTCAAAACCACATTATATGATATACATATATGTTTGTATGTGATATGTATTCTATATGTATAGATACATATACAATATTTTCTGTATGTATAAATTGTATGTGTCAATCTTAAACATAGGTTGGAAGTCTTTCCTGTTTTCATAGAATACATCTCCCAATGCCATAAATGAAAAATAAATACAGTGAAATGTCTTAGTCATCATGGTACAATTAGTGAACTAATTATTATGTATTATCAAGTATGTATTCCATTTACATTTCTGGTGTGTGGTTTATCACATGCATTCTCTTCGGCTATACATTCCACAGGGCAGGGATTTTCCCACTTCTCCTCTCCATGGTTACATAGTATAATATTAAGTAAAAGAGACAAAGTCGTATAAGTAGTATTAGGTAATAAGTGCTATGACGGAAACTAGATTTCAGTGAGGAGAATGATTTCTTGTTTAGGGGAGAGTGACTAGGAAGAGGTTTTTGAAGAGGTAACAGTTAAGAAGTGAGGAACACACATTTGACTATGTCCCCTGGCAGGGGACACCTAGTGGCACTCAGAAGAAGGACAGCAGGTCACTGAGAAGAGACTTGATACCCTATGAGCATATACAGGGGGAGGTAATCCCTCTGAGGAACAGTCATAGGGGAGGGGAATAAGGGGAAAATGGGAGGGAGGGGAGAATGGGAGGTTACAAGGGATGGGATAACCATAGAGATGTAACAAGAATAAATTAATTAAAAAAATAAAAATAATTAAAAAAAAAAAAAAGAAGTGAGGAACAAAAGAGACCCAGTTATCAGAGCTTCTGATATGTTGGGCTCATATCCATACCATCTATTGTCTTTCATTTTTTCTAGGCTTTTGAGAGTAAATACAGCTAGAAAAGAAAAATTTTTCTTTGGGAAATCATCACCCATCCCAGAGTTTTCATGTGGTGATGTTGATGGCCTGTAATGTCTTAAAATGTGAGGGTGGCAAGAGCACTTGGCCTAGACACTGAGTTTTTTCCTATTGGCCTTTTTGCAGGGCTCTGTGTGGTGCTGTGGAGAGCTAGTATGTAAATTTTTATACATTAATTTTTCTCATTTATCTCTGGAATGTCTTTATGTCTTCTGTACAGTTAACCTAGGACAAAGAAGAACTATCTTATGACCAGTAGTATCTGTTTGATCAGACCAAAAACTTGGAAGCAAAAGTCAAAATAAAGGATGGACAATCTCTCTAGTGCCACTGAATTCTGCCTTCTAGGCTTCCCTGGATCACAAAAACTACACCACATTCTTTTTGCCATATTCTTTTTATTCTATGCAGTGACACTGATGGGAAACATGATCATCATCATGATTGTCTGTACTGATAAGCGACTACAGTCACCCATGTATTACTTCCTCAGCCAACTCTCTCTCTTGGAGATCCTGGTAACAACCACAATTGTTCCCTTGATGCTTTGGGGGCTTCTGATCCCTGGAAACCAGACAATATCTCTGACCGGATGTGTTGTCCAACTCTTCCTTTACCTTTCTCTGGGAACCACTGAGTTTGCAGTGGTTGGAGCCATGGCTGTGGATCGCTATGTGGCTATCTGCAACCCTTTGAGGTACAGCATTATCATGAACGGCCATACTTGTATCTGGGTGGTGATTGTGTCCTGGGTGTTTGGGTTCCTTTCTGAAATCTGGCCAGTCTATGCCACATTCCAGTTTACTTTCTGCAAATCAAATCTGTTGGATCATTTTTACTGTGACCGGGGTCAGTTGCTCAAATTATCTTGTAATGACACTTCTTTCACTGAGTTCATTCTTTTCTTAATGGCTGTCTTCATTATTCTTGGATCCTTGATCCCCACAATTGTCTCCTACACCTATATCATCTCCACCATCCTCAAGATCCCTTCAGCCTCGGGCCGGCAGAAAGCTTTCTCCACCTGCGCCTCTCACTTCACTTGTGTTGTAATTGGCTATGGTACCTGCCTGTTCCTGTATGTGAAACCCAAGCAAACACAGGCGGCTGAGTACAACAGGGTGGCATCTCTGCTGGTTTCTGTGGTAACTCCTTTCCTGAACCCCTTCATCTTCACTCTTCGGAATGATAAAGTCAAAGAGGCCCTTAGAGATGGAGTGAAGCGTTGCTGTCTGCTCTTCAGGGATTAGCTCTTCTCCTGGTTACTCCTAGGTGGCATATCCTATACAAATCTCAACTTCTCTTATTCCATTAAAGTTTCAGTAAAGTCTGCATCCTGTACTCAATTTCAGTCATGTCATGGAAGATCTATTCCAAGCCCCTTCCCAAGGTACAACAGATGAATCTCTCTTTCTGCTGACTAGAACCTTACAGGCTTTGTGTCTTCCACATTCCATTGTTGAGTGCAAGGCTGAATATTCTTGAAGGCACTGGAGGAACTAGAGCAAGGAAACACAGTCTCCTAAGGATCCAATTAGACCAACACAATGAACATGTATTTCCTAGAAGGATGAAGAAATGTTGAAAAAAAATTAGACTGATAGAGTGTAAGAAGTGCCCCCAACAAAGTACAAATTAAACATGTTCACTTTGGTCTGTGACCTAAGACATCTTCTGTATTTCAGTGCAGATATGTGACAAGATGTACTTCTACATTTGAAAACCTTTGGATTCTCCTTCTATTTGTTAATCATATCATTGTCCTTATTCAATTGGTACATAAGTATGACTGTAGCATTTTTTGTATATTTTCACCGAAACAATCTAGAATGGTGATGGGGTATATGACAAACATTTCCTCTGGAAATACTTGGTAGTATCCAGAATATTTGGGGATTGAGAATAGAGAAGATTAATTACTCTAAACTTCAGAGTATTGCATAAGCTCCCCCCTCATAGGCAGGCACTACAAAACACAAACAAAAAATTAAAATTGTAAATTTGAGAAATACAGTGTTGTGTGTTATTGCTGCTGAAAACTGCCATTTCTCTTCAAATTTATCACAGTCAAAATTTTCTAACTACAAAGTCCAACAGTCTCTGACACTTCCAAAATGACATCTCTTCATAAAGAATTTAAAAAAATGAGGAGCAATTCATGAGCTTGTATTTGGGGGAAGTAGTTGTGGGGTTTCACATTGTATTAGAGGAGGGAATTTATAAGGGAAAAGTTTATTTACATTGTGGCAGCCAGTAGGTCCTCCCATCTCTAAAGTGAGTGAGTGTGTGTGTGTGTGTGTGTGTTGGGAAATGAAACTAGGCATTCATTTGCTAGGCAAGTATACATTTACTGAGCCTTATCTCGAAATTGAAGACGTTCTTTAACCCTCTCATTTGTCCTAGATTGTCTCTCTTTGCCCTACATTTTGAAAATAATTCTGCTGAATGTAGGATTCTTTTGATTTTGATTTTTTATAGTATAACTTTGGTGCAAGTGGTTACCTGAGGGTTCACCAAGCTCATTCCCTGGCACAAAAAACTTGGACAACTGGGAAAGACAGAAAGTCAAGCCACAGAGGAAGGAAATAGGTTTTTCCAGTTGAGATGGGAGAACCTAAGGCTGGAAGTTCATTAACCAGATGTTTGCTCGGGTCATTACAGGGCCTCTGGCTCCCTTCACTCCCCATTTGTCCTGTTTAGATGCTTTCCCATGTGTCTTCCCTCAGTTCTTTCTGTAGTGTCGTCTGGGAACAAGAAGTCACCATATCTGGGAACATAGTTCTGATTTTCTACAAGCCCAGGCGGACCTTGACTTTTCTTTCATTTTTAGTACTTTGCACTCTACCCACTTTATTCCCATCACAATTGTTTCTAACTAGACATCGTCAGTTGTTGATCTTACTGAGCATCATGACATATGAGCTTGGCTGATTGGAACATTCTTTTTTTTTTTTTTTGGTCTTCGTACTTACTTATTTTTCTACTTTATTGACCTCTGTGAGTGTGTAGGTTGATGCTATTTTTGTCTTTCTTTAACCCCTCTCTAAATTTAGAAAGTTTACAAAATTTATGTTTCTATATTCTCCTACTTTTCTGGTAATATAATTACGTGTATGTTACTGTACCTAGCGATGTGTCACAATTTCCTGAGATTGATATTTTTTCAGCTTTTGTTCTTTAGATTGCGTATTTAATGTTAATATATCTAAATGTTTATTAGGTTTCTTTTCTTCTATCAATGGAAATATACTATTGAGCTCCTCTAGTAAAACTTTTTATTTATAATACTTAAAAAATAATAATTTATTCAGATTACATCCCGATTGTTATCCCTTCATTTGTATCTTTTTTATTATTAATTTATTCATATTACATCTCAGTTGTTAGCCCATCTCTTGTATCCTCCCATTCCTCCCTCCCTCCAGCTTCCCCCCTACTCCCCTCCCCTATGTCTGTGACTGAGGGGGACCTCCTCCCCCTGTATATGCTCATAGAGCATCAAGTCTCTTCTTGGTGACCTATTATCCTTTCTCTGAGTGCCACCAGGCCTCCCTATCCAAGAGACATGGTCAAATATGGGGCACCAGAGTTTGTGTGAAAGTCAGATCTCCTTCTCCACTTAACGGTGCGTGATACAATTTCCTTTGGATCTGCTTTTCACAAAGCAGAGAATTAAGGTCATCATACTTTCACTTTGTAAGCCCTGTTTCCTCAGTTCTTTGGGTATTCTTATCTTAAGTTGAATTTTAATGTGATGTAGTGTCTCTCTCACATTCAGTTTCTGTAATCTACTTTTTCTATTGCTCATGGGTTTGCTGATTCTTTCACACGCTATTATCTTAATAGCTTTGGTTGAAATTGCAGTTTTCTTGTTAGTTTGCTTAAGGTACTAGATGAGCAATTTTGTTGAAGTATATTCCCTGACAATATGTACTCTATATGATGACTCCTCAGGGGATATAGCCTTTAATATCCATGTAGTCATTTTACAGTGGTGGTGATTTTATCAGAGGTCTTTTTCAAATAATCCTGGTCATATGCAGGTCTTAGGCTCAGCAAATTTTCACCTGGCTGTTCATTTGGAATTTTTTGTTTAGCTATTTTAGACAGTTAAAATTTTAAACTAGGCTGGTCTTCAATTAAATATTAAAAATCTATTTGCCCTCAAATTGCCTTTTAGAAATTGCAGAATTTAAGAGTTCTGAGTGCATGCTTTCCACACCACTAAACAAAAAATTGTACTCTGGCTGCTCATAGCCTCACCTTCTTCAGGACATTTTCCTTGACTGGCAGTAGCCACTTCATGATAGAAGCTTATATTTTGCTTTTCTTCAGTGTAGGACAAGTGTTTAGCATAAAGACACAAAGTCATGTGCTCCATTTCAACAGAAGACCAAATCTGTCAAATAGTAGTTTTCAGTGTGTCTATATGGTTAATCCCTCCATCTCTCAGTCACTATTTCAATATCTAAGATAGTGCCGCCTTGTGCTAAAATATCAGGCTTGGTTAGCTTCCTTCTCCTGTGCAGTCCTGCTTCATCCTTTCCTCTACCAGGGAGAACACGTATAGCAAATCACTTCTGCAGGCATACAGGACTCCATTTCTATTACCAGAAAACTCTATCCAAGTAAGCTGCTATTAGAAATGGACCACAAACACAATAGGGAATCTGCAAGTGGATGCATATTCTCTGGTCAGATGTCAATGAGCCTGCCTCTTTGGAGGTACTTACAGACCTTATAATGATTAGGCCATGAAGAACATAAAGGTAGATGCTGAGACTCACAGCCAAACTTTGGGGTGGAGCACAGGGAGTCTTATGGAAGACTTGGAGAATAGAAGGACCTACAGGGTACAGGACCTCCACAAGGAGACTAACAGAGCCAGCAAATCCAGGCAGAGGAGGAGCTTCTGCAGAGACTGATGCGCCAACCAAGGACCTTGCATGGTGAGGACCTGGACACTCTGCTCAGATGCAGTAGATAGGCAGAAGTTGCTTGTGGATCCCATAATATGGGGAGTAGGAACTACTTCTGACATGGAATCTGGTCTCCACATGATAGTCACTTCCCCCTAACTGGGTGGCCTTTCCAGGGCACAGAGAAAAGAGGATACATGCAGTCTAGATGAAAACTGATAGGCTGAGGTCAGATGATAGGAAAGGATGGCTTCCCATTCTGAGGACTGGGAGAGGGAGGGAGGATGTATGAGGGAGAACCAAGAGGTGATGAGTGAGGGGGCTACAATTGGGATCTAAAGTGAACAAATAAAGTTTAATTAATTAACTAATTAAAATAAAGATTTTTCCACCTTTGTGGGCTAGTATTTCAGAAATTCAAGAATACAAGAAATGAACGAATGATACAACTTGGTAGATATTGCTAAGTGACATTATTGGGGAACATAAATAATAGCTTCAGTTTATTTCCAGCTATGTTTCAGAGTTAGAGAGTATTTTAGTCCATTTTATGTTGGTATAAAAATACTCAAAACTAAGTACTTTATAAAGATGGGAAGTTCAATTTTCTCCCTATTCTGAAGTTCTAAGAGTATGACAGAAATATCTTCCTGAGTCAATTTATGGGGATAGTATGGTGAGTGGCATGAAAATGAAGAGAGTGCATGCAGGAGAGGTCACATGGCAAAACAGGATGAAGAATGAAAACAGAGGCCACCTACATAATTTGAATATTTTGTTTTTTCTTTTCTATTATTATTTGAGGGCATGTTATCACACACACTGTAGCTCAGGATGATTTGAAACACACTCTATGGTCCAAGATGGTATAAAACTTATAGTAATGCACCTGCTTCAGCCCTATGGATTATCCAATTATACATAATGTATTCTAATGTAGAGATTTCCACTCAAGGTGGCCAGTATCAATCCATCTGAGGGTAGTGACATCATTACTCTTTAGTCTTAATATGAAGATACCTTTGATGATGCAATTGAGAACTTTGAGTTCTCAATTTGAGTTTTATGGTGTGCTAATTATATTTCTATTGCTGTGGTGAGAGACTATGACAAATGCAACTTTTAGAACAAAGAGTTTATTTATGGTTTATGGTTTCAAAGGGTGGGTCCTATGTCGAGAAACATATCAGCAGGTAGGCAGGCATGGTATTGGAGCAGTAGCTGAAAGCTTATATATAACAATGCATAAGTAAGAGTCAGAGAGGAGAAGAAGAGAGAGAGTGAAAGAGAGACAGAGACAGAGAGAGAAGAGTGAGAAAAGAGAAGAGAAGAGAAGAGAAGAGAAGAGAAGAGAAGAGAAGAGAAGAGAAGAGAAGA
>OU015744.1:79526320-79539613 GCA_907169655.1 Acomys percivali
GAGAAGAGAAGAGAAGAGAAGAGAAGAGAAGAGAAGAGAAGAGAAGAAAAGAGAGGAGAGGAGAGGAGAGGAGAGCCGAGGAGAGCCGAGGAGAGGAGAGAAGAGAGGAGAGGAGAGGAGAGAGAACTAACTGGGAGTTGTGTAAGATTTTGAAACCTCAAAGCCCAGTTCCAATGATAGACCTCCTCCAACAACGCCACATGCCCTGACCTTCATAAACAGTTCAGCCAACTTGGAACGAAGAATATAAATAGATGAACTTCATGTGGGTCATTATCATTCAAACCACTATGTTGGGCTTGAATCAATGGCCTGATCTGTTGGAAGATTAGTACTTTCTTTTACCTGAGGAATAAACTGACCTCAAGGAATCTCTTCCCAGGAGATTCTAGGTTGGCTCAAGTTGACAAATTAAGTTATCACAAAAACAATTGGATACTTATTGACAATAGGAAAAAACACCATCAATGAATACTTTTCTAGGGAAGATACAGGCACCAGATTAATAGTGGAGTGCTCATTTACAGCCAACCCATACATTGCCTTAGAAGACAATGCTTGCCTTCCTCATAATCTGATTCTATCTCATCTTCTAAAAGGATAACAGTAGATTCAACTATCAACATAAACCAGCAAATTGATGACTTTATTCATCAAAACTACAGAACTTCTGACCTGGAATGCACCAGAGAAAGTGTGGCTGGGAGCAGTATTCAGCGAATGGGACAGGCCATCAGGGGAGTGCTTGGAACATGAAGTTGAGCAAGGGAAAGTGTCGATTTAGAGGCATTCCTCCATCATGCAGAATTTAACACTTTAACCAGTGGTCTAGAAATATGAGTCTAATATATGCCATTTGCTGACTCATAAAAGTTTTCAAAGAAGAAACAACTTTCATTAAAGTAAGAGACCTGCCAAATATAGCTGGAAAACTATGGAAGGAGGGAGTATATGGATTAGAAAGTGAATTTACTACAATAGACAGAAAATTCTACCAGCTGACCCTGTACTCAGAGGCCTTCAGGGCATTATATCAGGAAAGGTCATTTTCACACGTTTTATTGAAGAGGATATAACTTTGGGATGGTTTGTTAGGAGCCACTGTTTCAGTCCTGGTTCTCTAGTAGCAGGACACACATCTGGCCACAACAGCAGAGGACAGATGAATTAACTGTTAGGTGGGAAATATATCCACCTATCTTACTAGGGAGAATGGGAAGTATCAGAGAAGTAATATGAGTGATGATCCTTAAAGACTGATAATAGAACATGATGCTTATGGGTAAGATACTCATAAAAGCATCTCTTAGAATACGAACTCCAATGGGAAAAAGAGAAAGCTGAAGGCAGTCATGCTAACAGAAAATCGTGATCCTACCAACAGGCTTCAGCCAGTTCCCAAAACAATTGTTGATCAAATGGGAAAAAAAATGCTGCGGTCTCCAATGGAAAAGCATGATTCTGTGACACAATACAACAAGAATGGATTCATCAAAAGTTTAATTTTCCCCCAAGTGGCCATTAGCCATCTTTATAGACAGCCACACTTGTAAAAGAAACTGTTCTAGTTTTATTTCTATTGCTGTGGTAAATGACCCTTACCAAAAGAAAACAAGACAAACAAAAAACTACCACCAAGAACAAAAGCAATCAAAAACTTAGATGTAAAAAAAAACAAAACAAAACATCTTTTTCATCTTACTCCAGATTACAGGCCATCCTTGTTGGGAAGTCAAGGTAGGGATTTCAAATAGATGTCACATTGCATCCACAGACTAGAGCAAAGAGAAGTGCATATATGCTCCCTTGCTTGTTTATGCTCAATTAGACTTCACCACTTTTGTACATCCAGGAACTCCTGACTAGGGGATGGTGTCACCCACAATGATCTAGTCTTCCCATATCAATTAACTTAATTAATACAGCACCTTCTCCACAAACCAACACAATACAGACAATCTTTCAGTGTGACTCGATTCCTAGGAGATTATAGTTTTTTTTAAGGTGATGATTAAATCAAGCTATCAAAATAGGGATCATATGATATTGCTATGGTTATAACATAAAAGCTCTATCAATAGATTCCTTAGAAGAGAGCATACAGATCTTTGGTGGAATCCTCATCTAGACCTATCTCACACTGGTTCTACTGGAGTCTCTCCCTTTTCTTCTCTTTTTATTACTGCCTTCTTTCTTTATTCTGTTCCTCTCCAAATACATCCCCAAATCCTCTCTATCTCTTCCTTGTGTCTCTTTGTTTCTCTCTCTCTTTTTCACATACATGTACACATGCACTCACACTGGGCAGGGAGAAACTGTCAGGCATTATGCTGTGTTCTGACAGTTCAGGGATGGACTCCAGACTAATTTGCTCATTAAAGAGTTCATCCGAGAGAGAGAGAGAGAGAGAGAGAGAGAGAGAGAGAGAGAGAGAGAGGATGTCAATGAAAAGAAAATTGTGTTGAGATTCTCAAAGAGGTATGTATGGACAAATTCAGGATCATTGAGCAAGGGCATTCAGTGCATCTGGGAACCAAGAGATAAAAGACAGCTTCTGGGATCAGTGATGTGTGACTTCATATTTGAAATGAAATCGAGTGTCATCATGTAGAAAATGTGGGCTCCTGAGTGTTTCTGTGCTTACTTTCCACTAGGGCATGCTTCCTTCAGGGTTAATCTAGCATGCATTTCTGGTCTTAAGCAAACATTTTATAGAAGATTCATCTAGTATTAAATGATCCATGAAGACATGGTTTGTCAGATGTAGGATTGGGGAAGATCTTTTCCCAGTCTGTAGGTTGTTATTTTGTTCTGTTGACAGTGTCCTTTGCCTTATAGAAGCTTTTCAATTTCATGAGGTCCTATTTATTAATATTTGTCCTTAGAGCCTGAGCTGCTGATGTTCTGTTCTGGAAGTTGTCTCCTGTACCTATGTGTTCAAGGCTCTTTCCCACTTTTCCTTCTAACATATTTAGTTTGTCAGGTTTTATATTGAAGTCTTTAATCCACTTGGACTTTGTTTTTGTGCAGGGTGATAAATATGAATTTATTTTCATTTTCCTACATGTATATATCCAGTTAGACCAGAACATTTGTTAATGATGCTCTTTTTTCCATTGTATGGTTTTGACTTCTTCGTTGAATATCAAGTGTTCATAGATACGTGGGTTTATTTCTGGGTCTTTGATTAAATTTCATTGATCAATGAGCCTATTTCTTTGCCAGTACCACGTTATTTTCTTTCTCTTTCTCTATAGTACAGCTTGAGATCAGGGATGGAGAGTCCTCCAGAATATCTTTTATTGTACAAGATTGATTTATCGATTCTTGTTTTTTTCCATATGACATTGAGAACTGATCTTTCAGTTTCTGTAAGAATTATGTAGGTGTTTGGATGGGAATTGTATTGAATCTATAGATTGCTTTTGGTAAGATGACCATTTTTGTGTGTTTATTCTCTGGATCCATGAGCCTTTTAAATCTTTCCATCTTTTGATATCTTCTTCAATTTCTTTCTTCAGAGACTTGAAGATTTTTCATGCAAGTCTTTCACTTGCTTGGTTAGAGTTACACCAAGATACTTTATATTATTTGTGGCTATTATTAAGGGTATAGTTTCTGTTGTTTCTTTTTCACCCTGTTTCTCATTTGTATATAGGAGTTCTACTGATTTTTTTTTTAGTTGATTTGTATCCAGCCACTTTGCTAAAGGTGTTTAGCCCTTGTAGGAGTTCCATGGTATAATTCTGGGGGACACTTATATATACTATCATATGCAAGTAGTGATAGTTTGACTTCTTCCTTTCCAGTTTGTGTGTCATTGATCTTCTTTCGTTCTTATTTCTCTAGCTAGGAATTGAAGTACTATATTGAAGCAATACAGAAAGCGTGGACAGCCTTGTCCTGTCCCTGAATTCAGTGGAATTGACGTAAGTTTCTCTCCATTTAGTTTGTTGTTGGCAATAGGCTTCCTGTACATTGCCTTTACATGTTTAGGTATGGGCCTTGTGTCTATGATGGCTCCAAGACTTTTAACATGAATGGGGGTTGGATTTTGTTAAATGCTTTTTCGGCACCTAAGGAGATGATTGTGTGGTGTTTTTCCTTTCATTGATGGATTTTCATATATTGAACTTGCTTCCATTCTTGGGATAAAGCCTACTTGGTCAAAGTGAATGCTGTTTTTAATCTGTTCTTGGATTCGGTTTGTGAGTATGTTTGCACCTATGTTCATAAGCTAAATTGGTTTTAAATTCTCTTTCTTTGTTGAGTCTTTCTGTGATTTAGATATTAAGGTTACTCTAACCTCATAGAATAAGTTTGGATATATTCCTTCTGATTATATTTTGTGGGATAATCTGAGGAGAATTAGTATCAGTTCTTCATTGAAGGTCTGGTAGAATTCTGCATTGAATCCATTTTTCTCTGGGCTTTTTTTGGTTGGGAGACTTTTGATAATTGCCTCTATGTCCTTAGGAGACATTTAATTTATTTATCTGATCTTGATTCAATTTGATAATTGGTAGCTATCAAGAAAATTGTCATTTCATTTAGATTTTCAAGTTTTTGCTTATAGCCCTAATGATTCTTTGGATTTCCTCAGTGTCTGTGGTTATGCCTCCCTTTTCATTTGTGATTTTCTTAATTTGAATACTCTCCTTCTATGATTTAGCTGTATTGGCTAAGAGTTTTCTGTCTTGTTTATTTTCTCAATGAATCAGCCAGTGGTTTTATTGATTCTTTGAATTGTTTTTTTTTTTTTCTAATTTATTTATCCAACCCCAAGTTTGATGGTTTCCAGCCATCTACTCCTCGTGTGTGTGTGTCATTTTGTTCTAGAACTTTCAGGTATGCTGTTAACTTGCTAGTATAGGATATCTCCAATTTCTCTGTGTAAGCACTTAGTGCTATGAATTTTCCTCTTGGGAATGCTTTCATTTTGTCCCATAAGTTTTGGTTCATTGTGCCTTCATTTTCATTGAATTCTAGGAAGTGCTTAATTTAATTTATTATTGCTTCTACCTTCATTTATAAGTCTTCAATCCTTTAATGAATTACCTGTTTGATTGTAGTTTCCTGTCTTTCAATAATTTCTTTAAGTGATTTGTTCAATTCTTTCATCTCTTTCTTTGTGTATTCCTGTTCTACTTTGAGGGATTTACTTTTCTACTTTAAGGTCTCTATCATTTTCATAACTGTCAATTTGAAATATTTCTCTTGTGCATCGGCTGCACATCCCAGGGATGATTGTAGTGTGGATACTGCTGGTTTCTGATGGTATCAAATGGCCCTGGGAATTGTTACTTGTGTTGTTATACTGACCTCTTCTCATTGTGATGTCTCTGGTGTTGGCAGGTTGGGTGGGCTCTGATTGCCAGAGTGTTTTGGGGTATGTATAGACAATGGGCTTTGGTCCTGTGACCTATTCACTTTTGTTGAGTTTCCTGTCTCTGTTGGCTCATTGTTTGTGACTCAGGTGGGCCAGGGAGCTGGGGAGCAGATAGAAAGATATCCAAGAAGAGAGATTTTCCAGTGGGCCCACTGGCCTCCTCAGGGAGGAAGACAATAGGAAATGCTGGTGGTTTTTTTAGACCATAGCTCCCTCTGAGTCCCAGATGTCAGAAGATGTGCACCATGTCTGGCTTGAGGCTAGTTCTTGGAGCCTGCACCTGTGCCTGCGTGGACCGGGGAACTTTCTGTGGATTGGATGGGTGACCTGAGGTCAGATCCACTTGTGTTTCAGGCTGTGGGTCTCCTTTGGCCTAGAAGTCCCATAAGCTGGTGTTTTTGCAGCCCAGAGCTTCCTCTGAGCCCTAGAGGTCAGAATCTGTGTGTCCTGCCGGGCTGGCGACTAGTTCTTGGAGCAGGTGCCCCTGCCTGCATGGACCTAGGATTTCTGCAGATTAGCCATTTGTCCCAAGGCCAGACCCACCAGTGCTCCACAGAGTTTGGACTCACATGGGGATCATGAGCACTGGTGTTTTGTAGTTGTCTGTTCTGTGCGTAGGTCACTGTGTTAGAAAATCTTGCTTAAATCTAGGTAAATAGGATTTGTTCTGTGTAGCTTTCATTCTGTCTTGGCTAAGCCTGGAAATACGATAGATTACAAATTTTCTCAGTGGCCACAGGATGCTATCAGTGTTATGGAGGCATGTGAATAGGCAGAGTGTGATGGACATAATAGAGACATAATAGAGAAGAGACAAACGGGCTGAGCCTGAATTGTTCAACTAGAATCTGCCTTCAAGCAACCCTCTTATGTCTTTGGATGCATCCGGGTACAGCAACCAGATAATCCACAAAGACTTTTGTTTGAGGTGGTTTCTGATGTTATAATAGCTTTAGAGTCTCATCATAAAACCAAAGATTGGTAACACTCTATATTAGAATAAATGTCTTCCCTTAGAGCATAACTGAAGTAGAGTTGGGGATATGAATGGTGAATTCCCAGACACTGTGTGAGCTAGTGACTGGGATGAGGGATGGTGTGTGTGTGTGTGTGTGTGTGTGAGAGAGAGAGAGAGAGAGAGAGAGAGAGAGAGAGAGAGAGAGAGAGAGAGAGAGAGAGAGAGAGAGAGAGAGCTCATGTAAACAAAATCCAGTGAGGGACAGGAAAATAGGAGTGCCTGGAACTGCACAAACATGGCAAAACTGCATAAAAGTGAACTTAATGTGTTGCGATTGTGCATTGTTGGCATCATTTCTAGTACTCACAAAGACTTTGTTAAGAAAAGCATTTGATCTTCGCTTTACAGATAAGGAATGAGGGCCTAGAGGTTAAGAAATACTGAGACATGAGTTAAATTTAATTCAAGTCTGGCAAACACCAAACCACACTCTGGTGCCTCCTAATCATTACTAGTGCAAGATGTTGACAAATCCATGTGCACACCAAGCAAGGTCACCTGGTGACTAACTAATCTATTCTGTGTTTAAATGTATGTAGTCTATTCCCTGACAAACAAAACACCCACTCTTTAAACATGTTATTGTTTTTGCAATTTTGCACTATCAAATTTTTCAATAGATGAAGAACATAATCTGTAACTCTGTTGTAAAGACTGCATATGTTAGGGGGCATCTCTGGATTCATGGCCATTGGGACAGGGAACCCTCCTTGGACTCAGTTTGTAAACTAGGCTGGCCTTGAACTCACACTGATCCACCTGCCTCTTCCTTCCTGAGTGCTGGGATAGGCAAGACAGCCTAGCAGGCACACAGAGGAGGAGGTTGCACGCTATCCTGATGAGACCTAATAGACTGTAGCCAGACATTTGTGGGGAGGGCCCCCTGTGAGAGGTCTGGGGGAGGGGAGTGGGTGGAGGAGGGAGGGAGGATGGGAATGAGAGGATAGGAAGGAGGGTGTGGCAGTTGGGATGTAGTGTGAATAGGTTATAACAAATAAAATATACATTTAAAAGAAAAAGGTCAAAATGAAGCAGATCTCGGTGAAAGAGACTCCTAACTCAAGACAGTCTATATGTACATGGATTCAAGCTACAGAACAAGCAGGTAATTTATATTGCTAATCCCACTACATGGGAATAGCTCTGAGACTGGCTGAGGCCTGAATGTCTATGCATAGACAATGCTTCTTCTTGGTTACAAAATCCCTGTGACTTATTTTTAGATGCCATTCTTTACATACCATGAGTGAATATTTACAGATGCCTTTCTTCTGCTCATACAAAGAGCAGAAAACCAGCCTTGACTGTCCTGAACACCTCATACTTTTATAATGTTAGGACTGTATCATGCTTGTGAGAAATTTTGTTCTCAGAACAAAAGAACCGAACACTGATGCTGGATCAGACATTACAGGATCCTTTCCCCTTAGCATACAGGACACTGACATCCTGCATCCTTCATGTTCAGACCCAAGTGCTTCAGTTGCTATTCCTCATCAGAACAGCACAGCTCCCAGGACAGCTTGAAAGAAATATTCTCATCCCAATTGGTCCATCACTTCAGACTGTCCCACATAGCACTTCTATTAAGCCTAGGATTTCTCAACATTTGGAAACTGGATCGCAAATGTTATTCCTAGCTTGCTTAATCATTTTTCCTAATTATATTTGGCCTCCTAGAAAGGTATTATTTGTCCCAAATCAGCCAGGAGAAGCCTTAAAAAGAGAACAACACCCCCATTTCCCTTAAGGGTGGTTGGGTAAGGTTTTGGTTGCTCTCTTGGGATATGGATGTTTATTTTCATTGGGAGTTGGTTATAAGTATTATTGGTCTTATTCAGAGAAAAAACAAGATTGGACTCAGGGATTTCTCTCTTTTCCTTTACCTTTTTTCATAGGTATGGAGATAGGGGTTGAAAAGAGAGAATGAGAAATATAGGAATATATAGGGATGACAGAACAAAAAGTAGATTATTTAATCTACTAGTCAACTTAAGTCCTTAACTATTACTAACAAATAAGGTTATTTTTAATTCATTAAAATAGAATTTTGTATATTGATGCAAAATAAGTTTGATTTTGATACATTGGTATAGATTTCAAAATCAAGATTATTCTTCAGACACATTAAATATATTTCTACTCTAATATGAGGTAGTGTACCCATATGGCTCAATTATAATACAAGGTTTATTTCCAATATGTTGAAGGTGCTATTGAAGCCTGCTTAGGATAATTAAGTAATTGTTAGTTGATAAACTCATGGTCATGTCAATTACTAGTCTATTTTCATACAAAAATATACACCCTAGGTTTAACAGATAGATATGATTCTATAGATAGATAAAGTAAAGTAGTTAGATAAGACCTTCAAAAATCTCAGAGACCTACAGAATATGGCCTTTAAAGCTGTTTTTTATGATTTTAAGGATCCTTTGACAATAAGACAGATTAACTCATGGCAAATGCAGCCTACCTCAGAGAAGATGAAGAGCATCAAAGAATCTCTTTATAGAGATGACTTCAAATATGACAAACCAACCACTGGGCAAAATGTTCCCTTTCTTCCACAGACAGAATTCTGCCTAAAAGTGTGCAAGCTTGGATGCAGGCAGAGTTGATGGCTAAATTCTGCCAACACAGGGTAATCAAGTCCTCAATATTTTCTGCTTCACGAATATGTCTGCCAGATATAATGAGCCAGAGGCTAAAGGTGATGCTCCTATGTTATAGAGAGTTTTGGGTGACTATCCTGGCAGCTAACTGTCTCTGTCATTTTCTCATTTTGGAAGCTGCTAACTTGCAATTCCTGTTTACTCAGGTAATTAATTTTATTCCTTCTCAAGTTTTTGATGGAGTTGAAGACCAGATAGTTTTACAATTTAGCTTAGTTCTTTAGGAGTTAAGTTGTTTTCTAAGTCTAGATAGAAGTTTTTAGGTGAGAAGATGAGATATGAGAGATGTTGATTTACACTCAGAGTTGTAAACTCACCAAGATAGGAAAGATGTTTTCTCCAAGGTTGCCAAATACAAATAGGCAAAATACTATGAATGTAACATTTATATAATTACTGATTGTTCCATGGTCTTCCTTGCTGTATTTAGTTTAATGTATATGTGTGTAATAATATAAATATATCTATGTAAAAGTAAAAAAATAATAAAAGAAAAAACTGGAAAAAAGTGTGCCCCACCACACCTGGCTTCTTTGGATCTTTTATACATCTGTACAATGGGTTTTGATCATATCAACTCCCTTTTCTCCCCTCCAACTGCCCACACTCAGCTTCTTACAATGTCCTATTTTTAAGAAATATACTTACAACCTGCTTAGTACAGTGAATACTGTGTGGATGTGCATGGATGTGGAGCCATGTACTGCAGCATGAGAAGCATACCAAGAGCCACAGTCCCAAAGAAAACTGTTCGTCCCCTTCCCAGGAACCACCACCTGCCAGTAGTTCCTCAGCTATGGATGGTGGGTGCCTCATGAACCTGCTCTCAGCTAAGCTGGAAATTTTGACTTAGTCTTAAGTAGGTCTTCTATAGGAAAACATGAGGGCTATGAACTCATGAGTGCAATGGCCATCCCACGGCCAGAGGTCATTTTGCAGCGTTCATTTTCATCTTCTATCTCTTACATTCTTTCTGACTCTTCATTCATAGTACTCCCTGAGTTTTGGTGGCATTGGGGTTGACATAGATGTCCCATTTAAGACTGAGCTTTCAGTCTCTTATTCTCAACACTATGACCAGTTATGAACTTCAGCATTAACTACTAACCACTGTAAAACAAAACAAAACAAAAAACAAGAAGAAGTTTTTGTGACTAATATTGACAACAGATATATAAGCCTAAAACAAAATCTTTAAGGAGTCATTTTGACAACATGACGACTTAGCAAAACAATAGTATGTTCCTGCCTTATGTGTGTGACCTCCCAATCATGGGCTTTTAGCGAGGTTTACAGTACCAGGTGTGAATTCTCTCCTACTGAGCAAGTTTCATATCTGTGGGAACCCATGCCAAATTCTGCCATATCAGAAATCCTGTGCTTGGGCTATATGCTGTGACCTTTGAGTTCCTGACCTTTACCTCACAAGGTCTTGTGTTCTAGGCCATCCTTGGACTATTTACCTTTGAAAGAAGTAGAAAAGTCTCAACTTGGAACCACCCAGAGGATCTAGGAAGTTCTTTCAAGGAACTACTCAGAGAACTAGGAAGTTCTACAGGGAGCGATTTAGGCTATTGCATTCTTCTCCAGGGGCTAGGGTGAGTGAGATAAGAATAGATCCTATTGACCTTGCCCTATATATGTTCCTGCTAGTCGGCAATAAAGTGAATCTTGATCAGAAATGGCTTGACTTGATTCATTATTTCTCACATCTCTGTATCCTACTTTCAATCCTCACTCCCTCTTTCAGGTGAACCCTGATTCAATTTTTCCCACGGGCTGGGACCTGACATGTATCCAAGAAGAAATAAGCTGGTTACCCCTGAAACAATTATACAACTATTGTGGCAGGATCCTAGGCTGGGTGAAAAAAATGGTTTTCATTAAACCTCTATATAAAAAAAATACTCTATCTTAGAATTTTGTACATGGTTGGACCTTTGGCAGATAGTTCAGTTGATGGTCTTACAGCTCTTACAAATTGCCATATGACCCTAGCAAGTCAGCCAGTTTGCCTTGGCTGTCAGACTCACCATCTGAAAGACAAAATATTGAAATATTTTTCCATTGCTGATATTTTTGATCTTCATTAGTATTATTATTGATTCTAATATCCATTTCCCCTAGCAAAATAGAACACTCTCATTGGTCAAATTTAAATAGAGGAGTTTGTTTTTTGTTTTGTTTTTCATCATGGCAACCTTCTAGATGCACTCTCTCCTTTGCTCTCTCCCTTTCTTCCTTCTCTCTGTCCCTGTCTTCCTTCCTTCATTACCTTACCTAGTACTACATATAACATGGACAGAATATATGATAAAAATCACTCAGGTTCTATAGCTCATACTTACAAAAAAATAAACTCCAGATGATTCAAACAGATTTGAATGTAAAATGTGGCAAGTGAGATTTTTTTTTTTAAATTACTTTAGAGTATGACCTTAAAATTTTTCTAAAGAAAACATAGCTCCCAGGAGTCTTGAAGAATGTTAAATGTAATTCTGAAATATTTATGCATATGCATAACAGAAAAATAAAAATATGATAAAGGTTTATTTGAGGTTCTCTTCCAAACCAAAATATAATGATTTTTACACATGGTAAATTAATATTACTCAAAATTGATATTAAAGAAAATTTAACAAGAACATTTTGTTGGGTTTGGCTTTTCAAGACAAGGTCTTACTTACTCTATAGCTGAAGATGTAACAGACACTTGAACCTGTGCTGATAGTTCTGCTTCAGACTTCCAAATGCTAGGCCTTCACCTATGAAAGGTTAGTTTTTGGGTCACAGCTATTTTTTTTTACAATGTACTAAAGATGTATCAGTGAACAGAGTAAAGACAATATCTTCTAAAATGAAGCATATTTGATAAGGTCTGATATTACCTACCAAACACTATAAGACTATATTACTCGGTGGGCTGAGACAGAGGGATCACAGTTTTCGGTTTGGAGCTGTAGTGGTCAACATAGTGAGACCATTTCTAAAAAAGAAAAGGGAGGTATATAAATTCACACACACACACACACACATGTGTACACACATATATAGTGATGGATAGTTAAACATGTTGAGAAGGAAACTACACGGTTATCTAAGATTTGGAAGTGAGGGAAATTCTTGAACACAATGCAATGAGATTGTCTGAAGGCTTTAATCCCATGGAAAGCTAGTGAGCTAGAATAACTTTTCCAGTTGACACTTGGGTTAAAATTTAGATCTGGCCATGATTATATCTGCATCAATGGCACCTTGGGTGCAGGCTGTCTTTGATGAAGATGCCTACTCTTGAGGAGGCATTTCTTTTTTTACAGGATAATTATGAAGAGATTTTCAGTTATGGGCTGAAAGAAAAATTATCTTAGTCTTTACCCATCTGGCCCCTGACAGACATATTTACAAGGCAGGAGTTATTGAGAACATGCTTACCCTGTCTTGGCAGAGTTTGCCCATTGACTCTGCCTGCATCTAAACTTGCTCGTTTTTAAGTAGAATTCTGTCTGTGGTGGAAACAAGGACACTGTAGCATCCATTCTAAGAACAGCTTGAAAGTACACGTCACCACCTTTAGACACATTTGTGGAGTTATAGAGAACATTTGAAAAAGTGATTGTTTGTTGATCCCTGACATTACTAGGTACATCTCAGTTGTTAATGAAGGAGGAGTGTGTCTAAAGCTCTTGAAGGAGGTGGGATGGTATCTAGGATTATGGATAAGATTGGGTAGAGTAGAGATGCTACTAGATTATATTAAGAAAAGCATTTCTAGAAAGCACACAAGGCCTAGTAGGAACTAGGCTTTAACCTGGAGACAGTGAGAAAGCTTTGATCCAGCAAGATAATTGATCTTACCTGTGTTGTACAAGCTCACACAAGTGCTGGGGAGATGACTCAGTGGGTGAAGTGTTTTCTGCCCAAGCAGGTGCTGAGTCTAGATCTTCTGCACTCATATAAAAGCTGGACATGGTGGCACAGGCCTGTGATCCCAGTGCAGAGTGGCAAAGGCATGTGGATTCTAAGGCCTTGCTGATCAGCCATTATAGCTAAACCAAAATGACAAGCTCTAGGTTCAATGAGATACCCTGTCTTAAAATAATTAGGTGGAAAGCAATTGAGAAAAGGTATCTTGATATCAATCTCTGGCCAGCATGAGTGAGCACACACACACACACACACACACACACACACACACACACACACACACACAC